>CM060088.1:21038862-21343291 GCA_030522485.1 Stenchaetothrips biformis | reverse complement strand
TAGAAACATCAGAGTAATTATTAGTCTCATAGTGAAGGACAAAATGGAACACAGACCACACATACACAATGTAGAAATTGCACTAAACATTCTAAAAGCCTGGCTCATTAAAGAAGATATCACCGAGTGGAATATACCAGAGTTTGACTATTACAAGAGCCCGGAAAACAATCTAGAAATGATTCCACTACTTTACAAAGTATTCAAAAACACCAACATGACTATCAACATTTGTCACCATCACACTCAACCAGATCCAACAAAAGGTAAGACTTGTGAAGAAAGTTGTCGCATTTGTCAAACAACTGCAGAAGTTAGGAGAATAACACAGATATTACACACAGCAGTCTTAACTAATGTTCTGGCCTTGGGTCCAGAAGGCCGTGACCGGACTGCTAATAACGGACAGGCAGTTATATACACTCTAACCCTATCCACACGACTTCCCCAGAATTTATAAAAGCTCAGACAGAATTCAATAAATCCTCTTTTTCTATCCGTCACTCGTGTTGTCATTTACCCCTCTCCTGCTGCCACCTGAGAACAGCACATGGCGGAGTCGGATTAATCGACGTGAACCAAGCCCTCGGTTTGGAAGAGAAGTTCTCAGTGATTGTGTGAGTGAAGTGACAGTGCTGTGCTCAGTAGTCGAGAAACAAATTGACTTGGGAAACTTTAGAAAGACAAGCTCTCTGGACAAAGAAGTCCGAGTCCGCGTGGTGTCGGGGCAAGGAAGCCACTGACAAGAAGGAAAATGGAATCAGCAAAGGCGCCGGGTCCTGTCAATCTAAAGTCTGGTGACATCCACGCTCAGTGGCAGAGGCGGAAACAAAAGCTAGTCATATTTATTGATGGGGCAGGCAAAACCGATGCATCACCAAGACTTAAGTGGGGCTTGCTTATGTCCCATGCGGGCGATGACGTGGTAGAACTATATAACTCGTTTAAAGACTCTCTAAAGACAGAGGCCACTGTTCACACCGAGGCAGGACCAGTCCAAGTGGTGACAGATCTAACGAGAGATTATGAGTCAGTCATCAAAAAGATAGATGAGTACACACTTGAGAATAAAAGTATGACGTCCTGCAGGGAGATCTTCAATCACAGGAAGCAAAAGGAGGGAGAGCCTTTCGCCGCCTTTTTGCTGGCTATCACAAGCCTAGCTAAAGCATGTGCTTACTCGACACTAGAAGAATCAATGATCTGTGATCGCATTGTATGGGGTGTGGCAGACTCTAGAACGAGTAAAACCCTGAGGGCCAAAAGTGGTCTCACCCTAATAGACGCAATTGATATCTGCAAGGCAGCAGAACAGGTCAAAAAGGAAGCCCCAAAGTCGGTTGACAGTGTGAGAAGCCACCAGCACAAACGATTCAAGTCTGGCAAGTACGAGGCTCAAGCCTCCTGCTCGAGCTCAAGCAGAAGCTCTAAACATGAGCAGGTGTACGTGTAGCAGTGTAAGGAGTGTGAGACGAGGCATGAATCCAGAAATTGCCCGGCCTGGGGTCAAAAGTGCCTGAGATGTGGTGAAATGAATCACTATGCAAGAGTGTGTGACAGAACACCACTCCAACTCCACCGCAGAGAAGAAGGAGAAGGGAGGCAAGGAACAGGCCAGGCTTGGACAGGAAGAGGGCAAGAAAGAGGTCAAGGCAGAGGACAAGGTAGAGAAGGAAGCAGAGGCCAAGGGAGGTAGATAGCGGACAAGGAAGAGGGCAAGGGAAAAAAACAAGAGCAACAGCCAAAGCTGAGCAGAGTGGATATGATAAAAGCCATGGCTCTGGCTATTGTCCAGCAAGAGGAGAAGAAGGAAGCAAAGGTGCCAGCAGCAACCGTACATGTTAGGGAGTCCTGGGATGGGCCCCTCACCTCAGGAAGCGTGGAATCCCAGGAGGACCTCATTCTGCAATCCCCAACAAAGGAGAAGGAAATCCACTCCATAGAGCAAGACGTGGAGATGAGAGACCACACCAAGGAGTGTGCCGAAACTCTCAGAATTGGAGGTAAGCACTTCATAAATTGTAAGCTTGATTGTGGGGCGGAAGTAAACATACTGCCGTAGGACACCTTCTGTGCCATCAATCAAAACAACTCCTACCAGTAGGAGAAAAGTAATTTATCCCTGGTAGTATATGGCAAAATTAAGCTATCTACTGAAGGCAAAATCAAGCTCCTTGTTAAGACGAGGTATGGGAAATCCATGGTGGTCGAGTTTGTGGTGACAAAGCATGACCAGAGACCCATATTGGGCCTCCGGGAATGTCACATGCTAAATCTTGTTAGGAGAGTAGTACAGGATACTAGCCACGTGGTCTTCGCGGTTGGGACTAAACTTATGCCTCCAAAGTCCAAGGAAGACTTTGTATCCACATATAGGGAGGTCTTCCCAGGAATGGGCTCATTTAACAGACCTGTGCGAATCCTCGTTGATCAGAATAAACCCCCTAGCATGCACCCTCCGCTCAGGTATGGCTTTTCGGTTTCTGAAAGACTAAAAGCTACGCTCGATGAACTTGTGGCTCAGGGAGTCATCGCCAACATAACTGGTGAAATGCCAAAGTACATCAGCAACCTGGTAGTACGGGAGAAAAGCAATGGAGAGCTAAGGCTGTGCTTAGATCTACAAAAATTGAATGAAGCCATCATCAGACAGAAGTACCCAATCCCCACTCTCGAAGAAATCTCCTGCAGAGTAAGGGATAAAAAGGTCTTCACTGTGTTGGATTTAAAAGATGGGTTCTGGCACGCCTTGCTGGATGAAGAATCTAGCAAGCTCTGCACGTTTTCTACTCCTTATGGCTTGTATCGATTCTTGAGGATGCCGTTTGGCCTTAGCTGTGCGCCTGAAATATTTCAATTCATGGTGGATGAGATATTCGGTGAGACAGGAGCCAACATGTACTTTGATGATGCCCTGATTGCTGGTGAGAATGAGGAGGAGCATGATAAAATCATGGTCAAAGTAATTGAAGCAGCCAAGTCTGGAAATGTGAGATTTAATCCAAACAAATTCAGTACAGACAAACTGAAGTCAAATTCCTAGGTTTCTTGTGGTCCTGTAATCAAATTAAAATTGATCCTGAAAGGGTAAAGGCAATTAGAGCATTTAACGAGCCCAAAACTAGGAAACAACTTTAAAGGGTTTGTGCTGTCTTCAATCACTCGAGAAAGTTCATACCACAGATGGGAACCATCTCAGCAGCATTGTGTGAGATGCTCTCAACAAAGGTAACATTTCAGTGGTTGCCTGTCCATGCTGATGCTTTCAATAGGCTCAAAGAGTGCGTGTTCAAAGCACCAGAACTAGCCCCATTTGATAGCAAAAGACCAATGACAGTGCAAGCTGATGCGAGCCAGTATGGAATAGGAGCGGTTTTGCTCCAGGGCGGCAAGCTAGTGTCCAGTGCATCTCGGAAACTGACAGACAGTGAGCAGAACTGGGTTCAAATAGAGAAAGAGATGCTGGCACAATCATTTGCGGGGAAAAGGTTTGAGCCCTTCATCTAGGCAATGCCTAATGTGAAATTCCAGACTGACCATCTCCCACTGGTATCCATATTTAAGAAACCCATTCATAAAATTACGAACAACAGGCTGAAGAAGCTGAGGCTAAAAATGCTGAAGTTTCAACCTGATGTCGAATACTTGCCAGGTAAATACATGTACCTTGCTGATCTCCTGTCCCAGGATAACATTGATGATCCGGTAGAGGACGACCCTGAAATACTTGAAGTAGTCCATGAGGTGGTGAGAAGTTTGCCATTCCCGGACGAAATGCTCGCAGATCTGAGGATGGAGACAGAGAAGGACAAGGGGTGAGCAGCAGTCAAACACTACTATCAAAATGGTTGGCCAAGGAGGAAGAAATCAGCCGAGCCTGAATCATTCCCTTACTGGAAATTCAAAGTTAACTTGTTTGTGGAGGATGGACTAGTGATTGTGGAGAACAAAGTCTTAGTTCCTCCTACACTCAGAAGGAAGGTCCTAAACAGTCTACACACTGCTCACCTGGGTGCAGTGAAAACTAAAGCCAGGGCGCAGCAAGCAGTTTTTTGGCCTGGTATCACTAATGATATTGAGACCATGGTTGAGGAGTGCAGGGTGTGTGAAAGACACAGGCCAGCTAATCAAAAACTGCCATTGATCCCACATCAAATGCCTGAATATAGATTTCAGCAAGTATGTGCGGACATTGCTGAGTATGGGAGTCATCCTTACTTGGTAGTAGTTGACGCAATGTCAAAGTCGCTAGAAATCAGGAAAATGAATGGGAAATCGAGTGCTGAAGTGATCAATAAGTTGAGAAGCATCTTCTCAACACATGGCATTCCCCAGGTCATTTTTGGTGATAACAACCCCTTAAATTCTTATGCCCAAAGCATAGGCTCAACCATCATAACGAGCTCACCAGAATATCCACGTAGCAATGGGCTGGCAGAGAAGGGAGTCCATATTGCCAAACAAATGTTGCGGAAGTGAGCTGATGAAGGGACTCATTATTTAGATGCACTTTGAGAGTACAACAACACTCCACTGGCAGGGCTCTCTGTATCAACAGCTCAAATACTGATGAGTCGCATGTGTCGCACTCTAGTGCCCACTAGGCTTAAGAATCTGGAGCCAAAAGTAGTTGATGTAAGGCCAGAGCAAAGCTATCTGCAACACAAAAAGAAAGAACAACACGACAAACATGCCACAAGAAGGGAAATTAAGTTCAAACCTGGAGACAGAATTGTGTACTACAGGAGACGGAAATGGCACAAGGGTGTCATTGTGGGGAAGCACCCAGCGCCTCGGTCGTACATAATTCAGCAGGGCAATGGGCGAGAACTGCGTAGAAATACGTACCATATCAAGAGGTCCCAAAGTAGGCCTGATCATCTTGATAACTACGTAGTTCCATATGATATTAACACCTGTTCAATGCTTGCCCAGCAGGAAACCCAGCAGGATGGGGAACCGGACCAGGAATCCAAGACGAGATGATGATGGAGGCCAACCCAGCGCGTGGTGGCGCTGGAGGCGGAACTGTTTGGCAAGCGGCCGAACTTTGCGCTGCACATGTCCCTGGGGCAGCAGCGCGAGTTTGAGGCGAGTACGCAGTGCCACCTGTGCCGCAAGCCGTTCAATGAGAAGAATGTCCCCGTGGCAGACCACGCGCACAACATGCAATACTGCAACTACCGCGCGGCGCTGTGCAAACGGTGCAACTTGATGCGGCGGCGCGCGCCGACGCTGACATGCATTGCGCACAATGCGGAGAACTCTGACAACCATCTGGTGTGGTCTGCGTGCGTGGGGCATCCGGCTTTGCAGGGCCGCCGACTCGTGGGCCCCCAGTCCGTCCCTCCGGTTGCCGGTCCATAAAAGCCCTAGTCTCATGGTCCAGACGTGGCAGTGACGCGAGGCCGCTATGCCGCGAAAACCGGGAGAACCGCGGCGCAGGGGCGCAATCACTGCCCAAAACAGCACCGCTCCGTTCGGGTGCGCCCGCCGAGTCGAGCATAGGCAACCTGCTCGCCTGTTGCGTCTCAGACCCCACACCCGGTATTGAGGGTCAGACTGCTTCAACCTTTCTTAGCAGATGATAACTTCACACTTTAACTAGGCGGAAGCAAGCTCCGGGGCTGAGCCGATACCAAATTCTTCGTCCGCCATTACAGGATCCTGGATTTGACTCTTACGGGATAAGTTATTGCTTTGAAAAAGTGCATCAAATCAAATCTTCTCTATTAAAACTGAAGTATTCTCACAGGTGCTTTCCATTTCCTCTCCACGAAACGGTGTTGGTTGTAGCTTCGGAACGGAATATCATTTTTCCAATTGTAGATGCAAAGACCAAGAGACTGGTTCCGATGCTTTTAATTTCTACTTCAGAGTAACTCCACTCAAACGTTAACCAATATACACGATTTAGTCGTGGCCCCGTTTCAAACTTTGTGGGTTCAAAACGTGCCACAAGGACCTGTCAGCCATTAAAGGAAAATTGGATATCTCAACAAACACATAAAATATCAGGAAAGTCCAAAAATATATAAATGCAGCGCATAAGACGATTATTTTTTTCCGTTGCTAATCTCCATTTTGGTCACCAATTTTTTCAGGAGAAACAGAAGACTGTTCGAAGAACAAAAAGTAAAGTTGCGGATGATGATAAATTGAAAAAGTACACTGGGGGCCAAAATTAGCGCACCACTTTTTTCTCCGCGCATAGATTTTGTTATAATTAAGGTAGAAACTTGAAATTTGTAGGAGAGATGGTCCAACGTGTTGTGAAATCGCCCCTAAAGTTGCAACAATCCATCCCACCCCCTTGTGCCGTTTTCCACCCCTTGCGTAAAACAATGTCAAATTTTAACACTTTGGCCGCCCTCAAAGTGTCCTTTCGGATGTCACAGAGGTTTGAAACTTGCAGAGCCGACTCATCTTGACCTCCTCTTTCGATTGAGACCAGAACCACCCCCGTACGACTCACCGTTTTGGAGCCACAGAAAAAACCACCCCTAAGAAGGGGTGATTTTTTCGGATTTTTTCCAGGGGGTGAGCGCGGTAGCAGGAGGTCCCCCGGACATGACAAAAGTGTTTCCATGTCCGTAGCACCCTCCAGAGGGTGTCCAGCCTCTAACGACTGACACCCCAAATCTTGTTTTCTCCCTAAAACCACCAAAAATGTCAGAAAATGGCACAAAAAGCACGTTGCGCGGTTGATCTTGATTACCTGGATCGACTCCAGGTGAAAAATCCCCACAACGTCCGTAGACAAGGTTGTGGTAAGGGTGTGCAACCCCTAACGCCCCCCACCCCCTTCGAAGGGGATGAAGGGCCGCCAGCGGGTCATCGCGGCCGCACCGCGAAAGGGGAGCCCCTCGGGCACCTCGACACCAATTTTGAAGTCGATCGGCCAATGCGTTACCTTCCGGAGCCCGAAAAACGCAAAACCGTGTCACTTTCATCCCCTAAGTTTGCACCCCTGGTTCTCCGTTACCAGGAGGGGCAAAACATCCGTTCAGGCGCGCCAAGAAGCGCAAAACCTTTCCTGACCAGTGTGCAAAGACCCAATCCCCTGCGATCAACCTGTCAGCCGCCAGCGTCCTGACAAAACGGGTCGCACTCAGAGCCCACCCGGAGATCGGTCGGATCGCCGCCTGGAAGGCAGGCAGCCACTCAGCCTCGCGTTGCGAGCAGAGAGCGACATCGGAGGCTCCCTGCCGACAACGCCGCGCAGTTCAAACGCCGGCCGGCCACCGGAACGGGCTATGGCCATGCCGCGCCGCAATCAAACATTGTCTCCAAAAAGACACAGTCCCACTTAAAAGGCGTCGAATTTTCACCACAACAGTGGCCACCGGGCCATTCATGAGACTCATTCAAAACCACAGAAACGTCAACAATGAAAACCGTGAGAAAATTGACGCGTCAAAACGCGCGGCATTGCCATAGCCCGTTCCGGTGGCCGGCCGGCGTTTGAACTGCGCGGCGTTGTCGGCAGGGAGCATCCGATGTCGCTCTCTGCTCGCAACGCGAGGCTGAGTGGCTGCCTGCCTCCCAGGCGGCGTTCCGACCGATCTCCGGGTGGGCTCTGAGTGCGACCCGTTTTGTCAGGACGCTGGCGGCTGACAGGTTTATCGCAGGGGATTGGGTCTTTGCACACTGGTCAGGAAAGGTTTTGCGCTTCTTGGCGCGCCTGAACGGATGTTTTGCCCCTCCTGGTAACGGAGAACCAGGGGTGCAAACTTAGGGGATGAAAGTGACACGGTTTTGCGTTTTTCGGGCTCCGGAAGGTAACGCATTGGCCGATCGACTTCAAAATTGGTGTCGAGGTGCCCGAGGGGCTCCCCTTTCGCGGTGCGGCCGCGATGACCCGCTGGCGGCCCTTCATCCCCTTCGAAGGGGGTGGGGGGCGGTAGGGGTTGCACACCCTTACCACAACCTTGTCTACGGACGTTGTGGGGATTTTTCACCTGGAGTCGATCCAGCCAGGTGGTCAAGATCAACCGCGCAACGTGCTTTTTGTGCCATTTTCTGACATTTTTGGTGGTTTTAGGGAGAAAACAAGATTTGGGGTGTCAGTCGTTAGAGGCTGGACACCCTCTGGAGGGTGCTACGGACATGGAAACACTTTTGTCATGTCCGGGGGACCTCCTGCTACCGCGCTCACCCCCTGGAAAAAATCCGAAAAAATCACCCCTTCTTAGGGGTGGTTTTTTCTGTGGCTCCAAAACGGTGAGTCGTACGGGGGTGGTTCTGGTCTCAATCGAAAGAGGAGGTCAAAATGAGTCGGCTCTGCAAGTTTCAAACCTCTGTGACATCCGAAAGGACACTTTGAGGGCGGCCAAAGTGTTAAAATTTGACATTGTTTTACGCAAGGGGTGGAAAACGGCACAAGGGGGTGGGATGGATTGTTGCAACTTTAGGGGCGATTTCACAACACGTTGGACCATCTCTCCTACAAATTTCAAGTTTCTACCTTAATTATAACAAAATCTATGCGCGGAGAAAAAAGTGGTGCGCTAATTTTGGCCCCCAGTGTATAAGTAAAATTTTGAGAAATACATCAAAGTATCAGGTCACTCCGTAGAGGGTTCTTCAACTCATCAATATCCGTTAAAATGGTTAACGAAGTCATCTTAACTTGATTTTTTTAAGCGAAGTGGAATTCAACGACAATACAACTAGAATTATGGTCTGCGTAAAAAGTGTTTATTACTCTGGTATATTTTTTGGCTTTTTTTTGTGCAACTTAAGTTGTAAAAATAAAGAGGGTTAAGTTGAAGTGATTCTTTTTGCACTAGATTCATAAACATACAGATTGAGTTATCTCCTGTCGCTAACTTTTTCAACGGAGTCATGCAGACTTTAGTTCAGTTGTTTCCATTTTCCGCTAAATGGGGAGCGTGTAAGGGGCCCAGATGAGTTATGCCTCTTTTCCATGTGGATTTACTTCTGAATGCTAGGAATTGAGACAAATAATTTGGTGTGATAATGCAAACCTAACCAAGGTAAATGGTCCAACCCACCCTAACCTAACGGGGTCGTGACAGATCTTACTCTACTCGCGACAGACCTAACCTAACAAAATGGTCCGACCAACTCTAACCTAACCTAACGGGGTCGCGACAGGTCTTACTCTACTCGCGACAGACCTAACGCTAGCATAACTCAACCTAACCTGAAACTATCCGTAGTATCCCTCAGGTGCGCGTCCCGCGCACCAACTAAGGCCTGCTGGCTGAGGTGCAGTTACAGAAGTTGACGCGTTTGCGCCATTGCGCACGGCGGATTATGAATCAAATCGTGACCGGTTTATAAATGAATAAACTCATGCGTGCACCAAAACAAACCATCCAGTTTCCTTCCCCCTCCCCTCCATCCCCACCTCCATGCCCCTTCCCCTCTCGCCCGCGACCGCTGCTCGCGAACGGCACCGACACCTCCCGATTCAATCTTCCCTCCTGACCAAACTAAATAACATATCAACAAACGGTTTTCTCTGGGTGGAAGCTTGTGAAAAGCCCTACAAACGCCTCGCTTTGACCCCCCATCTAAAATGACTTCTTCTTTCCAAAAACTTGTCCCGAAGTTACAGAAAACGTTTTTCTTCGTTGTCGAAAAATTTTGAGCTCGCATCTTATTCGGATAGGGTGGCTTTGATTGTCCTTTCTTTTTCCTACAACTTTCGTTCAAGACGTTTTTTGAAAATCTCAGCCGTTTACGCATGCGGGGCGTTTTTCGTGCGTGCCGTTAGATGCAAGCCCGCAACGCAGCAAAGCATGGCGGGCCTGCCTACTTACAGGGGCTCCTTTCTTGCTTTTCTCGCTTTTCTACGTAAATCCGCCCCCTATTTCTCAAGAAACATGGGGTCCTTGAGTCAATGTGAGTACGCCGAATCGAATAGTGCACACCTCGTTGCGATCGGAGGTCTGGAAGGTACTTAAACTTGCGAAAAACGTCCTTGGCTGCAGGGGGCGACGATGCTAGCCCGCCACGCAGCCGTGCATGGCGTGTGCCTACCTTCAGGCGATCCGGCCTCTCGAGCCAGCGAGCCGCTATGCTACCCCCACCACCGCCCGACCTAGCGGAGGGCTTCGCCCGTTGGTTTTCCGATTCCGATGCAGATGCAGTCAGGCTCAGCAAACATACCTAAAACTATAAGACGCATAAAGGTGTCAGCTTGCGTTTACTCTCAAGTTTACGGGGTGGAACACTGTACGCGTTTTCAGTTTCAGAGTCGCTACACAGGACTCGCACCGAACGTGCGACCCCACCAATGGATTCCTCCTTCAGAGAGACATTAATTGGTTGGATCACACGTTCGGTTCGAATCCCATTCAGCAACTCTGGAGTCACCCACAAAAATTAGTTCTCGGAACGAGAGCATTTTGCTCTCAATCGAAACAAGAGCAATTAATACATCAAAACGAGAGCAATTTGCTCTAAGAAAATTCGATATCGCGTTGCACTCGCGTCTAGCGCAAGGTTACTCGGTTCTAGCGCAATGTTCTTGATTGCGAGATCCATATTCTTGGTACGAGATCAAAATGTACTCAATTGCTTCTTCGAAAGACGCATGTTCTACTCTCGCCTTGTTTGGTTCTCGTTTGCTGCAGAATAATCGCACCATATTTTTCGAGAACATGTTCTCAAAGTACTTGAGAACGTTTATGTTCTCGAGCTTCAGACGATCGGATTGGCTGGCTAAGTCACGTGACATGTGGATCCAACTGTAAATTTTAGTGATCAAAACGGGACATACCCCGACGGGCTTTGAACCCACGTTGGCAGTGTAGAGACACAGCGTCTTTGACCACGCGGCTATCACGCCTTTTCTGAGAATTACTTATTGCTGACCGCATATGAGAAGCCACTACCTGCCAGCCGGGCTATCTCCTCATGCGAACACGTTCCGGAAGCAGCCGCCGCTCGCCGGCCCGGGCTTACTTCAACGCGCTCGAAGTGACAGAGGTTCGACGCTCGCGGTTTTTTTTTTTTTTTTTTTTTTTTTTTTTAAATACCAAAATGTTAATTAAGTGCACGCAATGAGAGGTCATGGTCTCAGGATATCATTACTTCCGTGTTTTTGGGATTTGTGTAGTCAGGAAGCCGCCAAAACGGCGAGGCTCTGCCTGGTGTCGTCCCACCGCTTGGCCGGCTCGGCCCGACTGACCAGCGTTGCGACATCTTCGAAACGGCAGCAAATCTGGTCCGTCAAATGTGCCCTACTCCTCATGGCCCACTTCGTAGCGCAGTCGATAGAGGCAGTGAACACAGGTTCAAAGGCGGAAGGTTCGATTCCTGGAGGAGTCATTTTGGGTGTTAATGCATGAATGTGTTCGATCATACATCAAGAACATACGGACGGAGAAAACTGATAAATCCGAGTAGCAAATGTTCTCGGCTAAGCTGAGAGCAATATGCTCTAGCTCTTAGAACATAAATCAAGAACACAAAATCGAGAAATGTTCTAATCTCGATCCGAGAAATGATTTCTGTGGGTGTGGAGCTCAAAAGTCGTCTAGAGTTTCGGCCGCCTCCAGCGGTCTTCTGTCCCACTGTGCATATGTGTCTGCCACCACTGCGGCGTCGTCACTGCCACCACCCAACCGCAGTACGCGCAGGTTTGAGACAGAGTGCTACTTGCTACTCCTGCCGCAGACCTGGACGCCACGTGTAGGCAGAGCTGCCCGGAACACCAGTGCTGAGGACGCTCAGACCCAGTCCGACAATGGCGAGGCCCAGGACTTTGTCGCTAAAGGCGCAGGGACGACACAGCGCAGCATTCGCACGCTGACCAGGGGATTGAGCGAGCATCGCGGAGTGCGTGAGCGGGGCTCACGGTGAAAGGTAGCCGTTGTGCTGGATCGTCCACACTAAATTACTATGTAGGTTTTTGTGCATACGTAATACACGAAATTAAACATGCACTTGTTGCGCACAAAATTGTGTGCAAGAACGCATGGTTTTCTCCACACCCGATCACTGAATCGTGCATTGTCACGTACAAATTTGTGCGTTACAAAGTGCATGTTTAATTTCGTGCGCGGCGCGCCCAAAAAACCTACATAGTAATTTAGTGTTTCTGGACGTGTCTGCCCCCCCCCCCCCACCAAAAAAAATGCCAACGGACTGTTCATCTGTTTACACAGAGGAGAGGGGAACGGACCGCACCCTATCCTGCCTTGTCGATCCGCCCCCTGGTTCACTAGTTCGTGCGAACGGAGTCGTGGATTCCACCAGTGTTGTCACCGCTGTCGCTGAGGTCCCATGCACTACCGGGCACAACGATGAGTGCGTTCGAGTGTTGAAGAAAAAGGTTTTGAAATGCCTTTGTTTTTTTTAGCAAACTTTCATTGTACATATGAAACCGGTTTTATGCATCGCTTGGTCAGCGGTAAATTGTAGTCCAGCCTCTCAAGTTCAAGTCCATAGCGCCTGTCAGGTCGACCACCGACCCGTCCCGCAAAACATAGGTGTGGAGACAGTGGCCTAACTTGCCCCTGCCGTATTCACAGGGGCCAGGTAGGCCACCGTCTCCACTCCGGTGTGTTGCGGGACGGGTCGGTGGCCTTCCTGACAGGTACTACAGGCTTCCAAAATTCAGCAGCTCCGATGACCAGCGCCTACTGAATTCATTCCCGTATTCTAGATTGGCCACAATTTTACAGTCGCAAGTGTGAAGTGTGCCTGAAAGAAGCCGGCTGAACTGAATCGCTTAGTATGTGTGACTGTCAATACAGGTGGCTTATGACACCTAACATTTTTTCCTTCCAGGTATCAAGTATAACTTGGAAAAATGCCGCAAAACACGAGTCACTATATTTGTTGTGCTTTGTAAGGAACTAGCACGAGCGAGTGGTTGACCTCATGAGTTCAAATTCTGTTTAATGTAAAGGTAACTCGTCGGAACTCACAGGGTTTTTTTAATCCACAATTATCACTCATTTTCATACTTGGTAAATTTACTGCCATGTATGATAAATGAGACAAGCAACATGTTTGGGAAGAGTAATTCTTCCACTACATTAATTTTTTATTTACTTTCATTTAGGTTCTTGTTAACAGATGTCGGTAAGCTCATAATGATTTTAAAAGATGTAATGTGAAGTATAGTCAAATGAAAACTAAGCACGCTGAAAACCTAAGGGTGTACTAAGTACACAGTGAGGGCACTAAAATGTGTGCTGAGTACACGAGTACACACTTGGTTTTCAGTGCAATTAATGCAAATCAAATCGTAAAGCTAAAACAGAAACTTTCACGTAAAATGATACATTTTATACTTCCGTAACGAAGCTCCCACACTTTGGCCAACATTTTAGGTCGAAATATCCTTGCATCTAAAACGCGCGCATGCGCACGTCAGCCAGTATTACATTGTCAGGTTGTCAGCAATCCAGACCAGCGTCCTCCCCCCCCGCTAACACGCGAGTGACCTGGGGTTGGTTCGAATCCCATATAGCGACTCTGGAGCTGAAAGTCTGACCAGGATTTGGACCACCTTCACCAGTCCTCTGGCTGTGTGAGAGAGACATAGCGGGGGTGACTTTTGGCCCAATTACGTACCCATTAGTAGGACGGGAGCATCGCGTGCCCCCACAGGCCCTACAACAGATGGTCTCTCCCCCACTGCGGGGCACCCGCTGCGAGAGTGACAGTGGCCGATGGGCCTATAAGCCGGGGCAGCCAGCGGGCTGATTCTGCAAAGTGACCCTCGGAGCGAAGCGAAGCGATGATTTGATCCTCCCACCAGGCGCCCGAGCGCGTCTTCGTGTGTTGTCGGGTGGTGCGGTCGGCGGTCGGCAGCGCTCGGTCTCGACACGGATCGGGCTATCGACCCGACTCTTCGGCTTTCAACAGTTTCCGGTGGAGTCACGGATTCGTCTTTCATTTGTCGAGCCATACCGAAGGCACTTTAGTTCCAGTTTGGTTTGCTCTTGGAGTAGGTGTGTTGTCAGACAAAAGATCGTCGTCGAAGCCCGGAGGTATCGTAGGAGCCAGGGACCACAGGAGCCTGGAGTGGCCCCGGTGGAGTCCTCGGAGGTGTGGACGCCGTCGGAGTGGGCACGACCGGCGTGGGGACGGGCGGCGTGGACACGGCCGGCGCGGACACTGGCGGGGTAGGCCGCGGGGGCGTGGTCACGGGCGGCGTCGGCCCCGGCGGCGAAGAGACCGGCGGCCTGGACACGGCGGGCGTTGAGGCAGGCGGCGGTGCCGTCGTAGGGACCCAGGGTCGCGCCAAGGGCGACAACGGCGTGGACCGGGAAGGCCGGCGTGGCGGCCTGCGCTGGAAGAGGCCCCGGGAGGGGCTGCGGGCCCGGTGTGGGTCCGGCAGGCTGGCAGGCTGACCACAGAAGACACGAAGAAAGCGCACTTGAGCGGTTCTCGCGAAATGGTTAATTATGGGCCCCGAAACTTTTTGAAAAAAAGTTCAATTGAAACCGGGTTTTTTGCATTTATCTTGTTAAGAACACCACTAGGGATCATGGATTCATCGGGGCGAGCTATCACCCCACTAATATAGAAAATATCGCAATTTTAATTTTTTTGCTGTCCACGGAAATTACACAGCCTCAGAAATTGTCCACGGAAATTACATTTTAATGGGCCCTTAGAATAGGTGCGATACGAACGCAAACGCCTAGCAGTTTAGGCAGCTCCCTCCACATCTGTGCATTCTGGTTCCATGTTGCGTGCCTCACAATAAGATTTCGGGCTAGACCACAGTTTGATCGTATGCCGTTTCCGGCCCGACATATGCCCGCGTGCACTGCCAAACGGGACATGGCCGTCCTTACTAGGGTGCCACGTTTTGCTGGAGGAGGAGAACCTCATGCGGCTACAAGGTCCCACTCGTAGTGTGACCAGTAAGTGAGGAGGTATACATTTCCCGGGAGGGGTGCGGGGCCCCCACCCTAGAACAGCCTTTTTGAGCAGGACTGGGTCCGGTGTCCACCTCCCCCGGCTTAATTCCCTGTCTCGGGAACAACTGTGAATTCATTTTCTTCTGACCACGGTTGCATAGTGTTTACCTCCCAGGCGGTACCTCTTACACTTGGCAAATGATGGGCCCTACAATGGACAACGGAGGAAAGTCCCACTTGATCAGCTCCGGCGTGTCCTCTATGTTCGGAAAATATTAAATAATGGGTGCGGTCAGTTAAGGAAAAGTTGATCGGCGGTGCGGTCTATTTAGCCCTCCTAGCATATGGCACCAACGTTTACTAACCTATATTTTCGGAAAGAGTAAAGTTTAAGAAACAGATTGCTGCAATTTATTCGATAAACTGGGTCTTAGCATTTGAACGGCAAGCTTAGGAAAGACGACATGTTGCTTAACATATCGGTCAGGTTAAGTCCACCGCAAGTCTTAAATGGTCTGGTCAGCTAGACCCCAAAATACAGCGAGCCTATTTTTCGCAAGACTCAAAGCTTTCGGTTAAGCTCTCCGATCTGAATAATCAACGTTGAACGGTTTCACTGACTCGCAGTCAGAACTGTCATGGCAGTACGCCGGCCGCGCCGAACAAAGCAGCATAAAACCGCTTGGTTGTCCAGAAAATACATTGTTTGACCAATCTGATGAGTGGAGTCGAAAGCTTAGACTCTTGCAAAAAGTCGGGTCGCTGCTCGTTTGGGTCCATTTTGTGACTTGCGGCGGGTTTAACCAGATGGATGTTGTGTTAAACTACGCCACGACTTTCCTCAGCTTGCCTTTTGGGTGCTAAGACCCAAAACGTCAAATAGATTACAGAAACCATTTCCCCTTTTAGAATATGTATAGGTTGTTAACTTTTGTGCCTGAAATGCCTGAATTTGCATTTGAGACGGCTAAAAATACCGCGGCGCGAGCAGTGGGCCGCTTGATCGACCTGCCGATCAACTTTTCTTCAAGTAAACGCACCTATGATTGGCCAGTGACCTATATTCAGTGCATGCTTTCTTGGGTTAGGCCATAAGAGTGGCATTCCCTCAATAAGAGAGGTTTAAAACAGAAAAGTATTGACATACTTTAGAGCTGAGGCCCATTACGAGGCGAAAATCACGTGAAACGCAACGAAAAGCCCATTTTGTCCACGGAAATTACAGTCCACGGAAATTACATTATTGCATGAAATGGGGTTTACAAGCCAAATCAAAATTGGCACCGGAACCAAAATTTTACTGGAACAACTTGTCTACAAGGCAAACACACAAGGATTGGTTCGCAATCAAAATTTTGAATGGTCTGCTAGCAATGGGTGGAACGGAAATTACACTTATTGCTTGCTAGGCCAATTTTTTCGCCGCTTTGAAACATATTTAAGTTTGTATTTTCCGTTCTAATGGTGCCACATTACTCCGCCACTTTGCAAATTGTGTAGAACGAATGCACCAACAATATGAGAAAAGTTTTAGAACGATCGCGCATAAGGTAGAAAAACCGTCTCAAAAAAACCGATTTTAGACTTTTCGAATTTTAGTTGTGGAGGACAATTTTCGGAGTCATCTCTGTGGCATTTTGACAAACTGTCGTAAGTAATTTTGGACCTTTTCGCAGAAAAGACCGCTTCAATGCTATCAATGAATTTTGCTCAAAATTTGTCATGAACTCTTGACCTTGGTACTGAAGGAACCAAACAATTTGTCCTGGTTGAAAATGTTTTGATCAGGAATCATTTTATTTCCACTTTTTACTTACGACAAAAATTTGTGTTTTCCTGAGGTGACAAAGTGTCGCAAGTGAACTTGCGCCATTTGCATTATTTTTCATCCACATGACAAAGTGTCGTAAGTCAACTTATGCAACTTAAATAGATGGGTGACGATAACAGAGCTTGGGGTGACAAGGTATTTAGAGCTGAGGCAACGTTATAAACCCATAAGAAACAAACCGATGTGGTTCGATCAAACAATTTCTTTTTTTGGGGAGGGTAATAGTATATTGTTACGAAGAAGATCAAAGTGTTGCAAGTAGACTTACGACACCTCAACATGTTGTGACAAAGTGGCGCAAGTAAACTTACGACTATGGATTTTCCAAATCCCATTTTGACAAATGTCGTAAGTTAACTTGCAGCACTTTTGTCACAAGGTAGTTCCAAAATTAAGACTTACGACAAAAATACCCTGGCTGTAACTATGTAACCATAGATCTTAGAGACAAGCTGGTTAGCTCAAAACCTAGCTTCTGATATTTTCAAAACAAATCCCTCAGAAAATGATTTTTGTCGTAATTCAACTTACGACAGTTTGTCAAATTGCCACAGATCTTGTGTCTGCAAATTTTACCCGAGAGATACGTTCTACACGTCAAAACGTAGCCTCACTTGCGTAAAACAAAATGCACTTCGCGAAAGTGATTTCTCATATTCCTTTGGGCTGTAGTAGAGGCGCGAAGCCCCAAATCTGGAGCGTAGGACATCAAAAAGTGTCCACGGAAATTACATTCTGGGGTAAAACTTGCAATTAAATGGTGGAAGGAGGCAAAATTTCATCCTGATAAGAATTGTACCTTGTCCGCAAGGTCAAAAAACATTAAGGTAGAAAAAGACCCCGTTCAAATCGACTTCAGGTTGGAAGAACCAGAGAGAGGACACAAAATTATCACATTTCGCGAGAACTGCTCACTTGTCGAGGCGGAGTTTGAGTCCCACGCCGGCGAGGCTGTCCAGGACCCGGCGAACACGGGAGTCGTGCTCCGCTTGGTCTCGGCCGCCGACGAGGACGTCGTCTAGGAGGACCGCCACGTTGGGGATAGGAGCGAGGAGACCCTCCATGATGCGCTGCAAGACGGCGGGAGCCACCTTGATGCCAAACTGGACGCGATGTACTGTGAAGAGGCCCAGGATGGTGTTGACCGTCTGGAGCTGGGCCCCGGCGTCGTCGACGGGGAGCTGGGTGAACGCTCGTTCGAGATCAATCTTGGTGAAGACGCTGCAGCCGGCGAACTTCACCAGGGTGTCGTCGATCGGGGGCAAAGGGTACTTGTCCGACAACAAGGCCTTGTTGATGGTGGCCTTGTAGTCCCCGCAGAGGCGGAGACCCCCGTCGGTCTTCTGGACCACCACGATAGGAGTGGCCCAGCGGGCGAAGCGCGTGGGGCGCCACACGCCGGCAGCCTGCAGACGGTGAATCTCGTCGATGACGCGGCTCTGCAGGGGGAAGGGCACCGGGCGGGCGCGCAGGAAGCGCGGCGGCACGGTGGGGTCGACGTCCAGGGTGACGGCCGGCCCGGAGTAGCGTCCAAGCTGGGGGCTGTTGGCGCGGCGGAGCGCGGGGTGCTCGCGGAGCGGAACAGTGCTGGGAGCAGCGCAGGGACGCTGGAAGTGGGGGGCAGGGGGGGCCGAAGGCCCCCCCCTAGAATTTGTCGTAGCAAAACCGGGCCCTTCAGAGCCCCCGAAGCGGGCCTTTTTAGGGACTGAAAAGCGGGCTTTTTCTAGACCCCAGAGTCTGGGGCTGAACTAAGACGAGCAGCAGGAACCGGCCCAATCACATACCATCTCGTATGGCACGGCACCTCAGTGGCCTTAAATGTCATTTTAATGCCAGATAGGTTTTCAAAAGCTCTTTGCTCGTTGCGTTTGCGAATGAACCTATGCATACTTTCATGTATGGCACGCAATGTCCCATCGTCTTTCCAATGACCATATTGGGAAGCAAATGAGCGTTGGCTTGAAGCTTGCTTCGCTCGCAAAATATCCATTATTGGGCGTAAATGATTCTAATTACTTCGTTATACAAAACATAGTTTACATTAAAGCCGCCTGCGTTGGGCAGGTTACTGGTCAAACTCCTTGACAGAACTAAAGGCCCCTAGCACGGCCATAAAGCATGGGAAACACACAACAGACTGACTGCCGCCCAAAATTTGGCCAAAAAAGAAAATCCAGGCCCTTTTGGCACTTCGCCCCCCCCCCCCCCTAGTAAAACATACTTCCGGCGTCCCTGGAGCAGCGGCGGGGCCGGGGCCAGGGACGGCCTCCAGGGAATGGATGCCCTCGACGCGGATGCCCAGGGCGGAGAACCAGTTGCGGCCGAGCAGAGGAATGGGCCGGCAACCGTGGCACTGTGTTGTCTTTATTGCAGTCTGCTGATGTGTCAGGGCCACAAGCCCAAGGTGCCGATGGTACCAATGATGCGGCTGGTACAGCAGCTGATGCTGCTGAAGCCGCTGTGCTTGCAGCTTCAGCCAAGGCCACTGAGGTAGAGGTCAAAGAAGAGTGGGAAAGTATAAGTGAAGAAGACCTTAACCTGTGGAGGTTGCCATCGATTTCACCTACTACACTCACCGCTTCTGACATGGTAAGCTGCCATTTTTACAGTTCCACTCATACTTAATTTCATTGATTCCCAAATCATTTTCACAAGTACCTTTCCTACCCAGGTGTTTGAATCTACTGAAACTCCAGTTATTTTGTGGACCCAGTTGGTCTGTAATTTTTCTGTAAGGTTAACAATAACGTTGAACGTATAGTTGCTATATTTTTATGTCCTGTCTGCCACGCAGGTTAATCCAATCAAAGCAGAGCAGGAACCTGTATCATGCCAAGCCAGTTCGGTATGTTTTCTGATGTGACTGAAGTACAACCCCTTTATTTGCTCCTTTGCTCACGCTATTCATTATAATTTATTTTTTCAACTAGGTTGTGAAAGAAGAGCCAAAAATTGATAATGATGAATTTGAAGATCCACTGATCATCACCATTGAAGATGAATGTGTGCCTTTCAAGTGAACATGATATTGATTCCAATGTGTTTGTCTTGCCTCTCATATTCATGTGACTTTGTTTCTTGCAGACACCTGTCAAGACTCCTTGCACAAAGAAGCTGCACACACCACCATCAGGACCAATGGGTGGCAACCCTAAGAGGCGGCTCAGGTACCAAGGTACGCTTTTAATATCATATTCCTATGCACTCAATTTACTCTCAGGAGTTCCTGCTTTGAACTCATAGAAACATTTTCACTTCTTGCAAGTTGCCTCTCATGTGACAGCGAAGTACTTGGTCAAATTGCTGTATTTTGTAATCTCAATACTGTCTTAGAAACCACTATAAGTTTAAGGACAGAGTTGTCTCACCTGTTTAATTGAAACCTTGCTTCTATGTTGCAGCTATGACCAGTCCAAAGATCACTTGAACGAAAATAAACATTTGAACTCGAGCTCTTCATGACAAGGCACGCTCACTGCGTTCCAACGTGCGCGTGCGTGAAGCGTGTGGGGGACGAACGTGTAGCTGGACAAGGTCGACTCTGCATGATCACTTAGAGAATGGTACATCTCAGGTTATGGATGTAAGTTGTAAATAGTTCCCATATTATTATTACTATTATTTTCTTTACAACTTAATGTTGACTTTCTTTCCTACTTCAGTTTTAAGGTTGCCAAAAGAGTGAAAATGCAATGAAGTGAAATACTAAAAAGACAATTGATAGCTGTTATTTCAAATGATGGTCCAAGTGTGACAATGAACTAATATTCAAGCCAATACAATTTTTATTGCATAGCGCCATAAAAAAGTTATTGCATTAACGCATGTTATCACTTTATAACAACAAAATGTGACAATCTGGAACGAAACCAGGCAATAGGTGAGAAACTTATTGCATTTTTAACGCGATAGTTTGTATTGCTGCCACAGATGCTAAAACTTAAATGGAATCACATTAGTCTTTTTATCGCAACAAATTGTATGAAACTTGTTACATAAAAAAAATTCAGTGATCTCTCTATCTTCCTCCCTCTCCTATCATCAGTCCTTCCATTCCTCAAGATAAACATGTGGACTGGGAGAAAAAATGGAGGTTGTGACTGTTAATCTTAATGCCATTCTTCACTGTACATCGAAAGAAGGTGTTTACCGTACCCAGGGATACAGCAGACACTGTACCTCAAGAAACGGAATTCACTGTACCCTGGGAAAATTCATTCACTGTACCTCGGTAACTGTTCAGACACCGAATTCATCATAAACGTAAAATGAAGGCAAAATTTCAAATTTGCGATAGAAACAATTCGATGGCGGAAATGAATACTTCTCAACGAGACGAACAAAATATGATTAGCATGTTATGGCCTCAGACTTCAAGTTCAGCAGCAATAGGCGTCGGAAGTTTCTCTAAGTACGATTTTGGACTAACTTAATCTAAAGCCCAAAATAATTTGTAAGGTTTTCAGAGTGTGAAAACTTTAGTGTACTAAGTACACACGTAAGTTTTCAGTGTTGTTGGTTAGTGGAATAGCGTATCGGAGCAGCTTAAAGGCAAGCGTTTCAACCACTACGCTCGAAGGATGGACTTTTAACAAAAGAATACGGTGTACAGAAACCGGTGTGTTAAGATCTTTTTGATTCAGGCCCAGCGATGTTCCTAAGCGATGTTTGATCAAAAAATTTGTTGAAAGGTTCAATACGCTTAGCACTTCTGCTCTACTGTTTCATCTTGTACTAGTTCCCTTTTAAACCTGTATTTAAGTGTTTTCATAGTTGTTGCATCCTGAAACTGTAATGGCATTTCAAATAACATAGCAGTGGTTTTGAAAAATGCTGTTTATTTCATGTTTTGTCACATTGATTCTTGGTTACACAGGTTAACATGCCGTATGTACACAGACTGCAGTCACACCGCAGGCTAAAGCTTAGTATAGGTAATATTGAAACTGCACGATAAGTGCTTTGATCTATTTGCTGTCTTGACACCATTCTTTTTCACACAGTGCGAACCTTATATAAGCAGACCAAATAACTTTGTCCTGTGGCCTTAACTACAGATAAGTTACACTTTCACTGGTGTAACTGAAGCGTAGTTGTACGTTCGAAGACTTAACGCTTTAAATCAAGCGCACAGAAGAAATTCCTCCATGCATTTAAATAGGCGGGAGAGAGGCGGAGCCGAGAACTGCGCTTTGAAGTCAAGCGTAGCATCCTCTTAGCTTGAAAGGCATAAAAGTAAGCTTCAGTTCCTCATTACATAATTTAAAACGTACATTTTAATCGTTGCAAAGTTCCTCTTGGTATTCACTAAAAGGAAACTCGTAGGCAAACACCGCACTCAAAATTTCTTACAATGAATCTGGCAGTAGTCTATGAAGAAATTTGTGCGGCCGTAATCATCTTTTACTTTTCGCTTTTCTTTGTATGATGCAGACAAAGAAAGCTTCGTATTACGAAGGCAGATGGCCCCTTTAATACGTTTGCACAAATTATTTTTACTACACAGAAATAATAAAGCCGAAAGACAGTGTTGTGCATTGGATAAGTAAAACGGACGTCAAAAGGTTGAAATCACACACCCACACTACATTCTTCGCGCTCAATGCTGTTTCCACGCAGCAGGGTGAACTGGAAGTAAAAATATATCTGCAATGTCTACTGAGGTTAATGCATACGCCTTAAAATTAAGATGAATACATGGTAAATGCGACGTGATGGCATTGCTTTTCAAAAGCGGCACAATCTGGGACTACAGCATGTGTATACTCCCATAAGGGCATGCTTGTGGATGCACCCGATTTTTCTGTAGAAATCTGTACGTTTCACTATAGCACGATTTTGTGCATGCGGGGAATTTACATAGTATGCGTAAAAATGCATAAATTTATGCAAATTTGCATCGAAACGAACATCATCAAAGACATCCTATCAGCCACTGTTTTCCTGAACCATAATCAATTGGCGTCGTTGTATCGGACAAACGAAAGCAAGGGACATTATATGAACATTTTGCCCTTGTAAAAAGGGACAATGCAGTCTTCCAAGGTCAATGTCTAATACACAGCAAGGACAACGCAAATCACGCAATTCGTCCTGTAGGAGATAGTCTTAAATCCTTGCTTGAATCCTGCCCTGGCAACAGGGACTATTCTCCCGGGAGCGTCGACTTCCTTTTTCTCTTGGCATTCAGGCACGAGACAACCTGGAGTCGCGGCCAAGTACTTTTACCATGTACTGCTTATTTACAGCTGAATGGTCCAACGTCCCAAATCAATGGCAACGTTCTAGAGGGCACACGGCCCCATCGACAAACTTTTGTTAAATGAAGTGCGATACACTTAAGCAGCGGGTGCCAATGCTACTTTTCCAAACTTGTATACCAGTCGTTTAGGGTGAGGCTCAAATGCATTGTTCTTGTAGGTCCTGAAACAAGGGATGAGAAAAAAAGGCTAGATAAGAAAACCGAATTTAAATAACAAGAGCATCGAGCAATCCGAGCAAGCCCAATTCATTGTGAACCTAACGGCTGTAACTCAATGAATGCGGGTCATATTCGTTAGAATGTGAATTTTGTGACGTTCATATTGATCCACGCTCAGGCCGTCCCACGTTCCAAAGAGTGTGACATTCGTTGACTAATACTGTAGGAGATACTTGGCAGAGCTTGACATATCTTAAGGTTATTGCAAAGTGGAAAATGTTACTTTTTAACACTAGAAAGGCAAAGTGGGTCAAAATGAACCATTTTCATTTTTGGAGGGTCATTCCACCCCAAACCACCGCCCCCCTAAGCCTCAATATTTTGATCTGGAAATTTTACACGTGAACTGGAGCAGACCATCCCCCGGAACACTCATACCAAAGGGTTTTGCAAAATTCGAAGTGGTTTGGGGTTTATAGCCATTTGAAATTTTCACTTGTAAAAACACTGAAATCTAAACTTTTTTTTTTACTTTTTGGCTGAGCGATTAGCGAAGCCAGTTACTTCACTGGGGCTGGAAAGTTTTGTCTGTCTGTGTGTGCGTGTGTCTGTGTGTCAGCACTACTCCTCCTGAACGGCTCGGCCGATCTGTCTGAGATTTTGCAGAGTTATTAGGTATGTCCTTGGCTCGCCACACGCAAAAATTCAGCTTTCTATCTCATTCCATTCAGTCGTACTAACGAAAAAACACTAAAAAAACGGCAGAAAAAGTGCAATTTTTTAGTGACTTTATATTTTAGAGACATTTTTACATGGTTCCTTATGTTTTTGAAGTTCCTGATGACGAAGATGAAATCAATTTCAACCCCTGACCAAACTTTTAACTGCGAATTGGCTATCTCGGCCCGAATTTACTAACATAATCAACTTCAACCCTTCATCTTGAAAAAAGGGGGTCGACCGACTAAAAATTTTTATTGCAGATTTCGATAGGTCTCGGCAAGACCTTTTCAAAGAGGGGTCGGAAGGGGGGTCTAGGAGCCCGACTTCATTAGTTGGCCGAATCAGGATCTTGAAAAAAGGGGATCGACCGACTAAAAAATTTTATTGCAGATTTCGATAGGTCTCGGCAAGACCTTTTCAAAGAGGGGTCGGAAGGGGGGTCTAGGAGCCCGACTTCATCAGTTTGCCGAATCAGGATCTTGAAAAAAGGGGATCGACCGACTAAAAAATTTTATTGCAGATTTCGATAGGTCTCGGCAAGACCTCTTCAAAGAGGGGTCGGAAGGGGGGTCTAAGAGCCCGACTTCATTAGTTGGCCGAATCAGGATCTTGAAAAAAGGGGATCGACCGACTAAAAAATTTTATTGCGGATTTCGAAAGGTCTCGGCAAGACCTTTTCAAAGAGGGGTCGGAAGGGGGGTCTAGGAGCCTGACTTCATCAGTTTGCCGAATCAGGATCTTGAAAAAAGGGGATCGACCGACTAAAAAATTTTATTGCAGATTTCACGTGGTGCATTACTCAATGCCTCAAAAATCCTTGAGACAGCTTGCCGAAGGCAAGCAGGGAAGCGCCGCAGGCCAAGGTAGGTGTAACGCCAGGCGTGGATTGTCGTAACTGGCGCAGCATCGCGAAGCCTGTTACGACAAGACACGGTCTGGCGTAAACCTACCTTGTTTTATTGGACCGGGATGAGTTTTGATGGTTTATTCCCTTTCTTATTAGTGTAAAGAACCAGTTTTATCAGTCAGAAAATATCGCATAACAATTTCATACACTTCAAAAAATCGAAAGTTATTAATTTTTCGCTAAGACTGCTGTCCTAAAAATACATCATTTTTAAAAAAAATTCACTTTTTGGTCTAAAGAGGGGAATTATATGCCGAACAAACCCATGAAATAAAATGGTGGGTTTGGGCACTCCTTCACCTTGACGGGAGGTTAAAACCATATTTTATGGCACTAACTTTCATCAAAATTGATTATTTCTGGTTTTACTTGTCTTGTATCATCTAAAAGGACTCAAGTTTGAGTAAAATTTATTCAATTGGGTTGTTTTGGACCATCGTGTTCAATTGTAACTGCATTGGGAATTTTTCTTGAAAGCCAACACTGAGATTAATGTTCTTGACAAGCCCAATGAGTGTCGAGGAAAAGAAAGTCCCCGTTTATACTTCACTGATTTTGTCGTTTCTTAACCACAAACTCAAGGCTAATTTTCTTAGCGACAAGATTTGTGTTCTGAACAGATAGCTTGTTGGCCCACTGTTGTGTTTAAACAAAAGGATAATTCCACTACGATAAATCTATTACTTCATAATTAAAAGCCCATCTTAAATAACAAGTCGTTGACCAACAACAAATGTAAGTCAGCGACAATTATTGTAAACAGTAAAAATATAAGTAATGTCTGCGACAAATATTGATTAATTCGTTTAAAAGTGGGCTGGATATTATGTTTTTATACGTTTGAGCATTGGTATTGTGGTTAAGAAACGACAAAATTTTTATCAGGCAAGAGGACTTCCTCTCAACCTCTTTAAACATGTGTAATGACTTCTATATTTAACCCTGACACTTAAATGGACTTACAGCTCTTTTCAAATCCAGAATTCCCCTTTTACAGTTGTTTAAAACATTAAAATTCGTTAAAAGGCTATATGGGTCAATTTGACCCTCTTTACCCCGCAAGCTGGGCACATTGGTTTTAGTTATTACGTGTCCACTACTCCTGGACCAGGACCTTCACGAGACCCGGTGGGCTAGGGCTCAGCACTGCAATTCAAAGGGTGAGATGTCTCACCCATTTTCGGCGATACAAAAAGTCTCACCGAAAAAAAGTCATACACGAATGTATCACCGAAAAAAAGGTCGTACACAAATGTATCACCGAAAAATGGTCATACATCAGTGAGATGGGCCCTTGTTTTCCTGAGGAAGTGTCACTCTTTTTCGGTGATACATTTGAGTACGACCTTTTTTCGGTGATACATTCGTGTACGACCTTTTTACGGTGATACACTTTAGTATCACCCTTTTTCGGTGAGACAGTTCTGTCTCACCCCTCAGGTGGTGAGATGTATCACCATTTGATTTACAGTGAGTACTTACAAATCTTTTGAATTCAGTACATCTCGGACTTTTGCATTCCCACAGAGGGTATGCGGATCGCTGTCTGGCTTTACGGCGGGGTCTAAAAGTCAATAAGTTCTATTCGGAAGATCTTATCTAACTGTTTCCGGAAAAAAATCTTGTCTGGTAGTTTTCGTGTTAAGAATCTTTAAAATACTTAGAACACGCAAGCAAATTTCGTTAGGTTTAATTCAAACTGCTAAAACAATTATGATAATAATCCACGCTAACTGTATGGAAAGTGTATGGGAGAAACCATTGAGGCCCATTCAGAAATATATTCCATTCGCTTCTATATCCGTCCTCAATGATGAAACTTAGCGAAATTCGCTCGCGTTTAAGATAAGATTCTTTATAAGGTAACGACCAGATAAGATCTTTTGTTTGGGAACGGCAAGATTCCACCTTCCCTGATGGGAAATATGGATGGTTTGTGGTCGCCAAAAGCTGTCCAAGGAGCATCCGTAACGTCCACACCGTCTAAATGCTGTCCAAAACAAGTCCACTGCGTCTGCAGGGTTTACCCAAATGACTCCAATTGCCGAACACAATCTCCACAGCGTTTACCAGACGTCCTCGTCCTGTCCAGCCCATGGATCTAGGACAACTCGTCTCCGGCCCAAGTCGCCCCCCGCCCATCTCGACCCCGCCCTTTTGGTTCCCAAGTTAACTCGCCCTCAATCAAATATCTAATTTTTTAAATTAATTTATTTTTTGATAGGTGGACTCATGGACACATGATTGAAATCAGGTTGTGGCTGATCGACCCCGGGCACATGACTCAAATCTGGCCTGCCAGGTTGTGGCCGATGGCTCGCAGGTAGGAGACGACGTCCTCGTCGTCCTTGTAGATTTGGTACCGCTCCACGATGCGATTGAGTTCGATTTCATCGGAGAGTTGGTTGACCTTGGCCTGTATGACGGCAGCTGTTGATGCCCGTGATGTCCCGGCGGCGGCTTTGGTGTTCTGCACGGTCTCCTCGGCCTTACATTTTTCCCAGTCGGGTGCGTGGGAATGCTCCTGTTCGTCGACCAGCTTGTCGTCGTCGTCCACGATCATGTGATTCAGGCACTTACTCCGCTGCTCGCACCGCCAGCTGTTGCCAAGTTTGACTTTTCTGGCAAAAGTGTACAGGTACCCGCCGTGGATAGCTTTGCGGGCTCCTCGCTGGGTGACAGTTTAGCGCACGCGGATCATGGCCGGTCATAGCGCAAAGGTGGGCTGCAGTCCCCCTGAGTCCATCTACCGGGTCTCCTAGTGCACGAGTCCACCAGTCCAACAAGGCGCGGCACAACAATGCGCAAGTCGGGGTCCGCGCGAAAATTAAAAAAAAAAAAAAAAAAAAAAAACTCGGGGCGAGTTGGCACGACATTGGAGGCGAGTCGAGTCCACGGACCGGGGCGAGATAGGCTGGAGTCGAGATGTACCCGGGACGAGTTAGCGGGGACGAGTTGTCCGTCACCCTAGCCCATCTACCAGACGTCTGCGTCTTACCCAGTTCATCCACCAGACGTCCGCGTCTTATCCAGTCCATCCGACAGACGTCCACATCTTCTCCAGCAAATCCTCTAGGCGACCACAAAGTGCACACATCCCATCCATCACGACTAATTTGCGTCCACACTGTCCACGTTCAACTGAAGCCCAGCATATCCACGGGCAGAACGCACCGTCGCCATCCTCTTCATGTGCTCTCACCATCCACAAAACTACCACACTCCGTCCAATCCACAGCCGACCAAACAGCGCCCGTGACATATTTTGGGTCCGAGCAAATTTGAGCGAAGGTCGATGGACATCAAGCAAAACCATGCGTTCCGAGCAACGACCGAGCAACTCCGAGAAAATGTCCTGTTGAGCAACGCAGCCGAGCAACGGCAATAGTCCACACAAAAAGGCCTTCCCAGGCCCAGGAAATAATCCGACATGTCCATCGACCTTCGCTCAAATTTACTCGGACCAAAATTACGTCACGGGCGACCAGTACAAGCACGTGCAAAATGCAGCCCTGACGACCACATCATGTTTGTAGACAGCCAACACAACCATTTTGCGTAAACATCGTACGTGCATATGAATTTTGCGTCATATACGTCATCCACATGCCGTCCACGACCTTCAAATTTTCGTCAAACAGAAAATGGGTCGTCCCGGGCCTCTGTATGACGTCGCCTTGTGATGGACACGATTTGTATATGGGTTCCGAACACTCATTGAAAAGATCTGACCGAGTTCTATTCAAATCAGCAATAAAAAAAATTCGTTGTTCACCCCCCCCCCCTCTCCCCAGGATACTGGACGTGGTGGACGTAATTTGGACGTAGGCATTTGGACGTGATGGACGCAATTTGGACATGGGTTCCGACCACTTGTTGAAAAGGTCTCATTAAGCTCTATTCGAAAACCGCTCTATGCAGTTACCATTGCTCGTCCAAATTTCGTCCAGGTCGTCTAATATATTTAACATCCAAATATCCTCCACTTTTCGTCCAGATCATGTCCGTCCGGCCGACCTATAAAAGGCGAGCTGACTCCCACACGGGTCAGTCCAAGGGTAAGTCTTCTTCGGAGCTTCGCCGAGGCTATGCTGCCAGGGGCCCGACGACGCAAAACCTCACGCTATGCGGCTGCCTGTTCTGGGCCGCAGAACATAACATGCAAAAACGGGCCGGTCAGGGGGCTGCAGCTAACGAGACGAAACGCGCAGATGCGTGGTGCGAGCCCTTGCGTCGGACAAGGCGAGGAGACCGGCCGCGGCCTGGGGGCGGGACGACGCAGCACCACACGTGTGCCCGCCTTCGCTCCGCCGGGCAAAAACCTCCGTGTTTCTGCAGCGTCCAAATTACGACCATCACGACCAACGACCATCTCTAAACATAGCCAACAATTTTTTTTTTTTTAATTGCAGTTTTGAATAGAACTCGGTCGGACCTTTTCAGCGAGTGATCGGAACCCATGCCCAATTTACGTCTACCGCGTGCAAATAACTTCGTCCAAATCACGTCCAACACGTCCACATGTTTAAAAACCAGTATCCTGGAAAATAGGGGTCAGCCAACGAAGGTTTCTTATTACAAGTTTGAGAAGAACTCGGTCTGACCTTTTCAACGAGTAGTCGGAACCCATGTCCAATTCACGTCCATCACGTCCAAAATCGCCCATGTACAAACCGTGACCACTACGTCCACATGCTTAAAAATCAATTTACTGGGAAAATGGGGGTCGACCAGCATTAGTTTTTTGTTCCTAACGTGAATAGAACTTGATGACCCCTTTTCATCGAGTAGTCGGAACCCAGTCTAAATCGTGTCCATTACTTCCATAAAACATCCATTATACATGCGGACGGCCCATTCCTCATGGATGTGATATAGACGTGTTGTTGAGGCTGTGGACGTTAACTGGACAGTACCAGGGGAGTGGGCGCCGAGTGGATACTTCAGATGTCATCTGGGCGCGGTGCGGATGCCCCGTGGACGGCGTCAACGAGCATTGGGCGCGCCGTCTGGATGCGTTGGACGTCCAGATGGACGCAATGTGGGATGCCTCGTGGACGCGCATTGGGCGCCCCGTCTGGATGCGTTGGATGTTGTTTGGACACTTCGGGGTCGCTATGGATGTCGGTTAGACATGCTTTATCCACAACTTTTACAAACTTATCCATTTTGAAACAATTTGGATGAATTGTAGACGTCCAAAAGTCGTGCACATTTTCCATCAGGGTTTTAAAAAGGAACCTTCGAAGTAAAAATCAGTTTTCTATTGGTCACCCTCCTGCTCAAAAAATTCATCGTTTGACGCCTATTTTGGTTCATTGTGGTTCAGCATGTTCTAGAACAAAGGTACGAACGTGAACCACCACCAGCTTAGAAAGTACGCCAGAGGTACTAATGAAAACGGAATTTTAGACATTGTCTCAGTATGAGTTCCACAGGTTGCCCACCTTGCCCCTGCCTGGTCGGAACTTGACTGCAAACTCAACTTTGACTGTCCAATCATATAACCTTCCTTTTTAACCCTAATATCAGACTTACATACAGCAATACCGTTCAAAACACCATGTGGTTCAAAATGACCCACTCGACCCTTTAAGGTAATCCAAAAACCAGGCCTTTTTAGTGTAGAAACTTGTTTCAGATGTCAATTTATGGATGAAAGTTCCTTTCCATTGCATAAAATAATACAGTAAGAGTAGGGCCCCACCTCATTTTAGTTTCTGAGTTACGGATGTTAACGATAACTTTTAGTCGTTCTTCTCAAACTCTCCTCACGACTAAGAAAAAACTACCCAGCCTTCTTATTCTGACAATTATACCTATTTTTGCATGGCGGAAAGATAGCGTCGCCCTTCTTTTAACAACTTCTATCGTTTTTCTTAAAAATAAAAATAAGATCAAACTGGGGCAAAATCTCTTAAATTTGAAGAGAAATAAAAATAGCCCAAGTAAAGTAGCTTTTGTGGCCTCTTCTGGACTTATATTTTTAAATATGCCAACTCTCTTTTTCCTGTGTCTTTGAAGGTTAAATTGCCAGAATCAGAGGTTTGGACACTTTTTCTTTTATCGAGAGTTTGGGAAAAGCGACTAAAAGTCTACGTTAACATCCGTAACTCAGAAACTAAAATGATGTGGGGCCCTCCTCTTAGTGTATTAGTATAACCTCCAGAACAAAGAAACTATAAGGAGTTGGGACCCCTTAATTCGGGAATTAATTCATCTAATAGTGGTCGACTTTTGAACTCAAAATGAACTTCCTGTGACAAATATTTCTTGGACATGTTTGTTTCACTTTCCAGTATCCTTAACACGCCCAATCGCTCACTAAATTACCTCTACCCACCTCATGGTGCGGGTCATCTTCTCATAGGTCATAGCACTATTGCCCTTGAGCTTGCCCCACATTTCAGCCACCCGGTGCCCGTGCACGAAGCAGAAGACTCCGTTGTCCTTGTCCTCCCAGCGGATGACTCCCGGGCTGTACTGCTCATCATTCAGTAGTCGCATCAAGAACTGCCACAGCCGCCCTGTTGGCGCCGCCTGCCGCGCGCGGCCGCTTGGGCGCCGGCTTGGGTTGGTGGGGCGCTTGGGTCGACCGCCGCGACGCCGTGGTGGTTCAGACGCTGCCGAGGAACACGTAGAACCCTCCGAGCTGGTCCGGGACCTCAGTGTAGCGTAGGACACTGCGGCCGCCTCTCCTGCGAGGGCATGGGTAAGTGCATTTACTCGGCAAAATCAAGTGTGTACTAGGCATGCTTCAGGTAAAAGCATGCCTGCATGTACACGCCACCTCACTGAGCAGGTTTACATAAGAAAAGCAGGGTCTTACAGTGACCCTCTCGGATTTCGCTGATTTTTTGGTGGTTAGTAGTCCCCCCAGGTGGAAGTTCAGGGCCAAAATTTCAGAGGCCTAAACAGTTTTATTTTTTAAGATAAAGGGATCTTAAGTTTTCTTGGGACTTTTTGCATTGAATTTGGGATTTTCTTATACCTTCGCGACTTTTTGTCCGACCAGCTTCAAATTCAGGTCCTCCCATCAAAATTGAATGAGGAACACGATCGTGCCCTCAGATTTAATCTACGACGTTTTTCAGGGTTATTTTTAAATTTTTCTCGAAAAAATTACCAAAAAAGTCCCAAATCTTGGGATTTTGGACTTTTTATTTAAAAAAGGTTCTAAACCAGCCTAATCCGATGGAGAAAGATCCGCTGAATCCAAAACACTCAACACCAGATTTTTATCACTAACCGTTCGAGAGATATGCCATTTGAAAGTCAGGCAATATAATTTAGGTCCTAATTTCTGTGAGGTTTTGCCGAGCTGCTCATTCCCATGTATTGGGCGGTCAGTTCCAGCGACGCAGGCCTTGTGCACTGGTTGGTTGGCTCCAGCGTGCCTTTCTAGCGCCTGCACCGGCAAAGTTGGGCCAGATAACAAGTGGAGGTGGTCAAAATCCCGGACGCGATTTGAGCTCCTGAGTTGCTAAACTTGACTTGAACCGAGCGTGTGACCCCACTAATGGACTCCTTGTTCCGAAAGCAATCCAATGGTCGGTTTAGACGTTCGGTTCCAGTCCCATTAGCGACTCAGGAAACCGACACGCGTTGAGAGTTTCGGCCCCCTGCGCGGTCTTTTTGCCCACTGTGGGCAGGCGGCCAAATTCTAGACGCATATTGAGCTCCAGAGTCGCTAAATGGGACTCGAACCGAACGTGTGACCCTACGAATAGATTCCTCGTTCGGAGAGCAGTCCATTAGGACGGGTCAAACGTTCGGTTCGAGTCCCATTTGGCGACTCTAGAGCTGAAAACGCGTCCGGGATTTTGACCACCTCTACCTGTTATCTGGCCCAACTGTGCCGGTGCAGGCGCTAGAAAGGCACGCGGGAGTCAACCAACCAGTGCACAAGGCCTGCGTCATTGTACCCTGCTTTTCTTCAATAAACCTGCTCACCTACAAATCAATTGGCGGTACACACGGTGTGGCGAAGACGGCAAACCTACCGCCTTTCAATTGGAGGTAAAATCTAGAGCCCGCTAATTACGCATCCTACAAATAGAACGAAAAAGGCGGTACGAAGTTAACTGCCAAATGCGCGCCATTTAGTTAGTCCCTTTAAGGAGGTGCAAAATATTACCGCGTATTGCGTTTTCTCTGTGTGCCAACAAAAAGACGGTAAAGCTCTCCAAAGGTGGTACAAAGGTCGGTTATTTCTGTACCGCCTTCTTCTTGGCGGTAAAACGTGGACACCGCCAATACACTCTCACCGCCAGTAAAGGGTGGAAATATTACCACCCTTCGATTGGCAGTGCTGGAGTAGACGTGGCATGTAAACTGCGCTGGAGCACCCTTGTGAAGTACACATCACGCGCCTGCGCGGCTGCCTTCCTACCAGGCACTCGCGAGACCGAGAATGCGGAAATAATTCTGAGGGAATTTCTACCGATTTAGACAGCAAATATACCATGTTTTGCCGGACACACTAAATGACTATGTACGTTTTAGTGCATACGCAACGCACGAAATCAAACATGCACTACGTTGCGCAGAAAATTGTGCGCAAGAACACACGATTTTCTGCATACCCGCGCATTAAATCGTGCATTGTCACGTACAAATTCGTGCGTTACAAAGTGCATGTTTAATTTCGTGCGCGGGCGCGCATGAAAACCTATATAGTAATTTTGTGTGGACTGGGCCGGCTGCTGGTCATGCGATAGCGGGGTGCTGTGCTGGCCTGGAATTGGCTGCGCCTGGGCCAGGTGTTGGCCGGGAGTAAGCCTTTAACTAGGGAAGTCCTACGGAGATATTGACAAGAGGGGTACGTGAAAGGTTGGAGTCTCGGTTCGGAGAACACACTAAATTGCTATGTAGTTTTTTGTGCATAGCTTTGAACGAAATTGAGCATACGTTTGGAAATGCACGAATTTGTGCGTAGCTAAGGATGAAAATGTGCATTGTTATGCAGCACCACGTGCGTTGTTGCGCACAAATCTGTGCATTCCACGCGTATGCTTAATATCGTGCAAAGCTATGCACGAAAAAACTACATAGTAATTTAGTGTGAACACCACAAGTTGTAGAAAGATTTCTCCGGTTTTTTTTTGTTTTTTTTTTGGTTTTTTTTTGCTACAGAGATATTTTTTGTCTACCTGAGGGCGCAGGCATGGCCTGTGGCATCGCCTGCGCTGAAGCTGGACCCTCGGACGTCTCCGTGGCGCAAAAGCCAGCCTCGCGTTCCAACGGCGCGGTGGTCACGAATCTTCTGGCTATCGGTTGTCTAAAGCGAACTACAACAGAAAAAAAGAAGCGAATGAGGGAGGGTGATAAATAAATCGAAGCAACGAAGCCCATAAATTAATGAAAAAAAAAAACCATTTTAGAATTTTTTCCCCGCCAAACTTTATTCTTTAGAACTGCCGGTTTGCGGCCCAAAAAGTGCAGTTGAAGCTGTAGAGCACACTTTTTTTTTTCAGTTGGAGCACAGTTCAAGGGCTGATAAATGTAATCAAACCACATTTGAACTTCAGTAAAGTGCACTTAAACTGCAGCTGGTTATCTGCAGTTAACTGTAATCAGTGGATATTTTACGGGGGGTCCGATCACCGGTGAGACCGGAGCAGACTGGGACGAAACGCGAAAATATGCCGGTAATTAAAGGAGAGCCCAAATCATGCCAAAATGTCTAAAAGGGGTATTTTGAGGATGAAGAACTAATTTCAGACAAAATCGAACAAAATAACTTTGCGAGGTTAGGCCAGTTCTAACAATCTAAGGTTTGTGCTCGCACTCCCCTTGTCCTGTGGCACCAGCGTGCCTCCGGCAGGCTTCTTTGCGAACCATCGGCGTTCAAATCAAAGTGTTCGCAAGTCGAGGCAGCATTACTCCTTTTGTATTAACGCCAACGCTGACGAGACGCTGCGTCAAAACCACTTTGCGAGACACTTTTGAAGGCGATTTCTTAAAACGCGCCACGTTGCGCCACGTTCGGCGGCTTGTTCGGCGGTATGGACCTGAAAGCTGGGAAAGTGCTCTATCACCTCTATGTCTCAGAACGGTTCGCAAATGTTTGTAACTCGACATATCGCATCGTAAAAATCGTTCAAACGCTGATTTTGATGCTCTTATAACAGCGTTTAACTTATTCCCGGTTGGTCCAAGAGAATATCAGAGGCGTGCTTGACATTATCCAGTTCTTTAGCTTTCCAAAAACATACAACATGATGTATTAATGTCGTGAGAGACGACCACCAGGACGAAAACTATACACCTATTGCAATGCATACGCTAAAAGTAGAAAAGAGGTCAAGTTTGGCGCTCCGTAGGGGCTCGTGCTCGTGCGTGTGATATATTGACAAATAAATTTGTGTCTCGCATAGCACAGACCTTCCTTTTGAAGATCTAATAATTTGTAAGACTCAGCCGCTCAATTTTGGAAATGCCACTACTCGGCCCTTTTTTCCCCGGCGAAAGTCCGGTTTCCCCTACCCCTGGCGGCGAAAGCCAGTTTTGACCGGGGTTCCGCTGGTGAAAGTCCGTATGTTCGAAGCTGATCGGGGATTCGCCGGCTCGTCTCCGACACCCGATATCGGGCTTTCACCGGTGTTTAACTTGTGTCGGCGAGTTGCCGCAGTTTCGCCGGATGGAAAGAACCACTTGCAAAAGAATTCGATCCACTTGCCGGGCCCGGCCAGTGGATCGGATCCTTTTGCAAGCGGTTACAACAAGCATGAGAGAATTCTGTCATGCAATAAAACTGGCATGTGGAATTTTATTATTGGTGATGTAATTGTGTCTTGTCCATGACCTTGTTCCCAACAAACTTACAAAATAATTCAAAACTAAAAATTTTACAACAATGCCCACTTGTTGGTAGTGGTTGCTCAGCAGCGGTACTAAGTCACTCTTTCGACGTTTTTGGTTGCAATCAAAATTCAAAATGCAGGATCCCAATAAACTCCCGTTCTAAGAAAGTTTTGATGAGAAATTAGCAGAAATTTTAGCCATAAAGAAAGCCAGTATTTTGTCCTACAGGGACAAGAAACAGTATGAACAGTTCAGTGAAGAGGTAAAAGTAGCTAAGGAGTTAAAGGCCAGCAAGAGGCCCTGCACTGTGGCAGAACGCAGCAAGGCACAGCGGCGCCTCGCCAGATCGGCCATCCTCCTCTCTGTTCGCCTGTGCGGCATCTGCCTTAAAAAAAAGGTTCAGAAGCGGGGACGCACTGTAAAGCTCATGATCTTTAAGGAAATGAATGACCGGTGGCAGGTGGATTTGATCGACTGGCAGACATCTCTAGACGGTGGCTACAAATTTATGACAGCCCAAGACCACCTGACGAAGTTCACCTGGCTGCGTCCGCTGACCCACAAGCGCAGCGACGAGGTCGCACAGAACCTGTTAAGTATCATGCTGTGCTTTGGTCCACCATGCATCTTACAATCGGATAATGGGCGGGAGTTCTACGATGAGATCATCAGCTCGCTCAAGGAAACGTGGCCTGAGCTGAAGTTGGTGCACGGTAAGAGAAAATGAGGCAATCCAATGCCAATAATGGAATATTGACATTATTTTCCTTCATTGACAAATCTCGTTGCAGGAACCCTTGCAGCAATACCTGGCCCCAATTCCAGTCAAAGAGGAATTTTAGGCTAATTCTAGTCGCATCTTCAAAAGTTTACCTACGCAAAGAATTTGAACGTAAACTAATGTGCTGAGCGTTTTTCACTTTTTTAAGCGGTCTTTGCTACTGCTTCTACTTTTCCATCCGACCCTCTCATCACGCCCCACCCCAACCAGTCCAAACCCACCCATCCACTCTATGCGCTCCGCTCACAACGGCCTGCACGGGCCGTCGTCGTCGCCGCTGCGCCACGCTGCCATGTCGTGCTGCCCTCCCTCCTCCACTCCACCCCGCCCGCCTCGCTGCGCCGCGCCACGACGCGCCAGGCCTCCCGGCCAAACCCTCCCTCCTTGGGTGAGTAAAAATCGGGGGTTGAGAACACTTGTCGGAGTCGAGGAGGCTTACTCAGAGAGGTGTTCTCGACCCCCGTTGCCCGTGAGGCGGTCTCCCGGAGCTGATAGGAGCGGCACTACCTGTCCGCCGGGCTGCACCCAGAATTGGCATCGGGCGATGAGAACACCTATCGGAGCAAGGCCCCCTCGACCCCGCACCCGAGCCCCGCCCGCGCCAAACCCCGCCCCGCCCCCTCCCCCGATTCATTCGCAGCGTCGTCGTAGCAGCCGATGCGGTTCGCGCGGCAAGGTGCATGTGTGAGGCTATGCGGCGTGGCAAACTGCTCGGTCAGAATATTCCGCGAGGCTAGACTGGTATGGCGGAGTGTGCGCTCGGATGGGGAAGCTCCGTGGCTGGCGCTGCGCGACGAGGCGCGTCGCCACTCCCTCCCGCCCAACGCCCCGCCTCTGGCTGCGGCGTGGCACACTCACTCGCTCTCTTCCTGTCTCTCTCTCGCACACACAGTCTCTCTCTCTCTCTCTCTCTCTCTCTCTCTCTCTCTCTCTCTCTCTCTCTCTCTCTCTCTCACACACACACACACACACACAAACACAATAGATCGGGCTACCTCCTGTAGCATCCTGCTGCTCTAGACCTGTGTTAAAGCATTTAAAGAATTACTGGACAAAGAATTCGGCCAAATTCCCCATACAGTAAGGACAGATCGTGACAGTGAATATCGTGATTCGCGCTTCCGCCAGCCCATGAAAACACATGGCATTCGTCACCTGTTTGCTAATAATACTGAGAAATGTAGCGTTGCTGAACGAGCTGGGCAGACACTGCAGCGTAGACTCCACAGTTACATGACTTACAAAACCACTTACAAATTTATGTCAGTCCTGCAAAACATTATCAAAAGCATCAACGACACACCGCACAGTACTACCGGAATCGCCCCAAATAAGTTTACCCAAAAGGATGTCTATCCTGCCTGGGAGAAAAATGATCTAAAACACATGCCGTTCATTCCACCGCAGCGCCCATTTCGCTTCAAGCCGGGCGACACAGTGCGGGCATCGCTGCAGAGGCGCGCCCTCGATAAGGCTCATCGAGGCACGTTCTCTCCGCAGGTATTCGCCGTCACGGCTAGGAGAAGCACCCTTCCACACAGTTACGAGCTGAACAACTCTGAGGGGCAACCTGTCGCTGGAGTATTCTATGAAGGGGAGCTGATTGCTGCCAAGGAGAGGCCTGGCCGACAGTATATGATTGAGAAGATTATCAAAGGACGCACTAACCCCCAGACCAAGCGACGGGAGGTATTAGCGACGTTTGTCGGCTGGCCTCCCACAGTGCGCGAGTGGCTCCTAGAGGGCTCAGTAGTGACTACAGGAAAGGCTCTCCCAAAGGATGGACGACGTGGACTTAAGCGGTCTGCAGCCGCTACCTGAAAGCCTGCGAATAAAGAGTTGCCAGTGGAAGTAAAAGTCCAACGAAACACAAACGTAGTGGGTTTCATGCTCATATCCCACTGTAGAGCCTTAAAACTATTTTTTCCAATTTTTCCGGTATTTTTCATTTTTTTCTATTTTTCCGGTTTCTTTCGGACACTTTGAAAGTTTCCAGATAATAAGCATTTCTAATGCAGAGAGAGATAATATACATAAACACACCCGCTAGCACACGCGCGCGCGCGCGCGCACACACACACACACACACACACACACACACACACACACACACACAACCAGGAGCGACCAGCGACCCCCCTGTCAGGTTTAGTCTGGAGCCGCGCCTGATGACATCTCGGAAACGCGATCGGAAACAATGTAAGTTATATCTATATTGAGTTGTGTCTGTGCATTGTATGCTGTCGCATGTGTTAAAACATTATTTTATATTATTTTTCTCTGTGTTTGTTTGCTTCCGTTTAGCTCTTCCCCGTCACAACAGGCCCGTTGATATCTGAGTGGGGAGGAAGCGAAAGGAGCCCGTCACTCTTAGTGGCCTACCTGTTGAGCAAGCAGCAGCAGCAGTATCCATACCAAAACGTAAAAAGCAGCGTCAGCAGGTGCCACAGCAGCAGCAACAGATGGGCGGGTATCTGTGTCCTCATATTGAAAGACTATGTCAGCTGCTGCATGTTTCGTCTGGTGCGCAAATGTGCCCAAGATATCTCCCAAATTCTAAGTGACTGTCGTCATCGGCGCCGTTTGTGTGTGTGTGTGTGTGTGTGTGAGAGAGAGAGAGAGAGAGAGAGAGAGAGAGAGAGAGAGAGAGAGAGAGAGAGAGAGACTGTGTGTGCGAGAGAGAGACAGGCAGAAATCAGGCAGAAATATGTAATCGCGAAGAGCTGCGCTCCATATGAGCGGTTCTCGCGAAATGGTTAATTATGGGCCCCGAAACTTTTTGAAAAAAAGTTCAATTGAAACCGGGTTTTTTGCATTTATCTTGTTAAGAACACCACTAGGGATCATGGATTCATCGGGGCGAGCTATCACCCCACTAATATAGAAAATATCGCAATTTTAATTTTTTTGCTGTCCACGGAAATTACACAGCCTCAGAAATTGTCCACGGAAATTACATTTTAATGGGCCCTTAGAATAGGTGCGATACGAACGCAAACGCCTAGCAGTTTAGGCAGCTCCCTCCACATCTGTGCATTCTGGTTCCATGTTGCGTGCCTCACAATAAGATTTCGGGCTAGACCACAGTTTGATCGTATGCCGTTTCCGGCCCGACATATGCCCGCGTGCACTGCCAAACGGGACATGGCCGTCCTTACTAGGGTGCCACGTTTTGCTGGAGGAGGAGAACCTCATGCGGCTACAAGGTCCCACTCGTAGTGTGACCAGTAAGTGAGGAGGTATACATTTCCCGGGAGGGGTGCGGGGCCCCCACCCTAGAACAGCCTTTTTGAGCAGGACTGGGTCCGGTGTCCACCTCCCCCGGCTTAATTCCCTGTCTCGGGAACAACTGTGAATTCATTTTCTTCTGACCACGGTTGCATAGTGTTTACCTCCCAGGCGGTACCTCTTACACTTGGCAAATGATGGGCCCTACAATGGACACTTGATCAGCTCCGGCGTGTCCTCTATGTTCGGAAAATATTAAATAATGGGTGCGGTCAGTTAAGGAAAAGTTGATCGGCGGTGCGGTCTATTTAGCCCTCCTAGCATATGGCACCAACGTTTACTAACCTATATTTTCGGAAAGAGTAAAGTTTAAGAAACAGATTGCTGCAATTTATTCGATAAACTGGGTCTTAGCATTTGAACGGCAAGCTTAGGAAAGACGACATGTTGCTTAACATATCGGTCAGGTTAAGTCCACCGCAAGTCTTAAATGGTCTGGTCAGCTAGACCCCAAAATACAGCGAGCCTATTTTTCGCAAGACTCAAAGCTTTCGGTTAAGCTCTCCGATCTGAATAATCAACGTTGAACGGTTTCACTGACTCGCAGTCAGAACTGTCATGGCAGTACGCCGGCCGCGCCGAACAAAGCAGCATAAAACCGCTTGGTTGTCCAGAAAATACATTGTTTGACCAATCTGATGAGTGGAGTCGAAAGCTTAGACTCTTGCAAAAAGTCGGGTCGCTGCTCGTTTGGGTCCATTTTGTGACTTGCGGCGGGTTTAACCAGATGGATGTTGTGTTAAACTACGCCACGACTTTCCTCAGCTTGCCTTTTGGGTGCTAAGACCCAAAACGTCAAATAGATTACAGAAACCATTTCCCCTTTTAGAATATGTATAGGTTGTTAACTTTTGTGCCTGAAATGCCTGAATTTGCATTTGAGACGGCTAAAAATACCGCGGCGCGAGCAGTGGGCCGCTTGATCGACCTGCCGATCAACTTTTCTTCAAGTAAACGCACCTATGATTGGCCAGTGACCTATATTCAGTGCATGCTTTCTTGGGTTAGGCCATAAGAATGGCATTCCCTCAATAAGAGAGGTTTAAAACAGAAAAGTATTGACATACTTTAGAGCTGAGGCCCATTACGAGGCGAAAATCACGTGAAACGCAACGAAAAGCCCATTTTGTCCACGGAAATTACAGTCCACGGAAATTACATTATTGCATGAAATGGGGTTTACAAGCCAAATCAAAATTGGCACCGGAACCAAAATTTTACTGGAACAACTTGTCTACAAGGCAAACACACAAGGATTGGTTCGCAATCAAAATTTTGAATGGTCTGCTAGCAATGGGTGGAACGGAAATTACACTTATTGCTTGCTAGGCCAATTTTTTCGCCGCTTTGAAACATATTTAAGTTTATATTTTCCGTTCTAATGGTGCCACATTACTCCGCCACTTTGCAAATTGTGTAGAACGAATGCACCAACAATATGAGAAAAGTTTTAGAACGATCGCGCATAAGGTAGAAAAACCGTCTCAAAAAAACCGATTTTAGACTTTTCGAATTTTAGTTGTGGAGGACAATTTTCGGAGTCATCTTGTGTCTGCAAATTTTACCCGAGAGATACGTTCTACACGTCAAAACGTAGCCTCACTTGCGTAAAACAAAATGCACTTCGCGAAAGTGATTTCTCATATTCCTTTGGGCTGTAGTAGAGGCGCGAAGCCCCAAATCTGGAGCGTAGGACATCAAAAAGTGTCCACGGAAATTACATTCTGGGGTAAAACTTGCAATTAAATGGTGGAAGGAGGCAAAATTTCATCCTGATAAGAATTGTACCTTGTCCGCAAGGTCAAAAAACATTAAGGTAGAAAAAGACCCCGTTCAAATCGACTTCAGGTTGGAAGAACCAGAGAGAGGACACAAAATTATCACATTTCGCGAGAACTGCTCATATGCGCGGGTCGTTGCAGGATTTCTGTGACGCGTTCGCGTTGTTTGTGACGATAATGATGAGTGCAGTGCACAGCAAGACTAGTTTTCCACTCATACTTTGAAAACTTTGAACAGACGTCTACACATGTGAGCGTGCGCACTATACAACATCCAACGACAGACTAACCCACACCTAACCTGGACAGGATAGGACCTGTCGATTTAACACTGGTTTGACTAGAGCGGCAGGATGCTACAGGAGGTAGCCCGATCTATTGTGTTTGTGTGTGTGTGAGAGAGAGACAGAGAGAGAGAGACTGTGTGTGCGAGAGAGAGACAGGGAGAGAGCGAGTGAGTGTGCCACGCCGCGGCCAGAGGCGACGCGATCACTGTTATTCCACTTGCGATGCAGACCGCACTTTCAGTGCAATACAAATTTCATCGCTCTTTTCTGTGATGATCATTGCAAAAAGGTGCGATGATCTGCTGTATCGCAGAATTTTGCTATGATCATTGCAAAAAACTGTCATGAGCAGTTCTCGCGAAATGTGATAATTTTGTGTCCTCTCTCTGGTTCTTCCAACCTGAAGTCGATTTGAACGGGGTCTTTTTCTACCTTAATGTTTTTTGACCTTGCGGACAAGGTACAATTCTTATCAGGATGAAATTTTGCCTCCTTCCACCATTTAATTGCAAGTTTTACCCCAGAATGTAATTTCCGTGGACACTTTTTGATGTCCTACGCTCCAGATTTGGGGCTTCGCGCCTCTACTACAGCCCAAAGGAATATGAGAAATCACTTTCGCGAAGTGCATTTTGTTTTACGCAAGTGAGGCTACGTTTTGACGTGTAGAACGTATCTCTCGGGTAAAATTTGCAGACACAAGATGACTCCGAAAATTGTCCTCCACAACTAAAATTCGAAAAGTCTAAAATCGGTTTTTTTGAGACGGTTTTTCTACCTTATGCGCGATCGTTCTAAAACTTTTCTCATATTGTTGGTGCATTCGTTCTACACAATTTGCAAAGTGGCGGAGTAATGTGGCACCATTAGAACGGAAAATATAAACTTAAATATGTTTCAAAGCGGCGAAAAAATTGGCCTAGCAAGCAATAAGTGTAATTTCCGTTCCACCCATTGCTAGCAGACCATTCAAAATTTTGATTGCGAACCAATCCTTGTGTGTTTGCCTTGTAGACAAGTTGTTCCAGTAAAATTTTGGTTCCGGTGCCAATTTTGATTTGGCTTGTAAACCCCATTTCATGCAATAATGTAATTTCCGTGGACTGTAATTTCCGTGGACAAAATGGGCTTTTCGTTGCGTTTCACGTGATTTTCGCCTCGTAATGGGCCTCAGCTCTAAAGTATGTCAATACTTTTCTGTTTTAAACCTCTCTTATTGAGGGAATGCCATTCTTATGGCCTAACCCAAGAAAGCATGCACTGAATATAGGTCACTGGCCAATCATAGGTGCGTTTACTTGAAGAAAAGTTGATCGGCAGGTCGATCAAGCGGCCCACTGCTCGCGCCGCGGTATTTTTAGCCGTCTCAAATGCAAATTCAGGCATTTCAGGCACAAAAGTTAACAACCTATACATATTCTAAAAGGGGAAATGGTTTCTGTAATCTATTTGACGTTTTGGGTCTTAGCACCCAAAAGGCAAGCTGAGGAAAGTCGTGGCGTAGTTTAACACAACATCCATCTGGTTAAACCCGCCGCAAGTCACAAAATGGACCCAAACGAGCAGCGACCCGACTTTTTGCAAGAGTCTAAGCTTTCGACTCCACTCATCAGATTGGTCAAACAATGTATTTTCTGGACAACCAAGCGGTTTTATGCTGCTTTGTTCGGCGCGGCCGGCGTACTGCCATGACAGTTCTGACTGCGAGTCAGTGAAACCGTTCAACGTTGATTATTCAGATCGGAGAGCTTAACCGAAAGCTTTGAGTCTTGCGAAAAATAGGCTCGCTGTATTTTGGGGTCTAGCTGACCAGACCATTTAAGACTTGCGGTGGACTTAACCTGACCGATATGTTAAGCAACATGTCGTCTTTCCTAAGCTTGCCGTTCAAATGCTAAGACCCAGTTTATCGAATAAATTGCAGCAATCTGTTTCTTAAACTTTACTCTTTCCGAAAATATAGGTTAGTAAACGTTGGTGCCATATGCTAGGAGGGCTACATAGACCGCACCGCCGATCAACTTTTCCTTAACTGACCGCACCCATTATTTAATATTTTCCGAACATAGAGGACACGCCGGAGCTGATCAAGTGTCCATTGTAGGGCCCATCATTTGCCAAGTGTAAGAGGTACCGCCTGGGAGGTAAACACTATGCAACCGTGGTCAGAAGAAAATGAATTCACAGTTGTTCCCGAGACAGGGAATTAAGCCGGGGGAGGTGGACACCGGACCCAGTCCTGCTCAAAAAGGCTGTTCTAGGGTGGGGGCCCCGCACCCCTCCCGGGAAATGTATACCTCCTCACTTACTGGTCACACTACGAGTGGGACCTTGTAGCCGCATGAGGTTCTCCTCCTCCAGCAAAACGTGGCACCCTAGTAAGGACGGCCATGTCCCGTTTGGCAGTGCACGCGGGCATATGTCGGGCCGGAAACGGCATACGATCAAACTGTGGTCTAGCCCGAAATCTTATTGTGAGGCACGCAACATGGAACCAGAATGCACAGATGTGGAGGGAGCTGCCTAAACTGCTAGGCGTTTGCGTTCGTATCGCACCTATTCTAAGGGCCCATTAAAATGTAATTTCCGTGGACAATTTCTGAGGCTGTGTAATTTCCGTGGACAGCAAAAAAATTAAAATTGCGATATTTTCTATATTAGTGGGGTGATAGCTCGCCCCGATGAATCCATGATCCCTAGTGGTGTTCTTAACAAGATAAATGCAAAAAACCCGGTTTCAATTGAACTTTTTTTCAAAAAGTTTCGGGGCCCATAATTAACCATTTCGCGAGAACCGCTCTCATGATTGCAGATCTTGTGTTGCCATCATCGCATTTTTGTGCAATAATTCCTTTTATCAATGCAGAAATGTGCGATGATCATTGAAAATTTTTGTGAAACAAAAGTCATCGCATCTGGAGAGCGATGATTCGAGGGAATCACATTTTGGCTATCATCGCACGTTTTTGTGTTGAAAGTATCGCAACTTGGATAACAGTGTTGGGCGGGAGGGAGTGGCGACGCGCCTCGTCGCGCAGCGCCAGCCACGGAGCTTCCCCATCCGAGCGCACACTCCGCCATACCAGTCTAGCCTCGCGGAATATTCTGACCGAGCAGTTTGCTACGCCGCATAGCCTCACACATGCACCTTGCCGCGCGAACCGCATCGGCTGCTACGACGACGCTCCGAATAAATCGGGGGAGGGGGCGGGGTGTGGTGGGGGCGGGGTCGAGGGGGGCCTTGCTCCGGGAAGTGTTCTCATCGCCCGATGCCAATTCTGGGTGCAGCCCGGCGGAGGTAGTGCCGCTCCTATCAGCTCCGGGAGACCGCCTCACGGGCAACGGGGGTTGAGAACACCTCTCGGAGTAAGCCTCCTCGACTCTGACAAGTGTTCTCAACCCCCGATTTTTACTCACACACTCCTCCACTCCACTCCGCCGCCCCAGCACAGCAGACGCGCTCAAAGACAGCTTGGCTTAGGCTTGCCTTGGCAGAGGGTTTTCGGGTCATATTGGATGAACCGTGGAATAAGGAACAGATTGGGACCATTATTTTAAGCTGTGTTTTTGAGACAAGATGTCACTGACATTTCAAGAAAATTGTAAAAATCCTTTGTGTTGGGTCCAACGTATTGGTGATACCGTGAAACGGGGTAATTTCGGGCACTTTTGAGAGGTAGTTTTAAAATTGTGAAGGACGTGGTGTTGCCATGGACCTGAGGGTTAAAATTTATCATCTACCCACCTTTAGCTTCAATTTGACGCCAATTCCAGATATTTACGCCTCACCGTTTTTACAGTGGAGGGCCCAAAGCAGTGCCCGAAATTACCCCGTGTTTTGGGGTAATTTCGGGCACCCCAGGAAAACGCGACCTGTCGTTCTGATTTTGGTCTCAAAATCAATAATTGTCTCTTTCTTTTGAGCTTATGTGATAAAATGTGAAATTCTTAAGGATGTAGATGTGGAGGGATGGTAGGGGTGGTCATTTATACATAATTTGGAGTCATGAGTGGAACAAACAGTTTGATGTTTGGGAGAGTGGGGTGGAGCTATTTAGGACGCTTCTTGTTGAACGTCTAACCTTGAACCTTTATCCTTTTTTGTTTTTGATAATGGTACAACTCAAGCCACACTATATCACGCGAAGATGAGTCGTGGATCTTCCTCTTGAAACTGACGTACATGGGAGGCAAGTCTTATGCACAATTAGGAAGACACAGTGGCTTCCTGGAAAACTCTGCGTTCCGTAGCAACCTGGGAAGCCATACGGCCGTTCATTAAGTCAAAGTCCCGGTAAACATGATAAAATTTTAGTCACGAACCAATAATTGACCCTAAGATAGGATGTGTACATACTACACATAAGAAGTACAGATGTAGCCTTGGCCCATTTTTATAATAGTCGAAGTTCCACAAAGCGACTGCTGCGGCAGTTGAGTATTATCTGTGGTTATCTCCATCTTTCAGAAGAGCTCTGAAGAGCTGGAAGAAGCTTACACCACTCCAGCCCTGCGAAATTTAAAGTTTTCAGAACAACCTTGCTTGCCCTTGCATGCCATTTCTGTGCCCGAAATTACCCCTAAAAGTAACAATTTTTTAGTTTTGAGCCCCTATTTACCATACTTTTTGCCGCAAGTGATTGAAAATTTGACACAGCATGCTCAAATCATGTCCAAATCGAAAAAAAGATACCTTATGCACCGTTTGTGAACAGGTTTGGCTTGCCAGTCGAAGTTTTCACGCATACACTGCATTTAGGTAAAAAGTGTAAAATACGAAAATCACTGTATCTCGAAAAGATTGGATCTGTTTTGGTATCCAGAGGAATGATCCGACGGTTTTAAGTGTGGCGAATGCGATGCGCGCAACGGGACAAGCCTCCGAGGTCGCCGCTAGACGGCAGCATCATCGCAATGCTTTCGGGCAGAGATGCCCGAAATTACCCCGGGTGCCCGAAATTACCCCGTTTCACGGTACCACGCTTTGTTGCATATGAGCCCAGGAAGTGAAAAATGTCCAGCCCATCAGTTAACGTTGAAAAACAATGCGCAGGAGAACTTTTACAGATATTGCTAAAATAGGCTTAAAAAGCCTCTTTGACTGGATTTGAAGGAAGGTCTTGGGCTCTAAACTTAATGTTTTGCATTAAACTATATAGTTATTTCAACAACAATTTTTTACACTGGGGCTCAATTTGAAAAATTAAATGTTTTCAGTAAATCCACCCCTTAAGGGAGCAAACCGCGACGTCCAGGACATGCTCACTGCGCGGATGCGTCAGGACAGCAACAGGGAGAGGTTGTTAGGACTGGACTGGGTTGCCAACCAACAGAACGGAGCCGTGCACCATTCAAAATGCCACGACAGCACCCCTTGTACTAATAAGTAAGACATCACCAATAATAAAATTCCACATGACTCCCTTGTATTTTTAATTCATCCGGCAAAACCGGGAACTCGCCGACACAAGATGAACACAAGTGAAAGCCCGATATCGGGTGTTCGCCGGAGACGAGCCGGTGAATCCCCGATCAGCTACGAACATACGGGCTTTCGCTGGCGGAGCCCCGGTCGAAACTGGCTTTCGCCGCCAGGGGTAGGGGAAACCAGACTTTCGCCGGGAAAACTTCGGTCTCACCGGTGATCGGACATCCCCCGTAACAGATACATCAAACAAAATAGCACGTGTATGAACAATTCAAGACGTATTGAGTCACACTCGAGGGAAGAATCACAAGTGTGCCCATGTGTACAATTGGCCTGTGCTCGCATGCCGATAAAGGGCGAAATTCTCTAATATTTTGCAATATGCGTTGTGTGCCGTCTATAATGCTTAATAAAGCCCGTTTAAAAACGTGAAATTTACGAGTTTTGTGAGGTCATCTAATCCGTGGGGTTGCACTCACCCCTCTGTCACACTACAACTTCTCTATGTGTGACCCCTTCTGGGAGCGATTCAGACTACCGTGAAACGGGGTAATTTCGGGCACCCGGGGTAATTTCGGGCATCTCTGCCCGAAAGCATTGCGATGATGCTGCCGTCTAGCGGCGACCTCGGAGGCTTGTCCCGTTGCGCGCATCGCATTCGCCACACTTAAAACCGTCGGATCATTCCTCTGGATACCAAAACAGATCCAATCTTTTCGAGATACAGTGATTTTCGTATTTTACACTTTTTACCTAAATGCAGTGTATGCGTGAAAACTTCGACTGGCAAGCCAAACCTGTTCACAAACGGTGCATAAGGTATCTTTTTTTCGATTTGGACATGATTTGAGCATGCTGTGTCAAATTTTCAATCACTTGCGGCAAAAAGTATGGTAAATAGGGGCTCAAAACTAAAAAATTGTTACTTTTAGGGGTAATTTCGGGCACAGAAATGGCATGCAAGGGCAAGCAAGGTTGTTCTGAAAACTTTAAATTTCGCAGGGCTGGAGTGGTGTAAGCTTCTTCCAGCTCTTCAGAGCTCTTCTGAAAGATGGAGATAACCACAGATAATACTCAACTGCCGCAGCAGTCGCTTTGTGGAACTTCGACTATTATAAAAATGGGCCAAGGCTACATCTGTACTTCTTATGTGTAGTATGTACACATCCTATCTTAGGGTCAATTATTGGTTCGTGACTAAAATTTTATCATGTTTACCGGGACTTTGACTTAATGAACGGCCGTATGGCTTCCCAGGTTGCTACGGAACGCAGAGTTTTCCAGGAAGCCACTGTGTCTTCCTAATTGTGCATAAGACTTGCCTCCCATGTACGTCAGTTTCAAGAGGAAGATCCACGACTCATCTTCGCGTGATATAGTGTGGCTTGAGTTGTACCATTATCAAAAACAAAAAAGGATAAAGGTTCAAGGTTAGACGTTCAACAAGAAGCGTCCTAAATAGCTCCACCCCACTCTCCCAAACATCAAACTGTTTGTTCCACTCATGACTCCAAATTATGTATAAATGACCACCCCTACCATCCCTCCACATCTACATCCTTAAGAATTTCACATTTTATCACATAAGCTCAAAAGAAAGAGACAATTATTGATTTTGAGACCAAAATCAGAACGACAGGTCGCGTTTTCCTGGGGTGCCCGAAATTACCCCAAAACACGGGGTAATTTCGGGCACTGCTTTGGGCCCTCCACTGTAAAAACGGTGAGGCGTAAATATCTGGAATTGGCGTCAAATTGAAGCTAAAGGTGGGTAGATGATAAATTTTAACCCTCAGGTCCATGGCAACACCACGTCCTTCACAATTTTAAAACTACCTCTCAAAAGTGCCCGAAATTACCCCGTTTCACGGTACGAATTCTCCCACGCGGGAGGCTGAGGCTGCTGATGACGAAAATGACATCCATTTAAATCTTAGACCCGGTTGCGAATCCTTTCAGGCTCAAATACGACTAAAAATCCTTTTTCCGTTTTGAAATCGATTCATACGTTTCAAGGGGTGCTGATGACGAAACAGACGTCCGTTTTCGACTCTAATCCGGGTTCAAATCTTGTTGAGGTTAAACCGAAAACGAAATCTGGGATTTTTCAAATGTATGGAACGGGCTACAGTTTATATCGTCACTTTCCCTGTTTTGACAGCTCATTGTTTTAACAAGACGGCCACTTACGATATGGTTCGTAGGTCATAAATCATAAAGAATCATAAATTATTAGGCTTGTAGAGAGAAGTGCTGGAACATCATATTGATGATCCTTGAAATTGGTCAGACGACGTACCATAGTCAAACGGAAAGCTCGTAGGATAGGGTTCACTCGGGAGTGAGTCAAGGCTGCTGTCGCTCAGGCTCACATCTGAAACATATTTAAGGTATTATCATAATTCCCGGCTTAAATCACGGGGAATGGATGGGCGCGATTTTATACCGTTTGAGAGGCCATAAATGTACCGCCAAAGACAGACCTCAAATCGTCGTGACACATAATTGACGCCAGTTAGGCGCGAGGGGTGAATCACAGAGCGTTTTCGTGTACACATGAGTTCATGAGTACAGGTGAGTGCACCTGATTGGCTGAGCGATTAGCGATGCCAGTTACTCCACTGGGGTTAGAAAGTTTCGTCTGTCTTAGTGTGCGTGTGTGCGTGCGTGTCCGCGCTACTCCTCCCAAACGGCTCGGCCGATCCGGGCGAGATTTTGCAGGGTTCTTTGGTATGATGTTGGCTCACTACACGCCAAAATTCAGTTTCCTATCTTTATTCATTCAGGCGTACCAATGAAAAAGCACTTAAAAAACGGCAGAAAAAGTGCAGCTATTGAGTGACTTTACATTTTAAAGAAATTTTAACTTAGTTTTGTATATATTGGTAGGTGCTGATGCCGAAAATGACATCAATTTTGACCCCCAACCAAAGTTTAAACCACGTAGGGGCTACCTTGAACCAATTTTTTTCAACATAATCTGTTTCGACCCTTCAGCACGTGCAGCACTTCACATTGCCTGGTGTAACGCAACGCCAGGCGTGGATTGTCGCACCTGGCGCAGCATTGCGAAGCCTGTTACGACAAGACACGGTCTGGCGTACACCTACTTCGTAATACTCAAAAATTGGGAATATTGTTGACGTTTTTACGCCTCTTTAGCCTTTTAAACGAAAAACAGTCCCGAATGCTGAATTAAGTTTTGTTTTTTTTTTGTTTTGTTTTTTTTGGCTCTTTTCAAATTTGTGAGTACACTGAGTTTGGGCTATTGTGTACACAGGAGTACACTAGTGATTCACCCCTCGGATTGGCGTTAATCCTCTACCATGCCAATTTTTGACATGACTGTTTCCGTGAACCGCGATGTATGCACAAATCAACATGGTTTATTCACGAAAGAAAACGGCGTGACGCTCGTTTCATACCGTTTTTCGTTCGACCATTGCTGTCTAGGGCCTCAAAGATGAACTCAGCCACTCGCATGTTGGTCCGAGAAGCAAGATCAGCCCTGGTGAGCATGCGGAGATCGTCGGTCGACAATCCTCCAAGTGATTCGAGAGCCTGTCGCATCTGGAAACCGCAATTATCGCGTTATCACTGTTACTCTGCAAACTAAAGTGTGTACATAGTACACTCTTATTAGAGCATGCTTCTAAGCACACTCTTATTTACAGCATACTTGCTAGGCACACGCTAAAATAGAGTGTGCCTGGCATGTACACGCTAAATAAGAGTGTGCCCACAAGTACACGCTAAAATTCAATGGATTAGTCCTATCTAAAAGAATGGGCCAGTGTAAGTGTACTTGCAGGTACACTCTTATTTAGCGTGTACCTTTTCCACAGTTAAACTGCAGTTTAACTACAGTTTATAGGTATACTTTTGACTACAGATCCTTTCTCACGTACGTGAAAACTACAACATTTTGACGCCTGCGCCACGTCAAAAGTAACGCCTGGGATCCCCATCATGGGGAAAAAGGCCTATTTTTGAGGCGCCGCCTTGGAATCCCAGGCGGTACTTTTGCTGTGTCATGTCCTGACCTTAGCTTCTGAAATATTTCTACGGAGAATGGGACACATTTGATTCCTCTGTATGATTAGTATTCCTTATCGCAACATAGCGGAGGTAGAATCTTTTTCCTTGGATGGAACTTCTCAAACCTCGAGCGTAGCGTAAATTTTCTGCAATTTTCCATGAACTTTTCATAGGATTTAATTGCTTTAACTGATAAGGGGACGTTGTACAGCATTCCGGCGGGCAAAGACCGTAATAGGGTACTTCGGAGAAGACTCGAACCGGAAGCGAGCACGTCAACGGGAGAAACAAATGAGCGTCGCGCGGCCGTGCTGGGGAGTGGTGGGGGCCAAATTGGGCGGAGTAGGGGTAGAGGCGGCGCGCGCACGATGCCCCCACTCTGCCAAATATAGCCCCCACCACCGTCTAGCACGGCCGCGCGACGCTCGTTTGTTTCTCTTGTTGTGGAGCCGGTTTCCGGTTTGAATCTTTTCCAAAGTACCCTATTTGTCAAAGTTACTTCGTTTGGTCAAAGTTCCTTGTTACCTCGAAGGTGGAAACGCTATGCTTGGAAAGGACTTGTTGCATCCACCCTCTCGACGCGTTGGCATTGCGTGGATTCCCAGCCATGGCAGCCTCCTCAGGGGGATGCAGCATGATCCGAGTGTCCATGTTGTGGTCTGTCAGAAACATAAACTTTATTAAAGGTTTAAAAAATACGATTTCAAGAAATCCTGGTAGTCACAAGGTTAATTTTATATTTATGTTCTGGTTTAACAAAGATAGCTGAGGCTAGGACTGCGTTGTGTGTAGTTCTGTTTATGTTTGTCAGACCATTATAAAAAATACTAAAACTTACGTAAAGACCAGCTGCGTATCAATTTGTGTCAAAAACAGACATTTAAGACAGTCTCATAATACCTGAAGGACAACTTATTCACAGAAACATGCAGTAAAATAGTCCAGTTCACCCAGTTCACCCAGCTTTAAGGTTAGAAAAAAGCACAGCCCCCGTGTCCAGATCGTTTCGTCTTAGATTCAGAAGTACCATCAAACCCCGCTACAAGGTGCAGCTACACGCCCACTGTTTTCGAAAAGGGACTAATAGTCACACTCAAACTACGTTAGGGATAGTTTTTTCACAAATGCATTTGCACAGGCACGCAGTTTAATGTCCTATTTCACTCCGATTCAAAGAGTTTGGAACATTTAGGGTTGGTATTTCTGAAAACAACAGGGCCTGCGCGCAGCGGCGCGGGACACTCTGGCCAACAATCACCGACCGACCGGCCGATCCAAATGGCCACGTCCGGAAACAACGTCTATACCATTGTTGGAGCTCTTCTAGCTGCAGTAAAAGACAATTTTGATTCGAACGCGCTTTTTCAAGGGAGTGAGCGTTTTTGGTGTAAGCTGTACAGAGGCGAAAAGGATCGCTGCTATTGGTCGTATTCCATTTCCGGTGGCTCGGCTCCCCCCTCTCCCTCTGTTTTTCGCTGACGAGTCAAGTTTTGCCATGGAAACGCCGATTTCAACTCAAAATTTCTCAAAATTGGCCCTACACTTCTCAACCACATTTCACCACTGAAATCAGGGTACAAAGTTCTACCACTCTGCCAAATCTCATCAAAATCGTATAGAAAATTTCGGATTTGCATAAGGGGCCAGACTGACAATAAAAAAAATGTGGTTGTGGTGCACAGTCCCTAAGATCGTGAATTACTAACGTAATATTTTTCCAACTTCATTGAAACAAGTGATAAAATAAAATTGATTAAGAATAAGTTCATTGCCCCGTCCCATCTTATTTTATTAAAAAAATAACAGGGAAAGTGGCGATACAAGTCGGCAACTTTCGCCCGTCCCGTACATTTTAAACATTCGCAATTGCTGTCGTATTTTAGCCCATACTCTGCAAACTCAACAGTGTACTCAGTACACTCTGTTCAGCGTGTACTCACAAGCACACTCTCATCAGAGTGTACTCATCTGAGCACACTATCATCAGAGTGTACTCAGATGAGTACACTCTGATGAGAGAGTGCTCAGATGAGTACACTCTGATGAGAGTGTACTCAGATGAAAACACACCTAAGCACGCCTGACATTATATGCAGCTGTAGGTGTGTACTCATCTGAGCACTCTCTCATCAGAGTGTACTCATCTGAGTACACTCTGATGTGTTATGTTAGGTTGGCACCATGAATGTGAATGTGTTACACCATGAATGTGAATGTGTTACCCAATGTTACCTGCTGACTGACAGCCTAATAAAAGTTAGTTCTACTGGATCCTGTGTCTCAATAAGACCCTCCACAATCCGTCCACCGGACTCCAACAACATCAAAGTGGCGACGAGAACGTGAATTTCTACGTGGATGGACTGATGTCGACGGATTACCGGGCCGCACTAGCACGCCAATTTTATCACCATGGCCGCGAACTTCGCCCAGATGCTGCAGTGCGTGCAACCATACAACCCGGATTCCACCAGCCTAAATGGATGGCATGCGCACTTTTCAGAGGTGTGTAGATTGCTGCATGTGGAAGAGGAACCGCCGGTAGGTCCAAATGGACTCTCAGAGCACAACCTTCGCCGTGCGTTATTCCTGGCGGGGATAGGCATGAGGTACTACGAAACGCTGAGGCAAGCGTGTATGCCATTTGACCCGAACCTGTTTCCGATTCCGTCTCTGTTGGAATCATTGCGAGAACGGTTCGAGCCTATCGGCTTGCAGGCTACAAACCGTTTCCAGTTTAACGCCAGGGTGCTGCAAGAGGGTGAGAGTGCTGTGGTGTTCATGAACGCCCTACAGACGCTCGCCGAGAAATGCAACTTCGGCGATGCTGTCCTCATGGATGCATTGCGGGATCGTGTTGTGCAGGGTGTGAGAAGCAACGAGCTGAGGATTCGGCTCATGTCAACCCCTGACTTAGATTACTTCACGGCTCGCACAATGGTTATTCAGCACGAGACAGTTCATAGAGAGGCGAGGTTGTTGGCTCAAAATGTTGTCAATCATTTATCTAATGGAGGTTATAAGTCCTCAAAGAAGCAACATAAGCAGTCCAACCCTAACCCTCAACCCAACCCTCAATCTAATCATCAATCACCTAACGCGAATGGTAACTCTAGTGACAATTCTAAATCTAAGCGATTTTGGAAAAAGTGTGGTCGTTGCACCAAACGTCATGACTGGCGTTCGTGCCCGGCTAAAGAGTTAGTGTGTCACAACTGTGGTAAGAAAGGACATGTTCAACGAGCGTGCAAGCCCAAGCCAGTAAACAATGTACAGGCTAATCCTGGCTCTGCACCTGTGTCCCAACCAGCTCATGCTGTATTCGATGACCCAGTGGTTGATGAGGAAGTGAATCGTGTGTTTGCTCATATGAACTGGCAATAGTTATTTTAGTGTTAAACAATAGTTATTTTAGTGTTATTAATGTATCAATTGTCCTAATTGTCTTGTGTATAGTGATATTTGGTTTTGTAGCCTGATCATGCTATGATTCTGTCTGTTAATAGGCTCACGAGACGTCACATGTGGTCCATATCAAATCTGTTAAGTCGAGCTCGCCCCCAGTCCTAATTCCGGTATCTATAAACCAAGTGACGATCTCCATGGAAATTGATACAGGATCCAGCATTACTGAGATAAGTAACGATTTATTTTTAAAGTATTTTAGTCAAGTTAAACTTCAACCTTCAGAATATGTGTTGACCTCGGTCTCAGGTCCAATTAAAGTGTTAGGTCAAAGCAATGTTGAAGTTAAGCAAAAGAATTCTGTGATACCATTACCAACTATTGTATGTGAGACTTCTCCTCAAGTCTCAGCATTGTTAGGTCGCCAATGGCTGGATGTGTTATTCCCCAATTGGCGTCAAGCTTTTTCGCTTGATTCACAGGAGTATCATTTTAATTCTTTTAATATAGATGTTAACAATGTAATTAAACAATGTATTGATGCTTATCCAATTCCTTTTAATGTTAATGATTGCCCTCCAATCAAGATTTTTAAGGCCAGTCTGAAAAGACGCCCAAATTGTGTCGATATCATATCTGCTCCATATGATCTAGCATTTTCATTGATCCCAATTGTTGACAAAATCTTGGATTCTATTGTAGAGTCTGGCAAAGCATCTCAAATCATGCATTCCCTAAATTGCTCTCCATGCCTTCCTGTTAAAAAGAAAGATGGTTCTTACCGCTTGTGTATTGATTTCAAACGTACTTAAAACAAACAGCTTAGTGTTGATCAATACCCTTTACCACGGATTGACAATATTTTTGCTTCCTTAGCTGGAGCGGCTTGTTTTACCGTTCTTGATCTGTCAGACGCCTATATGCAATTGGAGCTAGATGAGCCTTCTTAAGATCTTGTTGTTATTACTACTCACAGAGGCCTATACAGGTTTAATCGATTAGTGTATGGTATAGCAAGCGCTCCTGCCATTTTTCAACATGTTATGAATTGTGTATTAGCTGGTATGGATGGTGTGAAATGTTATTTAGATGATATTTTGATTCATGGGAGACATTTTGAGGAATGTCACCAAAGAACTATAGCAGTGTTAAAACGCTTATCTGAATATAATGTTAAAGTCAAATTAGCCAAATGTACTTGGTTTGCTCAAAGTGTGGATTATTTAGGTCATGTGTTATCAGCTGAAGGGCGTTCCCCTTCACCCACTAAAGTTAAAGCCATTAATGATTGTAAAGTTCCGAGCGATGCTCGTGAAGTTAGTTGCTTCCTTGGTCTCTTAAATTACTACAATGCCTTTTTGCCAAATATTTGTTCCGTTAACGCTCCACTTAGAGAATTAACTAAGTCTAATGCTGTGTTTAACTGGAGTGAAGAGTGTCAACGTGCCTTCAGCACTTGCAAAAAAAATGATCATCAACTCAGATGTACTAATGCATTTTGACCCGCAGTTACCCATCATTGTAGCTTGTGATGCTAGCCCCGTTGGTGTTGCTGCCATTCTGAGTCATGTTGTTACTATCAATGGTAAAAAGTATGAAAGAATTGTAATGTGTGTTTCCTGTTCATTGTCTGAAAGACAAAAGAAATATTCACAATTGGATAGGGAAGCTCTTGCTATAATATTTGCAATCACTAGGTTTCATAAATTTATCTGGGGTCTGTTGTTTACCCTTATGACTGATAATGCTCCTTTACGTCACATTCTGTGTCCTGATAAAAATGTACCTTTAGTAGCTAGTCAACGGCTTCAGCATTGGGCATTCATCTTGGAAGCCTATCAGTACAAGTTAGTACATAAGAAAGGAGAACTGATGGCTCATGTTGATGCTTTTTCTAGACTACCATGTAGTGAGATTCTTGAGGAACCAGTATCTGTTTTCAGTATTAATTTTGATGCTGTTTGTAATGATTTTCCTGTTAACTCTCAGGTAATTGCTCAACATACTGGTAAAGACCAACATTTGTCTAAAGTTAAGTTCTATCTTACTCAAGGTTGGCCTGAACGAATTCAAGTTGACCAAGCCCTGTCAAGATATTTTGAGCTAAGATTTCAATTGTCTGTAGAGGAAAATTGTGTTATGTATGGGTCGGCTGTGGTGATCCCGCAGTCTCTCCAATCAGCAGTCCTAGACATTTTACATGAAGGACACCCTGGAGTCGTGAGATGTAGGATGCTGGCAAGGAATATGGTGTGGTGGCTTACTGTCAATATTGACATTGAATCTGTGTTTGAATTGTACCCCATGTGCTACGGTTTATTTTAAACCGTCTAAGGAGTTTACCCCCTGGCCAAGGTGTAAAACCCCTTTTGAACGTTTGCACTTAGACTTCTTCCATTTTCAGTCTCTTGTGTTCTTCATTATTTGTGACAGTTACTCTAAATGGTAACATGTTGTCAGTATGTCTAAAACAGATGCTCCTGCAGTTATTTCCGAGCTTGTCAGTGTGTTCACTTTGTTTGGTGATCCTCAAAAGGTAGTTACTGATAACGGTCCTCCGTTTGATGCCGTCTTGTTCAAAGATTTCTGTACTTCTAGAGACATTGTTCTGTCACATTCCCCGGCTTACCACCCCGAGTCAAACGGGATGGCAGAGCGAGCGGTTCAGATCGCTAAGACATCTATTCAGAAGATTATGTTAGCTAGTAATGCCCAATTATCAGTATCTGCTGCTCTCAATCAGTTTCTCTCTACATATCGGAATACCCCAACAACTTCTACTGGGAAAACTCCTAATGACTTGTTTTTTAGGTTATAGACCTCGTACAAATGTAACTAGACTCAATCCACGCAGTGGTTCTGCTCCAACACCTACTTCATTCAAAGAAGGTGATTCTGTGTTAGTCAAATTGTCAAAGAAACACCCGGTTGTTTCGGGGAGAATTGTTAAGTTGCTAGGTGGATCTCTGATTTTAGTATCAATTTCTGGTGTCATGCGCTCTGTTCATTTGAATCAGCTGCGGCATGCCCCTCCTTGAATTATGTGTGATATATTTACTGATTATGTTATAACGCTACACAAATTACCTGATTATGTCATGTACGATTCTCGTTGTTATGGAATTCCTGTGTTGTCTATGTAATAAATTTTATAGTATGTTATTTTATGTTAAGTCAAACTAGTTTCCTGTTAAATGTTATCATGTGATATTTTATATCATGTCGAGTCAGCAATACCTCTCGTGGGGGAGAATGTTATGTTAGGTTGGCACCATGAATGTGAATGTGTTACACCATGAATGTGAATGTGTTACCCAATGTTACCTGCTGACTGACAGCCTAATAAAAGTTAGTTCTACTGGATCCTCTGTCTCAATAAGACCCTCCACAATCCGTCCACCGGACTCCAACAACATCAAATGATGATAGTGTGCTCAGATGAGTACACTCTGATGAGAGTGTGCTTGTGAGTACACGCTGAACAGAGTGTACTGAGTACACTGTTGAGTTTGCAGAGTAGTGATGCAAATCTCTGTCGGAAACTAAATAGATGTTACTTTCGTCATCAGCACCCTTAACGTATGAAACCATGTCTCCCTCGAAATAAAGATTAGGGTCGTATGTTACGGAAACGGCACTCGACCGCCTGGGTCCAGTTCGGGGTCAAAAAGGAAAAATTTTGGTCGCATTTGACCCTACCGGGATTCGTAAGTGGGTCTGGGGTCAAAATGGATGCCATTTTCGTCATCAGCACCCTCAAAAACATACGAAACAATGTCGAGCTCGAGTTTAAAATTTTGGTCGTATTTTACCCCACCGGGGTTCGAACCTGGGTCTGGGGTCAAAATTGATCTAATTTTCGTTATCGGCACCCCCGAAAACATATGAAACAATGTCCAACTCGAGTCGAAAATTTTGATCGTATTTTTACCCCACCAGGATTCGAACCTGGGCCGAAACTTTTCCGATCGGCTCGATATTAACACCGTTGTCCTTATTTCGTCGCCCCGATTCCTAAAATACCCCTACATGCCCTTCTAGCGGCCTCCGTTGCAGAGATCCTCCTGTACACCATGTAAACCATGATGCACCTGCAGCAGCGCCCCTGGGGCTCGGATTGAAAAAGCCGTCACCGGGCAGTTCTTAGGTTCACCCTAGGAGGCTGCATACCAAATTTGGTGAAGATCGGACCACGGGAAGACCTCGGACGGACGGACGGACGGACGGACGGACGGACGCACAGCACGCATCATATTATATGCCCGTCTTCCGACATTTATTTTCATAAATAATACGGGGCGGGCCAAAAAACCGAGGACGGGCATATAGTATGATGCGTGCTGTGCGTGCGTCCATACGTCCGTCCGTCCGAGCACTTACCGTGGTCCGATCGTCACCAAATTCGGTAGGCAGCTTCCTTGGTTGACCCTAAGAACCACCCGGTGGCAGCAAATCCAGTCGTAGCCCCGGGGCGCTGCTGCAGGTGCATCATGGTCTACTTGGGGTGGAGGAGGATTCGGGTACCCTTAGAAGGGCGTGTCGGGGAGACAAGACAAAGCCAACGGTGCTGGTTTCGAGCAAATCGGAGAAGTTCGGGCCCAGGTTCGGATGATGGTGGGGTATGTAGGAACAAAATTTTTATCGTTAGTTTGTCGTTGTTCCCTTTGTTTTAGAGGGTGCAGATGACGAAAATGACGTCCATTTGGACCCCAACCTTGATCCTCAAATTTAAAATTTACGGGACGGCCAAAGTTGCCGATTTGCATCCCTACTTTTCCTGTTGTTTTTTATTTATTACAGTTTTAATAATAGTTTAATGACACGCTGCGTTAGTTATTTGAAACTCAAACAACCAATTAACGGGGTCTAGTAAACCCTAAGATTCCAGATAGATCCGTCAACCTATGTGGCCTCCATGTTGAACGATCCAAGGAAGGAGACGAGACAAAGTCTCGCCAAGTTTCGGTCAGACCTCAAAGTCTCGCCAAATTATGGTCAGACTAAAATGTTTCGCCACAAAATGGGGAGAATTTCTTGTCTGACCAGGCAGAGCTAATAAGTGTCCATTCCATTCGGCGCACCGTAATTAGCGCCTCAGGTCTGACCGAAACGTGGCGAGACTTTATGTCACCTCTGGAGTGGTGAGAAGTTAGACCTATTTATTAGTAGTGTACAGGGTCATTAAGAACCATATTTGGTCGACCTCTTGCCCCAAAATTTGCTACGTTTCAATTTTCACTCAGTATTTTCGAAGTCAAATTATCAGAAAACTAATGCTCGAGAAAAAACCTGAGGCCACCGTATTCTCGTTCATCGCACAGGAAACTCGAGTAAAAACTGCTGATATAAGTGTGTAGAAAGAACGCAGGTGGCTGATAAGCATGCACCTGTGCACCTAGAAAAATGTTTTCGTGATTCAAGTAAAATTCACTTGATGCAAGTAATTTTTTACCTTAATGTGCCGAAGTAAAGTTCTGCTTTGAGTGAAGTATAAATATTCTTGATATGGTTAGAGTTGAATGAATACAAACACTGAAAATTGAATGCTGAGAATGACCAAATTTTGGTGAGAAAAAATTCTCACCGCTACAGCGGTGAGAATCAAATTATGGATATCCTTGCCTTATGATTCTCACCGCTTCAGATGTCAGAATCAAAATTCTCACCGCTGCAGGAGTGAGAATTCCGATTCTCACCGCAACAGGGGTGAGTAATTCGATTCTTACCGGTGCAAGGGTGAGAATTTTTTTCTGATCACGGCGGCTTAAATTCTCACCATTGATTTTGCAGTGTTCAATCTTTGAGAATATTGAATCTAGTGCGTTTCCTCACGTCAAATAGACAATTATTGTTTTTTTTTTTTTTTGCGAGACATATAATTCTCGCTAAATATTGGCGAGACATTCGGTTCTTGCCACATAATGGCGAGACTTTTGTTTCTCGCCACAAAGAGGCGAGAAAATTGATTCTCGCCACAGAATGGCGAGATTTTTTTTCTTTCCCCTAGGATGGAATGAATTCCGACCTTTGACTTTACAGTGATATACGAATAACATAGGTCAAATTTCATTGTAAGATATTTAGAGTGTTGGACTTGACATCATTCTTGAGCATGCCTGATCAAAAACACTACCCACACTCAGAAAAATCATTTCTTGAATCAAGTAAAATATTTTTCTTGATTAAGAATACTTGATTCAAGCTAAACTGAGTGTCGTATCAATACTAATAGGCTTCACTGTAAAGTCAAAGGTCGGAATTCATTCCATCCTAGGAGAAAAAAAAAAAATCTCGCCAAGTCTCGCCATTTTGTGGCAAGAACCGAATGTCTCGCCAACATTTGGCGAGAATTATATGTCTTGCCAAAAGATGGCAATAATTGTCTATTTGATGAGGAAACGCACTAGATTCAATATTCTCAAAGATTGAACACTGCAAAATCAATGGTGAGAATTTAAGCCGCCGTGGAGATCAGAAAAAAATTCTCACCCTTGCACCGGTGAAAATCGAAATTCTCACCCCTGTTGCGGTGAGAATCGGAATTCTCACTCCTACAGCGGTGAGAATTTTGATTCTGACATCTGAAGCGGTGAGAATCATAAGGCAAGGATATCCATAATTTGATTCTCACCGCTGTAGCGGTGAGAATTTTTTTCTCACCAAAATTTGGTCATCATTCTCAGCATTCAATTTTCAGTGCCCACCGCAGAAATACCCACTTCTGTTTAATCCAACAATTTCAGACCCACTTCCCTTAATCCAAGAATAGGACACCCAACAAAGGTTTCCCCACCTTTGTACCCAACAGTCGGCCAGTTATTCCCGCATGTCCGCAGGAAGTCCGGCAACCACATCAACTGCACCTTCAGTAACGAGGGATGATATGATACAGTGGTTGAAGAGGGTTTGAACGTCCACACTAAGTCTCATTCTCCACCACACTCTTGTGTACATTTCGTCAGAGTGGCAGCAATCTGTCTTAAATCCTGATCAAAATCCACGCAACTCTGAAAACTGATGACCTATTCTGACACTCTGTGGAACTCAGGCCATCAATATCAGAAAAAGTTTTCAAAATCTCAGCTTTCTGAGGTTTGCAATTTTTGATGGGAATTTCAGACATGTTTCTGACATTCTGACAAGATTTACCCAAGTGCAGAGAACTGTTCCTTCTGTACCGTGAAACGGGGTAATTTCGGGCACCCGGGGTAATTTCGGGCATCTCTGCCCGAAAGCATTGCGATGATGCTGCCGTCTAGCGGCGACCTCGGAGGCTTGTCCCGTTGCGCGCATCGCATTCGCCACACTTAAAACCGTCGGATCATTCCTCTGGATACCAAAACAGATCCAATCTTTTCGAGATACAGTGATTTTCGTATTTTACACTTTTTACCTAAATGCAGTGTATGCGTGAAAACTTCGACTGACAAGCCAAACCTGTTCACAAACGGTGCATAAGGTATCTTTTTTTCGATTTGGACATGATTTGAGCATGCTGTGTCAAATTTTCAATCACTTGCGGCAAAAAGTATGGTAAATAGGGGCTCAAAACTAAAAAATTGTTACTTTTAGGGGTAATTTCGGGCACAGAAATGGCATGCAAGGGCAAGCAAGGTTGTTCTGAAAACTTTAAATTTCGCAGGGCTGGAGTGGTGTAAGCTTCTTCCAGCTCTTCAGAGCTCTTCTGAAAGATGGAGATAACCACAGATAATACTCAACTGCCGCAGCAGTCGCTTTGTGGAACTTCGACTATTATAAAAATGGGCCAAGGCTACATCTGTACTTCTTATGTGTAGTATGTACACATCCTATCTTAGGGTCAATTATTGGTTCGTGACTAAAATTTTATCATGTTTACCGGGACTTTGACTTAATGAACGGCCGTATGGCTTCCCAGGTTGCTACGGAACGCAGAGTTTTCCAGGAAGCCACTGTGTCTTCCTAATTGTGCATAAGACTTGCCTCCCATGTACGTCAGTTTCAAGAGGAAGATCCACGACTCATCTTCGCGTGATATAGTGTGGCTTGAGTTGTACCATTATCAAAAACAAAAAAGGATAAAGGTTCAAGGTTAGACGTTCAACAAGAAGCGTCCTAAATAGCTCCACCCCACTCTCCCAAACATCAAACTGTTTGTTCCACTCATGACTCCAAATTATGTATAAATGACCACCCCTACCATCCCTCCACATCTACATCCTTAAGAATTTCACATTTTATCACATAAGCTCAAAAGAAAGAGACAATTATTGATTTTGAGACCAAAATCAGAACGACAAGTCGCGTTTTCCTGGGGTGCCCGAAATTACCCCAAAACACGGGGTAATTTCGGGCACTGCTTTGGGCCCTCCACTGTAAAAACGGTGAGGCGTAAATATCTGGAATTGGCGTCAAATTGAAGCTAAAGGTGGGTAGATGATAAATTTTAACCCTCAGGTCCATGGCAACACCACGTCCTTCACAATTTTAAAACTACCTCTCAAAAGTGCCCGAAATTACCCCGTTTCACGGTACTATCCGGACCACCCCAGTCGTCTGTACCTTTCACAGTTCCATTTCAGCCCTAGATCTCGCACTGTATCCCTGTTCCTTCTGAACCTCCACCACAACGAATACACTTTGTTTCAACAGTGGGGAAAGTGGAGGAGGTACAGTGGGCCCCACGCTTGCGGACTAAACTGGTGGCGGGCCAAACGAGGTGGATGTAAAAAAGTGCACGCTAAAAACCTTACGAAGTATTCTGAGCTTACATACTACAAACTAATTTACATTGTTATACGAAGAAATAGTTCGTAAGTTACGAACTTTTCTCTTTGTAAGCTTACGTATGCTCAAAATACTTTGTTATATGAAGCTACTTTACTTCGTAAGGCTTAAATAGTTTGTAAGGTTTTCAGAGTGTGGGCAAAACATGAGTGGAAATGGCTGTTTTTGGAAAAAGGAATTGGGTGAACCGTCCTCATACCGTCAAAAAAATGGTCCATAATAGATTCGTGACCCAGCATTGATTTGTTACCTTACTGGGGCGGCTACGGCTGTGAGATTTAGCGTGGATTCCTACACTGCAAGAAAAAGACACAAAGATAGTACACAAATTCCTGGCGAAGCTTTTTTTTTTTTCAGGAATTTATTAGACTGGAAAATGGAAACGGCATGACGAGTGCCATGCAGTCCAGGCCTCGTTGTGGTTCGTACAATTCTCGTTCTACTTTCTACAATGCCTGTTTTACTTTTATTGTACTGGTTATTTTGTACTTTTGTTGGACTATTTACACTTTTTCTTGCAGTGTATAAGGGCAACATTTGAGCCGAACATGATCAAGATCGGAGATGGTCGATTAATTTCGTGTAAATGTACCATGGCACGCCACAGTACAGACTTGAGTTTCACTCTTAATGTGTTACGAAGAAATTTCCTGTAATACCACTAAAAATTGAATGGAAAGACTTTGCTCCAATATATGGCGAGACAGAAAGTCTCGCCAAAATTTGGTCAGACAATAATGTCTCGCCACAAAATGGTAAGACTTTTCTGTCTGACCACGGAACAGGCCGCAGGAACCGTATTGAATGGATTCAAAGGTCTGATCATATTGTGGTCACACAAAAAAAAGTCTCACCATATTGTGGCGAGACATTTGTGTCTGACCAAATTATGGTGAAACTTTCAGGTCTGATCAAAACTTGGCGAGACTTTTTGTCTCGCCTCTGGAGAGGCAAGAAGTCTGACCTTTGGATTTGTAGTGACGAAGGAACGGGCGCAAGCATAATAGCATAAAGATCACTTTGCCATCTTTTCTGAGCAGCTGTTAGGTCACTTTGCCGTCCTCATTGAGGAGCTTCTTTCAAGTCTGCCGTCATCAATGAGCAGCTCATGTTACACTCTAAATTTCCCATAATACGAAGGAAATAAACAAGCATAACGAAGGTAGTTTTTCTTCGTATTCCGATGGTTTTTCTTTGTATTTTGCAATGAAAAAGCTACAAAGATTTGTCTTACGAAGAAATATTGCTTTGTATTATGCTTGCGCTGAATTCACTGTAACTTACGAGTAACAATGGTCAAATTTCATTATAAGACATTGTAGCAGTGGCCTGATTGTCGTTTGATTGCAGTGTCATGCGTCTACTCGGCAGTGCAAGGAAGTGCACACGTGAATCAATACTTGCAGGGCCAGACTGCGTCATCGAAACCATGTCGAGGAGAGGAAAGCAGCGAAAAGTAGGGTTCTTCACTGTGAAGAAAGAGCACGCAGAGCATTAGACAAATATTATAATTTCAACAGAGAAGACAGTTGAGGGCAGTGGGAAAGTTATTCCCAGTGCAATGTAGGGTCAGTATCCACACAATTAGATTCTTTTGATCTTTGGCTTCGCAATACGATCAAACAGCTTTGCAATATGGCAGCTCGGCACAGCAAAACGTAGGGTAAAGGGTATTCCCTGGGGAGTCCAACGATATTTTTTTTTCGGGGAAATCGAGGAGCGCTGTGTGGATTGTTTTGAAAGAATCGGCGAAAGCATCGGTGCTTAGTTTTGGAATTGTGGTCAATTTTTAGTACTAGCTCAACGCGTTCAAAGTTTTAGCATTTTGAACACAATGCACTGTGGCAAGTACATCAGGCCTGTGCCGTCAATTTCCATCCGATTTCTATTCCGCATATATCATTTTGTTCGTTTAAGTGCCCTCTATAACGTGGTAAAATCACATTTGAGGTAAAGCCGTTTGCCTAAATTCCAAGGGCAAAAATATCCCTAAAAAGCGCAGAAATTATTTTGTGTGTTTCGGGTTCTTTTGGGTGATATTGCCCTAACGATCTGCTTGTTAGATTCCCCGTACAAGACTGCATAAGGAAAGCAAGGCCTCATAATTTTCAAGTCAATTTCCAAGAATCTAGGGGCCAAAAATGACGTCAAAAATCTTCAAAACGATGTTTTTGACCAGTTTTTGTAGTTTGACCACCGTCAAAGAGTCATTTTAGTATGCCTTGTGAAAAAATACGATAAGTTCATCAAGAAGCTTGGCTCTATGTAGAGTTGCCTTCTTTCCAGGGGCCGAAAGTACCGTCCAAATAGGAAAAACATGGTTTCGACCAATGTTTTGAAGTTTCACCACCGTCAAAAAGCCATTTTCCTAATCCTTGAGAAGAATACATACGGAACTAGAGGAACCTTGGCTCTGGATATGGTTGCCTACTTTCCAGGGGCCAAAAACACCGTCAAAATCGGAAAAACATGGTGTTTACCCATTTGTTGTAGTTTCATCGCCGTCAAACGGCTATGTTCGGTTTCTTTGTAAAAAATACATTCAGGTCATCAGGTAACGTGATTCGGTATATGGTTTATTCCTACCCCCTAAGATCAAAAAATGCCGCCAAAATAGGAAAACGTGTTGTTTTTTTTATTTTCTTCTATAAGGTTTAATAAAGGCAAGGTATTTTCATGCCGAAAGATTAACTTCATTTGTTGCTGCATTTCGTCGTTGCGGCATATTCTGCTCCTGGGAGGTAGGCAACCATACATCAAATCACGGTGCCTGATGACCTCAATACATTTTCCACAATTCAACCGAACATGGCCGTTTCAAAAAATGTCACCGAGTTTTCGGACAAATGTTTTTTTTGCTATTCTTCTGACTTTATGACACTATTCACTAAGAATCCAAAAGCTATGAGTTACAGCGGCAATTGGTGCAAATGCGTACCTCATGATCCGCATGCTTGATGTTGGAGGGCAGAGCGACCGAATGCGGTATTCCCCTTGCTGAGTTTCCGCTGCGAGGCCGCGCGAAGTGGCCTTCCTCGCCGTAGCAGGGCTGCGGACTGTCTGAGTCTGGCCAGCCGACGCGTTGGCGGCAGCTCGCCCCTTCCCAATCTCGCACTTGAAACCGACCAATCCCAGGACGCGCGGCAGAGGAAAAGTGCGCCAGGCGCGGGGATCCCCCGCCGCGCCGTGCAAACACATGACGTCAACGAGCGCGCCGCGCCCTAGCCTGCAGCCTGATATACCGAAGACTGCAGGTCACTCTGTCTCTCTCGCGCCCATGTGCGGTGCACTTTTGAGTGCGACAGAGTCAGCGCGGCGAACATACTAAATTCCTTCTTTTCCATTTTGGTAGTGACTCAATTTTGCGTACTTTACGTTCCAATTTGTATTATATTTCACACTGTACGATGATGCGTATGAACTGATGGGCATCATTTCACATGCTCTAAATTGTGTGCCAAATTACGCAAACTTTAACTTTGAAAGCAGTGCTCAGAATGAGTCGGCCGCAGTTACACCACATCCTCTGTGGTGGCGGTGGCAGCGGCCTGCAGTACAGGCGCGTGGGTGGGGGAGAATACGGCTATCTATATCTGCAATGGCAGAAACGGCCAGGCATCCTTGACATTCCATTTGCTTGTGTTGGCCCGCTACTCAGAAATATTTTAATTGCCACCTATTTTTTTTCATTTTGACTGATTGGCCCTGGCCGGCTCGGCTCTCAGGCGTTTGCAGCGGCAGTGCCACGGACCTCTTTCTAACGCCATCCTGGCCACACCGTTCGAGGTATCGATATGAAACTCGGGTCATGGGCCTAGTAAGGTTCAATGTCGGTGACATTGAATGGAGAAAAATTTGAACTTCTGAGTTAGGCCCTAGGGCAGTCCAGCTTTCGTCCACAAAAACTCCCGCTCAAATCGGATTATCCAAAAAAGGGCGATGGCACGTTGTAGCTGTAACTGTGCTCTACCCAAGGACGCTGGTCCCGTGCCGGTGCAGTACAAATTAGAGGGTCAAAAAGGGTGTATGGTGGACTGTTGCGCCTCGCAGGACAGGTAGCCGCAATAATCCATATTCTCCTTTACGACAGTCAGCAATAAACAGGAGCCCGCTTCCTGCGGAGGCGAAGGGCCCCTCCGTAAGCTGATCTCAATAACGGGATCACAGGAATGCGCATCCCGACCAAGGTACGGCGAGAAAGCCGGCCTACTTTCGCAACAGTGACGATGGCTCGGCTTGGGAGGAATGCCCTGCGTGGACATCATCCGGTCAGAGATCATACGCACAGCGGTTGACCCCCCACTCCTGAGTGACTTAGCCATGTGGAAGCCCGGCCTTCAGGTCGGCAGTCTCTCCAGGACCGCGGTGGAGGAAGGGTGAGTCTTGATCATCTGTGACAGCCAGTGTTAGGCCTAGGGATCAGTGTTACAATAAACCATTGTATGTCGTTAAACATAAACTCTCTATCGAAATTCCATACCAAAACATTGGTGCATCGGCCGGGAACCCTATCTCGTAGTGGTAAGCAATAAAAAATTATTATTTTTTAAATTTTTTGTTCTTTTCTTGTCGGTCCTTTCTTTTTGTTTTTTCAACTTTCTCATCTGGCGTGAATGACATAAATCATGGCAAGTAGCGACCAAGACGCAGACAAAACAAGACGATACCGAAGGGTGACACAACCCAAAATAGCGATAGGGACAGACAAAACAGGCCCCCTACAGATACGGAGCAAAATACTGCTGATTTTTAGACCAGCTCCAAGAAACCTTCCCTTCCACCCTCTTTGCAACCTACCCTTGGGGCATTTGACCCTGACAATGTTATGGGCTGGCTTGAGCAAGCTTGTGTGGTGTATGCTCGCTTTCGCAATCCCAAAGACGACACTGTTATTCAACGAATGAGACGTCATATTCGTTCGAATGTGAATTTTGTCACGTTCGTTTGAATATGAAGTCACATCCGTTTGAATGTTGACCCACGTTTAAAGGAATGTGACACCCTAATTTAACGGCCGTGTCACATTCTAACGAATGTGACATCGTATTCAAAAGAACGTGACAAAATTCACATCCTAACGAATATGGCGTCACATTCGTTGAATAACAGTGGATGTGCCACTTTATTTACAGTGTCGATTCCTTGCCCATGCGGAATCGGTTCATGCAGAGTTGGCGAATAGGGGCTGGGAAGCCTACTGTGCAGGGATCAAGGCAGCAGTCCAGGGGGACAATAGCCAAACGGCTATTAGGGATAAGATGCTTGCTATGCAAAGGCTTGACACCGAAACTATGAGAGCGTTTATCAACCGCGTCAACACGGTTGCTAAAAAGGCACGCCCGCCTATACCAGAGAAAGAAGTATGCCGAATCTTGATACAGATACTGCCCCGTCAGTATGGCAAATAAATGGTTGGATCAGGTTGTGTGACGTTACAACAGTTTCTGGCCCGATAAGAGGATCCTGTTATTGAGAGTATCTTACTAAGTACTCTGCAAACTGAAGTGTGTACATAGTACACTCTTATTAGAGCATGCTCCCAAGTACACTCTTATTAGAGCATGCTCCCAAGTACACTCTTATTTACAGCATACTTTGCTAGGCACACGCTAAAATAGAGTGTGCCTGGCATGTACACGCTAAATTAGAGTGTACCTGCAAGTACACTTTAACTGGCCCATGCTTTTAAATAGGACTGATGGAATGTATTTTTGAGTGTACATGCAGGCTCAAAATGCCTCAAAAAAGTCGAAAAAACTGTGAAAATTTTCATTTTTTCACCAAATTTTGGCATGTTTTGAGGCCTAGGCTCCAAATAGGGTGGCTCACATGGGCTCTGGTGGTTGGAAAAGTTGTCTCTAGAGTAAGTGAAGGCAATCCAGTCGACAAACCGACACCCCGAACTCACACAGGCAAAAAAAATGAAAAAAAAAAACGAATTTTCGCCGCTTTTTGATATAAATCGTCGGGTAGGGTGATGGAGATGCAGTCCGATCGCACAACCCGACACGAATCTGAACTCAGCACTAATAAACGAGACTTTTGAGTCACACCGGCAAGTCGAAATCGAAGGTCGCCTGAGTATGACGCCCCCTATTGCTAAGTAGTGTGAAGGAAATCTCAGAGATAAAGCGCCTTGAACGCATTGAAAGCATGCTTGCGGAGAACCGTGCTGGTCAGCACAAGATTTCAAATGTAGTGCACGACGAAGATGGTTATACATCATCTCCCATCGAAGAAACTTTGAATAAAAAAGTGGATCAAATATTTGCAGAAAATAAAAGAAACTTCGACAAAGTAATTTCTCTTGTCCAGAACAATCAGAAAGATGCAGGCCGTGGAAACACAAACCGGCCTGACCGTAGGGGACAACAATTTTACCAAGGCGACGTACAATATTACCATTTCTGTGGATTACGAGGAAACTTAGTCCGGGACTGCAGAAAGAAACAAGCTTTTTCAGGAAGTCAGAGTCGTGGCAATTGAACCACAATCAAACGGAAAACTCGATACGAGTTACGGTGAACAGGGGCGGAAATCGTTTTTATTCCGCCTTAACCTTCGCACTTTTTCGGTCAATCAATGGATCTGAGGCTCTTCGACATATAATTAATCAATATATATGTAATCATTGGGATTGGTTTGGCGCACGCGAGCGCATCTAGGACGGCAGGACCGCGCTCTGGGAAGAAGAGCGGAGCGACGTCCCGAGCCGGCGGCTCGCCAGTCAAGCCACGGCTCCACGCAGGGCAAGGGTGACCCAAGTGACTCAGGCCGGCGCGTGGTAGGGAGACGGCGGGAGCAGCAGACTCAGGTCAATGCCCCTGCCTCACCTGGCCACCCGGCTTCCCAGGTGAACGAAGCGGACAACGCAGCCTTAGCTGGTGCGCTTGCCAGCCACGCCACTGACACACCGGTTGACCTCACCTTGTGCTCCTGCGACGTGCAGCTTGAAATATTGAGAGCAGCAATGCATCATAAATGGCATGAACTACTTCAAATCGCTGAATTTTCTAGTGAGTATTGATATTTTAAAATAGTCACAACAGAAAAAGTGGTAGAATTCAACACATTCAATAAAGTGACACAAAATTATTGAACATTGGACATCACAGCGTGCCGGGATCTCTTCACCAAAGAGTTGAAAATTGTTGGTCCCTGCAAACAGGATTAAGAACGAGGTGATTAAGATGCACACAATTGTTTACATGAGCACATACAAAGGCTATGCTGTCTACGTAAAGCAGAGTGAGTCAGTCAAGCTGAAAGGTAACGGCTGAAACATGTTAAGTGGCATCAGATCCAAAGCATTTGCGTTATTTAGATAAATAATCACACATTGAATAAGAAAGAAACTTTGGTGAATGTCTGGTGCAAGAAAACAAAGGAAGTGCTTTCAGATGGTGACAAGGCACTGGAACAAGCTGGACTGGACTGTACTGGACAACACTCAAGGACGGTGCTAATACGTGACGGCTTAAAAATACGGCAAAAATGCCTACTCTAAGCCGAATAATATGTTAAGTCAGTGACACGAACTTGTGAGGGAGTATGAAATTGCAGAAAGGAAGCAGAAGGAGGATTAACCTCTCCACCTTTGTTGTAGCACGACTGCCTACATTGTGGCAGAAAACGATCTCCCCAAAGCGCTTCAGACGACATGGATCACGCACCAAAGTTGGTAGAAGTGAGTCAGCTTCGATTGATCGCATTCAGCAGACGACGCGAGATGTTATTGTTTACCTTGTTTTACTTCCATCAAGCACAAAGCAGAGACAGCCTTGAGCGTCCCTTCTTTGTGATTGGATTACACTTGCATATACATGTTCAACTATTTCGCAACCATCTCCGTGATAACAGCAACGGCCACAGTCTATAAAGAACAAGCTATGAAACCCACAAAGGTGGATGGGTTGCCTACCCACACGGCGGAAAAGCGGAAGAAAAGATAAATACCTATAAGGATGACCGGGTCAGCCCACCTTTGAGGAGACCAGCGGGTTGACCGACTGCGCACTTCTCGTTCTGTAAAGGAAATGAACTACTTTCGATGCAGAAATTTACTGTAGTAAAAGACTGTTCGTATTTAAAATATTTACTATCGATGCCGTCACTCAGACAACCTTTAGATCGTTATTTTAGCAACCTTTCAACGTTTCACTTTGATTTTGAGATCGTTTCCAGTGCATCCAATAAGATCCCCGACGCATTGTCCCGCCTGCCTCCGGCCGGCGGTGACGTTCGTTGCCAGATAATTAATGCACCAAATTTTGCGCGGCCCAAGCACAGGAGGGCAATAACGCCGCCGAAGCAGCGGAGGTAGGGGCGCGACGCGTCCGGCGCGCAAGCGAGGTCAGGCCCGCTTGGCCCCGCCTCCCGAGCCAAGCGCCTCGGCCGCGCAGTCAGCTGGCCAAGCAGTCACAACACCGACTGGGCGGCAACCCAATGACCTAATCCCGGGTGGCCTCGGCCGGAATTTGGCAAAGGAGCCACCGGCTCAGCCGGCAGCGATGGCCGGCTAGCGGCGGACGCGGGCGATAGTTCGCAAGGCGGTCACAGAGGGCGGCACCAGTCGGGCCGCTCAGCCCGAGGGTAGGCCACCCAACGGGCAGCCCTTCAGCGCCCCACCAGCACGAGGCATCGCCGAGGGAAAAGCAAACGCTTGCAAGCAGCAGCCACCCGTGGCTTCTGCAAACCCTCCTACAGCTGTTTTCTTACCAGATAATGACTTTAAAAGTCATAATGAAACTAAATGGAAGGACCAACGCATACCGACCATTGAAAAAATTAAGCAACTGCAACAGGAAGATGCGTTGTGGGTAAAAATAATACATGCACTTAAATTGCCAAGATCACAAGTCCCTAATACTCTTTTCTCAAATGGTGCTCCACTTAATAAATTAAAAGATGGATCGTTAATCACTAACACAAACCCATCTAGAGTTGTTATACCTGAGAAACTAGTGCAAAGGTTCTTAATCAATTTCATGATTTAGCAATTAACGCAGGAGAAAAGGTATTAAGATTGTCTATTTTTAAGTTCTATTTTTGGAGGTCAATGACATCTGACATTAAGGCTGACGTATGTTCATGCGTTGACTGCGGTTACTTTAAAGCGAGCCCACACAAGTATTGTAAATTAAAAAGTTTTAAAAGAACCAGTTTATTCAGCGATTGAGCTATAGATTTTACTCATTTTATTTCCCTTAAAAATGGGTTTAGCCATTGCTTGGTCATTTGTAACCAGTAATTTTTGTCATCTGCTACCGGCCAAGAAGCCAAGTACGGCAGGGATAAAACAAGGTCCAACACAGTTTTTCAGACCACATGGAGTCTGTAAAACCCTTTATATGGACAGCTGTGGACCAGCCAAAAGCCATGAGCTAACAGCATTTTTAAAAGAATTATCAATAGAATTAGTTGTAGCACCGGGTCATGCGCACTTTAGTGCAGGCCGGTTTGAAAGTATGATTCCAAGGCTTATTTCAGGCCTTCGTTTCTTGATCAATAACAAGACAAAAAGAAAACGCCAATGGAATTTGTTGCTTCCATGTGTTCAATTTTTTATGAATAATCAACTGCAACTAGCTCCTGGTTATTCAGCCCATGAAATCGTTTTTGGGAAAACGCTGAATACACCCTTCCTAAATAAGACCCTTCTTCCCCAATCTATGTTACTTTCTCGAAGGTTCGTTGTACTCGAAAATATTCGAAAGTTGGCCTTGGAGAGTAGAGCTGAAGCCCAAGCTATCTTTAAAGAAAAATACCATACAAAGAGGTTTGTTACAAGGCAGGTCAACCAGTCTTGGTGTGGTTTGAAAGGAAGGCGTCTCTGGCTTATCATGAAAAGCTCCAAAAACTGTATCGCTTAGGCGTCATTCATAAAAGACTCTCAGACATTCTTTATATTGTCCGTTTCCGCGCTCCCAAAGGTATGGTGTGGAAACGTCTCACCCATGTAGCTCATATCAAGCCTGGCTTTAAGAGACCAGCGAAGTTCAAAGTCAACTCGGTGACTCAGTAAATCTCTCATTGGAAAACATAACCCTGTCACAGTGTTGCAAAGTCGGGATGAGCGTTTTTCCCGCACGGAGCACCAAAATTTCCCATAACGGGAAAAAAATTCCCATATTTGCTAATATTGTATTTCAAGATACCAAAACACCTAGAAACACCTTATTTATCATTAAAACATGATTTCTTGGCAACAATATACCTAATAATCGTTTTATTACGACATACAATAAACTAAGAACCACTTTGGAGAGCAGCGGTTAATGTGTGCAGTTGGTAGCACCGGCTGTCGACAGTGGTCAGTTTCTGGAAAGCTGTGTACTGTTGTTCTCCCGTGTTGCCAGCTCGCTGTATCGCGCTGTATGTTTTGCGCGGGTAGTGGCCGTGCTTAGTCGAAGAAAAGCCCTCGATACTGAACTTTTTGATCACGCAATGCCTATGCGATTTTTCGATGGTTCGGGCCTAGATGAAGGATTTTGCCTAGAGAGACAATCCATATTTCCCTTAGGAAAAATTTAATAGCCTCCCGAAAATAGCGTGGCAAGTCCGGGTAGGCAACCTGCAGCACGTGCACCCCCGTTTTCACGCATTCCCGACTTTCAAACCCTACAAAAGGGGTTAAAAGTCAGATCTTCGAGTGCAGTTTTTTTACCGCGGTTCTAGGTTGCCAATAGGACTTCACGCGGAGATGCATTCAATTTGGCTCATGGGCGATCGCTGACAAGCGTCCAAAGTTCATTGTACTGACTTTTGTACGATGTTTTGTTTAATTCCGTAAAAGTGACAGAAAATTTGCTTACATTAGACCCAAACGTGACGGTATGTCCAGTAGAGGGTCCCATCTAAGCGCACTAGGTGGGGTTTTCGCCTAGGTGTACGGGAAGTCTGTCTTTTGAGCTATCAAAGTTTTAATTTATTGTTCCTCCCTGCCCTCTGGCAATCGTTTGATTTGGAACATGTTTTGCGAGTCCGAAGGGCAACGCTGTTTGCTACCAGCGGATAGGGAATTTTAAGTAGTATCGAAAAGTCACCTTGTTCGTTCAATGTGGCCACGTAGTGCGAAAGTTACGTCGAATTGAGTGCCGCCGCGCGGCCGAAATCCACTGCGCGCCAGCTGCCGCAGCTAAGTGAATCACAAAGCTACCTGCCGCCACCGCCCGCCGTGCGCCAGCCACAGCGGGGAGCAGAGCATTAGGGTGCGTCGATATGCACGACTTTTTGAATTCGACTTTTGGATAGCAATCAAAAGTTTCGTTTTTTCATGCTGATTCTAAAAATAACCTTGCTTTAGCGATAGGACGACTAGACGTGTGCGCCGACCGCATTTCCGGCGGCGGCGGCGTAAGGCTTAAAATAAGCCGGCGGCGGCAGCGCCGCCGGCGTCTGCGCCGATCTCTTAATCGGCGGCGGCGGTGGCGGCGCGGGCGGCGTAACCACCATAAATTGGGCAATTTTTATCAATTTTAAAACGTTATTCATGAAAAAACAATGTTTAACAGACTACGTCTTTCACAGGACTAGTTTCATTTCAATCTTGGAATCTCATACAACTTAAACAGAAGCATAATAATAATAATAATAATAATAATAATAATAATAATAATAATAATAATACTCAAAAAAGGGCAATTAAGTTTCCCTTAACTTACAAGTAAAATTATTTAAAAAAAAGAAATCATTGAAATAAATTCCTGAACACATCATAATTTTTATGGATGAAAATTATAATAACCACCTTATCAGGGTAGAGTCGAGACCTCTTTACAGTAACCGTAACGACCTGGACGCCCTGCTGTACCTGTGTGGCCTGCGCGTGTCCAGGGTCGTGCTGTTAAGGGGTGACGCACGGTGGGCCAGAAGAGCGGGCAGGCGAACAAAACTCTAGACGCGTTTTTGGCTCCAGAGTCTCTTAATTGGACTCGAACAGAACGTGTGACCCTACCAATGGATTCCTCGTTCGGAGAGCAATCCATTGGTTGGTGGAGTCATACGTTCAGTTCGAGTCCACTTAAGCGACTCTGGAGCCAAAAACGCGTCTAGAGTTTTGTCCGCCTGCGCGCTCTTCTGGCCCACTGTGTGACGTCTATCACGCCTCCTCAGCCTGCCCTGCGCAGCTGTCCGCGGTGCGGCGCGTGTGGTGCCGGCCGCCACGGTGCAGTGCGACCTTTGTGACGAAGTTGCATATGGGAAGAATTGTAGACACGGCGTGACCGCGGCGCACTCGGAGGAGCACGGAAAGCCGGCGAGACTCTGCAATGTGGCATGCTGCGAGGCGGCGCGAGCTGTCCTTCCGGAAAAGCAGTGCAGTGACTTGGCGGAGAGAACTAGCCGCCAAAGACAAGTTTTAAGTTTTTCACTCACTTGGTGTATTCAGATCATTTCCCGTAACAGAAGTGAAATTCATCGATCAGTTTTCCACAATTCCTGCTGAAGGAAATCTGTGTTGCCTTCTGGTTGCTGTTCCATCAAAAGGCCTAAAAACACTCGTAAAGCGGCCTGTGCGTATGAGGGTAATTCTTTTATAAGTGTGACACTTTTCGGATTCGACCTCACCGATTTCGCTTATTTTTGGTGAATCGTCACCAATTAGGGTCTAGTTGATTTGTATAAAATTTGAGCCGTTTATATCAAGCCGTTTGGAAGATCTGGCCATGGGTCATTTTAGTGGTTTTGGTGGAAATTTTTGGCAAGTTTCAGAAAAGTCCAAATATCTCGGCCAATTTTCATGCTACAGAAAAACCATGACTACCACTCGAAAGAGCATTACAAATGGAATCGAAATAGAGCTAGAACACGTTTCCGGTAAGTAAAGTTTTTACGCTGTGTGCACTCAAAGTTTTCAATTTTCATTTCAACATCTCCAAAATACCCCATCTTCGATTTTCTTAAAAATTGGTGAAAATGCTCCTTATTCCTTGTTCTTAGAGGGGTCAAAGAGTTTATCCCGGAATTGTGTCTTAGAGGTCCTCCAGGGGGTCAAACGTGTGTTTGGGGGCTAAAAAACACCTCAAAAACGTCTCTAACGGGCATCGTCGATAGCTCGCCTTGTTTGTATCGCACGCCGGCAGTCCTGCCATGGTTAATTTTTCATCCTCCACCGACCCTTCGGTTTTTGTGAGGCTTAGGTTATGTGCCTTCGTAGCGGGCGTAAGTAAAGCAGTGTGCGAAAGGCGAAACTGGCGTTTACATGCTCAAATGCAGCCTCAAGGATGCCCGCACTTCTATTCGTGGTGCGGAGCTCGTCTCGCGGTCCCAAATAAGTGACGAAGAGATCGTCTACTTTGGCGATTATTGGGTCCTGCGCTGTAAGTAGGCGTCCGGTAGTAACGCAGCCAGTGGAAGTTGCTAGAGACTCCTTTTGACCATGGAGTAGCGGTGGAAGCAGAACGTTTGATTGAGCGAGTTAGCCGACAGAGCTATGTTTCAATTCAAGTGCAGAAATGAGCCGCTTCGGTCGCCCGTTCCTGTCTCATCTGCTACGAACTGGTGTTCAATCTTTTGTAAAATAAGTGAATTTTGGGCCGATTTTTTTTTATTTTTTGCTAGGTCCTACTCTCTATCCATTTAAGAGAATATACGAGGCTGTGTTCACAGAAATAATTCTTCCTTGGCCTCAAAAAGGGGGGGGGGGAGCGATACTGTACCTAAGAAATCACACAAAACACAATTATCGTCAGGGTGGCCTCAAACTTTACAGATGTTCCAGGCGTTGTGCAGGTGTTAATATTTTGATACATTATGCCCATGAGGAGACCCCTGCCTCTGCCTCTAGGCAGATTTGGTCGAAACGGAACTTCGGAAGCCCTTTTCGACTGTTAATTTGACATCATTTTGACAATTTTTTTTGCAAGAGGGTAGGTTACCATTTTGAGGTAACTTTCAGGTGCGACATTTTGGGAGCCTTAAAGCAGGGGGTGGAAACGACCTGGGAGCGCGTGAACCGATGCGGTCGCATCGTCCGGCCGGCAGGCGAACGGCTGACTGCGCTGCGCGATGATACTAACTTCAACAGAACTTTGTCAAAAATGCATCAAATTGAGTAAACGAGGTCATTTTAAGATTCTACACAAAATTTCCGATCGATTTGGTACAATGGTTTGACGTTTTAGACACTTGAAACATGTTTAAAATCAATTTATAACCAACTTTCCCGGCACCAAACTGCTGATTTGAAGTTTCCCTTTCACTAGAAAAGCTATTTCCGTCCGTTTTAAGGTTTTTAAATTGTGTGTACGTAGTGTGGCGGTGTGTTTGTAGCGTTTCGACTTCTTCGAGATCTTACAATTTTGAACTCTATTCGAAAAACCATTACAACGATAGAGAATTAAATTTTGGGTAACTAAGGCGCATAGAGAACATCTAAAAACTTGTTAGAACCTTTGAAAAAAATTCCCAAAGTTGACCAAGTGCATTTTGGACAAAATATGCGAATTACATTTTTGACTGCCGTGGCCGGCACAGATGTCGTATTGACATTCTATTTGGCTCAGATGACGGGGAAAACGGTCACCAACAATCGGCTCGCTGTATGTAAAACGCTGTACCTAAAACGGACGGAAGTAGCTTTTCTAGTGAAAGGGAAACTTCAAATCAGCAGTTAGGTGCCGGGAAAGTTGGTTATAAATTGATTTTAAAAATGTTTCAAGTGTCTAAAACGTCAAACCATTGTGCTAAATCGATCGGAAATTTTGCGTAGAATCTTAAAATGACCTCGTTTACTCAATTTGATGCATTTTTGACAAAGTTCTGTTGAATTTAGTATCATCGCGCAGCGCAGTAAGCCGTCTGCCCGCCGGCCGGCCGATGCGACCGCATCGCTTCACGCGCTCCCAGGCCGTTTCCACCCCCTGCTTAAAGAGACCCATTGAGGTACCACTGTGAAAGATTTAGACTATTTCTGTTGACTACGGAAAAAGTGATCACCACCTGAATAAGTGGAGACCTAATTTTGGACGCCAGTGTGATTAGTAGTGCCGGCATCCTTGAGGCTGCATTTGAGTATGTAAACGCCAGTTTCGCCTTTCGCACACTGCTTTACTCACGCCCGCTACGAAGGCACATAACCTTAGCCTCACAAAAAACGAGGGGTCGGTGGAGGATGAAAAATTAACCATGGCAGGACTGCCGGCGTGCGATACAAACAAGGCGAGCTATCGACGATGCCCGTTAGAGACGTTTTTGAGGTGTTTTTTAGCCCCCAAACACACGTTTGACCCCCTGGAGGACCTCTAAGACACAATTCCGGGATAAACTCTTTGACCCCTCTAAGAACAAGGAATAAGGAGCATTTTCACCAATTTTTAAGAAAATCGAAGATGGGGTATTTTGGAGATGTTGAAATGAAAATTGAAAACTTTGAGTGCATACAGCGTAAAAACTATGCTTACCAGAAACGTGTTCTAGCTCTATTTCGATTCCATTTTTAATGCTCTTTCGAGTGGTAGTCATGGTTTTTCTGTAGCATAAAAATTGACCGAGATATTTGGACTTTTCTGAAACTTGTCAAAAATTTCCACCAAAACCACTAAAATGACCCATGGCCAGATCTCCCAAACGGCTTGATATAAACGGCTCAAATTTTATACACATCAACTAGACCCTAATTGGTGACGATTCACCAAAAATAAGCGAAATCGGTGAGGTCGAATCCGAAAAGTGTCACACTTATAAAAGAATTACCCATGACTGCTCATCACGTAGGATCTTGCACTCAGAAAGAGTGAAGCGAGTCGCAAGGCGACATTGCAATTCCATTGGTAAGTTTGCTTGCCACTCCAGTGGCGCTCTGTTTTGAAGGCCAAACTTTGGCCTCCTGGGCCAGGATTGACCTCTTAGAATGCCAAAATTTGGCATTCTGGTGACCTCGGATGCCAAATTTTGACATTCTAAGTTTAAAACGGAGCGCCACTGGAGTGGCAAGCAAACTTACCAATGGAATTGGAGTAGAGTTGTGCCTACTCGAGCGTGGTTTCTTGACACATTGAACTTTTATGTGTCTGCGTCTAAAATCGGTTTGCTGCAACTTCTGTTGCCATGGAGCCAGTACCTGTCTTTCCGTGACAAAAATAAATGATTTTCCACACTCGCTGACTCACTGATGCCCTTGCTTTCTTGGCACTTTTATTCACCGCCGACCCACAGAATCGCCTGTACGCTGAAGTCTGTGGCAACACATCAAAGTGACGTAAGTAAAAAACATCAGTTTATCACAAAACGAAATACACCCTTTTTAAAATCAAGCAACAGACTTAATCCTGTACGGAGGTAAGAAAAATTGTTCTCGTCACCCTCAAAAATACTTATGTGATTAAAAAGTGTTCAAATAATGATAAATTTCTCACTTAGATGGAGTTCCGTCACAAAGTTTTAGAGTTTTAATCCGTCAAAGTGTCGTAAGTGTACTTACATCAAAGGCGAGACTTTTTCCGTGCACAATGTCAACAAGTCAAAAAGAATTCAGATTCAATTCAGATAGTGACATGGGGTCAAAGTTCACTTTCACACACAGAGTGCAGCAAAAGGAAATTAAGATGGGTCACTGCAAAGGTCAAGTGTTGAAGGTCGACAGCAATGAGGACATATCAGATACACATTCAATCATACAACTTTAATTCATGAGCACAGCTTCAAACAATTAATCTGCACTCTTTACAGCCATTTCAAATGCAAACGAGAATCTCATGAGGTCACAAAATACTATACCCTTTTTGAAATCGCAAAAGAGATGTTTTCCAACACATTAAACTGTGCATACTGTAGGTACTAAGATACTCTGCAAACTGAAGTGTGTACCTAGTACACTCTTATTAGAGCATGCTCCCAAGTACGCTCTTATTTACAGCATACTTGCTAGGCACACGCTAAAATAGAGTGTGCCTGGCATGTACACGCTAAATTAGAGTGTACCTGCAAGTACACTTAAACTGGCCCATGCTTTTAGATAGGACTGATGAAATGTATTTTTGCGTGTACTTGCAGGCACACTCTTATTTAGCGTGTACATGCCAGGCACACTCAAATTTTGCGTGTGCCTAGTAAGTATGCTTTAAATAAGAGTGTACCTAGGAAGCACACTGTTAAAAATCCACTGTAAAATAACAACACAATCACCTACAAGAATGTTGTTAAATTACAACAGTGTTGTTCGGCTCCTGAACGGGAAATTCATCTACAGACAACTCGTTTGTTTCTTTACAACTTCCCTGTCTGGAAACAGTAATGTAATTCTGATTTAAAACAGTAATGTTGTCGTTCGACAGTTTTTCTGTTTAACAACAACCATTGTGCAATCCTTAAACAAAAATAGTTGTCAGATTACAAGGATTTTGTTAAATTACAACACTTTGAGGCGAACACAAATTTGGCAGAGACATGATCGAAGACGCGACAAAAGTATTGTTGTAACACAATCGAATCATCAGAAAACAACACCAAGGGCTACAACATGTTTGTTATATAACAAGATGTGTTGCTATCAAACTTTACAGCACAAGTGCTGTTAAATTACAACATTTTTTTTAACAGTGCATGCTCTAATAAGAGTGTACTATGTACACACTTTAGTTTGCAGAGTACACAAGACGAAGTTGCTGTCAATCAACGACAGAACTGTGATTATACGGACAAGAAGCCATAGAACATGTGAAAGGAAATGATATTTTCTCATTTTGAGACGTTAACTAAATAAATACAATGTGATAAATTACTGGTCTGTTCCAACGAAGCTGTGCTCACAGAATCAACATCCAACCAGTCCTACTGGACTCGTACAAGGGATAGGTGACACTGACGCCCAAGACTGATGTACGATTGGTTTTATTGTAACAACTTGAGTTTTCTTCAAAAATGATTTACAGTCAAATAAATAATTAAAAAAAAACAAAAAACGAAACTTAAATACTAAAATGATGAACTAACATAACATGTGCATGATTTTCTGGAGAGGCTGGGTGGTGGGGGACAATATATAATGCAATAAAACATATTAATTGACAGCATTTCTTGTCTTAGCCCTAAACAACCCCAACTTTACAACAATTTATTACATGTACTTGTCAAACCACAGTAAGCAGAACAAGGATATTTACTGGATCAACATAGGATATTCTAAACATTGCAGTACTGTGATGTAAATGTGGTCAATAATGGCTCAGTCCAATTTAAATTTTGTTGTACAAACCCCTACATTTGGGCTTTGCTACCCTAAACCCAGTTTGAGTTATTGTGGGAAAGCCGTTTCCCTATGGTTTGTACAACGAAGCCTATGCTCTGCAGTTTCTGGTGATCCAAGATTATTCGCCCATCAAATACATAAGCTGGCTTCCTCATACCCTCATAGATGCGCTGATAGTCCAAGTTCTAAAATAAGAGAAACAAATTGTGATTAGATTGAATATTTCCATCTAATCAAGTCAAGTAGATTCAGAATGAAACTCACAACAAATTCATCCCACTCTGTACACAGCACAATAGCATGTGTTCCAGCAGTTGCTTCGTAAGGGTCAGAGTGAATGGTCAAAGACTTTCTCACGAGTTCTGGTTCCTCTGTCACCTGAGGATGTGTGAGGTCTTCCAGAATTTGCCTATGCTCCACCTAACAAGAAAAAAGATAAACCGGGATGATTTTATCAGAAATGTAAATGTGACCACATGCATAATCACATCATATTGTTGGTTGACCAGTTGGAGCAGTACCTTTGGGTCATAAACATGGAGTTTAGCTCCTTCATCTAGAAGAGTCTTTGCTACATCTATAGCAGGGGACTCACGAGTATCGCCAGTATCTTTCTTGAAAGCAAAACCCAGAATTGTTATCCTCTTGTCAGTCACTGTGTTAAACAGGGATTCAATTACTCTGGCTGAGAAACGTGACTTCTGATAGTCGTTCATGTCAATAACCTGAAATAAGAGAATCGAATTTATAATTTGATAAAAGTATAGATAGAGATGCAAACCAGACATGGCTACAACACAAACAAGAAGCAAAAATATTTAAAAGACTTACTTGTTGCCAGTAAGCAGCACTTTCAGGCAGATTAAGACCTTCACAGATGTAAACCAAGTTGTGAATGTCTTTTTGGAAGCAGCTTCCTCCAAATCCTTGTTAAGCCAGAGAGGGGTAATGAATTAGATGAGGATTGATCACTTACACACAATGAATGTATCAACACTTTTTAAAGTATTCACCATAACAACACTCACCAATTGACGCTTGTAAAAACTTGGGCCCAATGCGGGAATCCCAACCAACGGCACGGGCAACCTCCGATACATCAGCTCCAGTTGCTTCACAGACAGCTGAGAGTGAATTAATACTGGAAATTCTTTGCGCCAAAAATGCATTTGCAGCCTGATATATTTTTAAAAGAAAGAAGAAAAACTAGTTAGTAATATGAGGAAGTTCCTTGGGCTAACGGTTGCAGGGGCATAACGGAAACAAACCAGTTTTGATAGCTCTGAGGACCAAGTGTTGGTGGTTAAAATATTTTTGCGTGGTAACCATCTTTCATACACCTTACATAGCTCTTCAATTGCAGCAAGACCCTCAGTACTATCCTCTCCACCAATAAGCACTCGGTCAGGATTGAGAAGGTCAGTAATTGCTGTCCCTTCTGCCAAGAACTCGGGGTTTGATAAAATCTGGAATTATGAACCATGTAAGACCAACAGTACTAAACTACAACAATTACTTATACTTTTTTGCCGCAACACAGGATTTAATAAAAAACAACATAAATTTACCTGGAATTTTACATCTGGTTTGTTAAATGTGTTTGCTGTCAAAATCTTGCTGATACTTTCAGCTGCTCGCACAGGCACTGTGCTTTTCTCAACAACGATTTTACTTGCATCAGCTACCTCAGCAATCATTCTGGCAGCAGATTCAACATACTTTAAGTCAGCAGCACGGCCCTATAAAAATAATAATGAAAACAAAGTTACTGCAAGCAAGAAGACAAATTCTCCATGTAGTAGGTTACCAGCAATTTCATCTTTATAGCTTGGATAATAATTTTAACAACCTTTCCATTTCCAAATGTCTTTGTTGGGGTATTGACAGAAATGAAGATGAGATCTGCTTCTTTAATGGCAGTATCAATATTAGTGGAAAAGAAAAGATTTTCACCACGGCGTTGCTTTACGACATCATAGAGACCCGGCTGAAATAGATGCACAAGAACCATTAAGACAACAAACAAATAATAAATTAATAAAACAAATTTTTACTTGGCATGAGTAAATAAAGAGTAAAAAGTTCTGTATATGTGTATTAAATGAAGTCTTACACACCTCATATATGGGGAGCTTCTCTGAGTTCCATTGATCAATTCGTTCTTGACTTTTGTCCACAACTGTCACTTTAATATCAGGACATTTGAGAGCAATGACGCTGCATGTGGGGCCTCCGACGTATCCAGCACCAATACAACAGATCTTCTGAATGGGCATGGTTTCCTGAAACAGATGACACAAAAAGAAGCCATTAGGGTTTTTTTCTCAAACAGCAAGAGAGAAAAGTGAATGCAAATAAAACACGACCTTATATCTAAAATAAATCAATTTTAAACTTCCAGTGACTAGACTAGTGACATTCTTGTCTTATCTATTTGAGGACTGCCGACATTCATGGTAATGAGTCTGACGGAGACATTTCCTTTTCTCACAGATTGATAAGAGGGTCATTCCACGTGAACTCAACCTGCTCCGATCAGCTACATCACCCGATCTCAACCAAAATTTCAGAATTTGTTCTTCTTATGGTCTTAGATCAGACTCTTTAATATTTTGGTCGAATTCCTAGAGGGGTAGGAGTAGTGGCCATTTGAACTTTTTTCACCTTCTGTGACACGTGTCTGTACTTTAGCCAGTATCTCGCGAACCATTCGTCCTTGGAAAAACCAAGACCACCGTTGGAAAGAGGAGAAAAAAGCAATACAGGAAAAGTTTCTTTTGAAGGTCGAGACAAAGTTATAGATGTTTATAATTTTAGTCCAAATGTGAGGTTTTCAACTGGATGCAGATAGATGATAATGGACCTACTACGGCTAAAAAAACCCATGAACCTTCATCTAACCGAAAATGTCATCCACAGAAAGTTACATTTTTCGTCTAGGAGAACAAGTGATTTTTGTGAACCTCTGCTTCCCTTCTGTCGACCAATTGTACTCGTGGGCGATAACCGTCAGAGATTGAGCTGCACGTATGAGAATAAGACTTGTTTAAAATTCGACCTGCAACAAAAAATGTTTTATCATTTACTTTTTTTGTATGACGTGGTATTGCATTTACTCACTTTTAGCTCCAAGTCCAAATTTGGGCCGTAACACGGTCGTTAAAGTGAGTAAATGCAATATCACGTCATACAAAAAAATTCATGAAACATTTTTTTTTGTTGAAAATCGAACTTTAAACAAGTCTTATTCTCATACGTGTAGCTATCTGAGACGGTTATCGCCCACGATTACAATTGGTCAATAAAGGGTATGCAGAGGTTCACAAAAATCACTCGTTCTCCTAAACGAAAAATGTAGCTTTCTGTAAAGGGTGATGGCATTTTTTGAACCCTTGTAGATCTGTTTTGATCTATCAGCACCAAGTCGATAACGTAGTTTTACATTTGAACTAAAATTATAAACAGCAAAAACTTTGTCTCGACCTTCGAAAAAAAAAACTTTGTCGGCATTGCCTTTTTCTCCTCTTTACAACGGGGGTCTTGGTTTTTCGATAGGACGAATGGTTCGCGTGATACTGTCTAAAATACAGACACGTGTCACAGAAGGTGAAAAAAGTTCAAATGGCCACTACTCCTACCCCTCTAAGAATTCGACCAAAATATTTTAAGTCTTATCTAGGACCATAAGAAGAACAAATTCTGAAATTTTGCTCGAGATTCCAGTAGCTGAGCTCCTAAGCAGCCACGCTACTTACAAGAACTTGTACACAGCAACAGCAACTTGAATCTGTTAAACGTGTTTGTGTCGTTAACACAGTGGCTTTGGCAGATAATAATAATAATAATAATAATAATAATAATAATAATAATAATAATAATAATAATAATAATAATAATAATAATAATAATAATAATGCAAAATAACCACTCAAAACCTCAACCAGAAACCAGAGCACAAGCCAGAAAAAGTCTCAGCAAAACAGTCGAGTGATAATACAAATCGACTCCAGGGCTGCATTGGCTTACAAAAGAACAAACGAAGTAATATTGATACATTATCCCCCGCTATTCAGTCAGCATCACAGTACAAACAAGGCCAAACTTGCTCTTTGACAGCATAACCTAAACCACTAGTGAGACCAATGTCGGTGCGAGTTTAATTCCACGCTCACGCGTAGCGAGTGAGGCGAATCACTCGGGTTTGCTCGCAGTTACCTGCGAGGCATTTTGTTTGTCCTGTTGCGGTACACGACCGCTGACGATTTCCTCCACTTTTTGGCCAAAGGTAGTCCTTATGGGTCTAAAGAGGCCCCAAATATTTTCGGCCGAAATATGCACGGTTTAGATATCATGGCCGATTTTCATTTTCTCTGAAAACTTTTTACACAATATGACCAAAATAGAAAAATTGCTTTTCTGAGGCCTCTATGCACTCGCTTCTGCTCATTTTATGGTATCTTGTGTAAAAGCAAGCGAGACACACGAATCCGGGCCCCGTTTGGTGATAAGACAAAGAAAAAAACTTATGGCTGTTTCCCTGTTTTTACAGTGTTTTTTACTTTTCTTGGGGTTTTTGTGTTGGGAAACGTCTGGAGGGTCCCCCGTCTGGAGGGTCCCCCCCGAGTTTTTAGTTATTTTTTCGAATATTTTTTATAAAAATGTTTTTTTATTGTATTTTATTGCAAAAATAGTAAAAATACTAAAAATAATATTAATAATAAGAAAATATAATTTAACTCGCCCGAGTGGCCCGTGATAATTTTCATACCGCTGTCGACGGTGGGTTCGGGCGTATCTTCGTCGATAAGAATGTAAATGTGGAATATCTGAACTACGCACAAGAAGCAGAAGGCATCCGAGGAGCTGTTAACGCGCGTTAATAAATAAAATATCATCGTCTATTACTGTCGTGCTGCGTCTCCCGTATCCTCATCGAAACGGTAATTCCATTCTGAGTTCAGTCACTTTTGCATTTGCCATAGTATTCCCATGCCATGTCTGGTGGATCGGATCAGGTTGCAGGTTGTGCTAACTTAACCTCATCTCCTTTGTTTACCTTGTTTCAGTAGCCAAGGAGCTGGGAGTAATGCAGCCTATGTGAGCCCTCTCGACAGCATACAAGATAAATGCAATTAGAACATTTTCAAGGTCAACGAAATAAAGCCACTCAGATTCATCTCATTGTTGGGAAACTAAGATTGGCGTCAGGTCATGGATCAAGAGGGTGGTTTGCATCGAAACGTACATTTTCAGGCCCCGGATTCCGTGAAAATGAAGTTGATCCAAACAAGATTTTTCTGACAAATTCTTGTTGTAGTCCACCCAGATAAGAAATCCTTAAGCCTGCAAAGCTTAATTTTGAGTTGCAGAAATTTCGAAATTCCCATGCATTTTATATGGACCCGCTCTATATTTATTGCTTCGATCTCCCCAACAGTTCTTGATCCATGACCTGACGCCAATCTTAGTTTCCTCACAATGAGATAAGTCTGAGTGACTTTATTTTAACTACCTTGAAAATGTTACAATAGTACTTATCTTGTATGCTGTCGAGAGGGCTCACATAGGCTGCATTACTCCCAGCTCCTTGGCTTCTAAAACAAAGTAAGGAAAGCACTGAGAATGAAGGAGTCATGATCAATACCCATTTTTGGGTGAGGAACACTTGGAATTTGGGTGAGGAAGTTTCCTCGCCCAAATTTGGGTGAGGAAGGCTTCCTCACCCAAATTTGGGTGGGGAAGGGGTATCGGCTACCTATATGGCTACATAGTATTCTCACCCAAATTTGGGCGAGGAAACCCTCCTCACCCAAATTTGGGTGATGAAGAATTCCTCACCCTAATTTTTAGTCATGATCATGACTCTTTCATTCTCAGTGAGGAGGTGAGGTTGAGTTAGCACAACCTGCAACCTGATCCGATCCACCAGACATGGCATGGGAATGCTATGGCAAATGCAAAAGTGACTGAACTCAGAATGGAATTACCATTTCGATGAGGACACGGGAGACGCAGCACGACAGTAAAAGACGATGATATTTTATTTATTAACGCGCGTTAACAGCTCCTCGGATGCCTTCTGCTTCTTGTGCGTAGTTCAGATATTCCACATTCACATTCGTATCGACGAAAATACGCCCGAACCCACCGTCGACAGCGGTATGAAAATTATCACGGGCCACTCGAGCGAGTTAAATTATATTTTCTTATTATTAATATTATTTTTAGTATTTTTACTATTTTTGCAATAAAATACAATAAAAAAAAACATTTTTATAAAAAATATTCGAAAAAATAATTAAAAACTCGGGGGGGACCCTCCAGACGGGGGACCCTCCAGGCCCTACCCTTTGTGTTCGACATCGATTTTTGCGAATTCCATGCGCGGATTTTATAGATAAATAACCAATCTAATATATTCCGTAATATATAGTTTGTTTACGCCGCGAGAATTGCAGTGGCGCTGGAAAAAGGTGAAAAACCGTCATTTCTGGGTAGTTTCAGAAGAGATTAGCCACCTTTCACGTGACCACTACCGCCTTCATATTGCCTAAATTTTGTCCCTGAAAATGTCAGAGTTGGCGTGAAATTTCACCGCTGTAGCTCCAGTAGTTTGGAAATGGCAGCCTTCTAAAGTTTCGCAATCGCCCAAAGTAACTTGTTTGTAGTAAAATGTGGTGAAATAAAACAACCGGTCACAGATTGGGTAAAAATTGTGATAAATGGGTGCGGCAAAGTGAACAAGGCGTCATTTTGGACAAGGAATCTGATTTCGCTGGAACAAAGGCCCTAGGTAAACTCTAAGTCTATGGTTCGTGTTAAATACGCCTGATTGAATTGTCTATCTTCGACTGTGAGTTCACCTAGCGTCTTTGTACCGACAAAATCGGATTCCTTGCCGAAAATGACGCCTTGTCTATTTTCCGCAGCCATTTATCACAATTTTTACCCAATCTGTGATCGGTTTTCACATTTCACCACATTTTACTATAAATAAGTACCTTAGGTGATTGCAAAACTTTACAAGACTGCCATTCCCAAACTACTGGAGCTACAGCGGTGAAATTTCACGCCAACTCAGACATTGTTAGGACAACAATTGGGCAATACATGGGCAGTGGTGGTCGCGCGAAAGGTGGCTAATCTCTTCTGAAACTACCCAGAAATGACGGTTTTTCACTTTTTCCAGCGCCACTGCTATTCGTGCGGCGTACTCAAACTTTTCATCTCGGTATATGTTAGTTTGGTCATTTATCTATAAAATCCGCACATCGGATTGGCAAAAATTGGTGTCCTACACGAAAACCCCAAGAAAAGTTAAAAAAAAACCACTATAAAAACGGGGAAACAGCCGGCCATAATTTTTTTTTTTTTTTTTGTCGTATCAACAAACGGGGATCGTATTCGTGTTTCTCGCTTGATTTTTCACTAGAGACCATATTTTGTGCACAATCGAGAGCATAGAGGCCTCAGAAAAGCAATTTTTCAATTTTGGTCATATTGTGTAAAAAGTTTTTAGAGAAAACGATAAATCGGCCATAATATCTGAACCGTGCATATTTCGGCCAAAAATATTTGGGGCCTTTCTTCGACCCATGAGGACTACCTTTGGCCAGAAAATGGAGGAAATCGTCAACGGTTGTGTACCACGACCGGATTTCTTAAAACAATGCCTCTTATCGCCCAACTGTTTCCTTACCAGCACTACAGTTTGAACGCTAGTTTCTTTTTATGCCCCTTTTGTAAGTTTAGTTCGTGATTTCGACCAGCTAAAACTGGAGTCTGGAGTCACCACACCTTGACTCTCCGTAGTACTTACGGAGATGCAGATGGCCTTGCAGTTGGTGTCTGATGACTTCACGCGGACGCTGCAGTGACGCGATGTTGCGATGTTCCTCGGAGGCCGAGAGCACAGAAAACGTTTGCAAGCAGTCACAGACTTAGTGGTGTTTGAGTGGTCACTCCAGTGGCTGAGGTCGAAGCGGCTTGACGTTCCGTCTCCGAGCGCTGAGCGAAGACTGCCTGGTGGTTTGGTTGGTTGGTAGCCGAATCCAGTGTGGCCAGATGCCGAGCGCGCCGAGTCGCCACCAGGCGGCGCTCGTGTCGCCAAAAGTCGCCACGGGCCCGAATCGCCAAAAGTCGCCACCAAAGCGATCAAATCGCCAAAAAATCGACAAATGTCTATCGTGTCGCCAGAAATATCGCCAGTCGCTTTCTAATTTCGGTTCTGGGCTGAAATCGCCAAGAGTTGCCGCCGGGGGGCCGGGGCGGGGGAGTCCCGGGCGGGTTTCACGGAACCAGAAGTGGGATTCGGCTGGGGTGAACCCACGGTGGAGGTGAACCCAAACGCGCGCGCCGCGCCAGCCGCCGCCGCCGGCCGACTCGGCAACCATGGTCGGAAGACTACGTCGGATTTTCGCCATTGACTCGGCTAGGCAGGCAGGCGGTGGAGGCAGAGTTGCCAGACTCCGCCGAGTAGAGGGCGCCCGAGTCGCGCGTCTTCGGCGTCTGGTCCGGCGCCCGAGGGCTCCCGAGCACGCACGAACCGCGATCGGCCCCGAAAGCGACCGGCACTCGGACGCGCCCGGGGGAATTTCCCACAGGGGAGCGCATTTGAGCGCTTGTTCGACTGAATTCGGCCAGCGACGAGCTCTTATTCCGGGTAATCCTTTCCCAGGAAGGTTGAATTTTACCGCCGGCAGCCGAATAGGCGTCTGCAACGACGCAAGAGCGCAGCACCGTCGACCCGCAATAGGTGGAGACGAAGCACCCCCATTTTCGAAATAGGTTGCTTGTTTGCTTCCGTACTTCCGTTAGATTCTATTGTTTGTTTGTCTTTAACTTTATTCTCTATGTTAGTTATGGACACCTATGAGCTCGAATGAGCGTGATTTTAGCATTTCTGATTTGTTAAATTTAATATTTAGCCATTTTCCCCTCCTCCCAGTGACAGTGCTTGGAGCATACGCACAGTGGGCCAGAAGACCGGTGCAGGCGGACAAAACTTTAGACGCGTTTTATGCTCCAGAGTCGTTGAACTGGACTCGAACTGAACGTGTGACCCCACTAATGGATTTCTCGTTCGGAGAGCAATCCATTGGTGGGGTCACACGTTCGGTTCGGTTCCAGTTCAGCGACTCTGGAGCTTAGAACGCGTTCAGAGTTTTGTCCACCTGCGCCGGTCTTCTGGCCAACTGTGCACCAGAGGTCTCTGGTGCATTTTTCCTGTTCTAAGATACACCATTTTCGTCATACGGATGAGGAAATTGCAAGGTTAGCGTTTTACAAATATTAAGCGCAGATGTCTCACGAACCCATACGTGTCTTTGGATCCCTCCTACCTGTACTAATGGCTGAGGAAACCGGGCATTTGTATCGGGCGGAGCGCTGCGTCGCGCGCCGGTAGCGACCGCCGCATGCCGAGAGCGCTGCGCCATCGGTCATGAAGACTCGGTTTCCTTAGCCATTAGTACAGGTAGGAGGAATCCAAAGACACCTATGGGTTCGTGAGACATCTGCGCTTAATATTTGTAAAACGCTACCCTTGCAATTTCCTCATCCGTATGACGAAAATGGTGTATCTTAGAACAGGAAAAATGTGAAATCAACTGAATCGCCATAAAAGAGATATTTAGGCGTCTTCTCTTAGAATGAAACAAATCGGACGAGTCCCTGCGAGTGAACTGTGCTTCCCTAGTCTTCATGACGGGATTACAAACATTCTCGGAATTTTTGTTTCTCTATTATCACTTTTAACGCAAATGGTGTACCTGGGCCCTTGTTCCTGGAATTCAAAGTGACGCACAGGGTCTAGCGGGATGCACTTAACTCGAGAAGATAGAGCACACCTCCCAGTGCAAGGTCCCGGAAATTCCCGTTTTTTTTTTTTTTCAGTTTTTCTTCTCTGAGAAAACTTGGTTTACAAGTGCAACGATTGAAGACGCGCGCGTGGACCTGTACACCAGCCGCTCCGAAAGCGTCGGCATTGTCCCGCTCTGTCCCTCCCGTGCGCACACAAAGACGGTGCGAGCGGGAAGGACGACCCTCCAGATGCGACCCCCGGAGGAGGGTGGGGGAGGAGCGTGGCGGCGCGTAGTGCTGCTGCCTGCCAGGGCGAATCCCGTCCGCCCGCGTCTCCGCACCGCTTCACTTGCATTCGATTTTCTCAGCACCGGTTCAAGATGTAGAAAATGTAAGAACACCGGCGTCTAGCAAAGGATTGGGCGCACAACGTTTGTTTGGGGACAATTTCCGAGATTTCGCCTCATTTGCAGAATATGGCGAGATGGAAAATACTGTTCAAATGGTTTTTGGACAAATTTCGAATTTGCGGCCGCCCCAGTCGGCGCAACTTCAAACCGCGCAACGCTGCTCCCCAGTCTCTCCCGAACAGTTTGACACCAACCCGAACCCTCTCGCCTAAATTTTGGGCGCTCTAGAGCCAGTATTGCATTTAGGCCCTTTCGTTTAATTACAGCTTTTGCCCAGCCGGGATCGAGTGGGACTCAACGGCATTGGGTTCTCCAGGGTCCAATGCATAAGTGCACACAGAAATTCCTTTTGTCCTTTGTTTTTCCTCACTCCATGCACAAATCGACTACTCTAAACTGCGGCAGCGGTTCGGGCTGCGGGGGTGGTGGAGGCGACGGCGGGGGGGTGTAAGCCAAGTGAACAGACTGAAATGTTTTGAAAAATCTTATGTGAAAAAGGGGGAGGGAGAGAAAGAGAGAGATGGAAAACATGCAGAACTCACCCCATCGGTCTCGAGCGACTCCCCTGCGGCACCTGGAGGCGAGACGGGTGGGGAAGGCGGGGTAGGCCTATTCTCCTTATCACTGTCCTCCTGTAACACATGAAACGATTCGTTTAGTTACAAGACCCTTTCTTTCGTCACACGCACCATTACGTGTACTTCCATTCAAGAAAAGTGCAGTTAAGGAACGTGAACTGCAAGCGAAGAATGAAGTTCATAAAAAATAGACAGTGAGAAAAAGACTTACTGCGCGGGCTCATCCCTCGGGGTGCTAGCCCTGAAGGGCAGCGGCGGCAGGGGCGGTGGGGTGCCTGGAGGCAGCGGCGGTAGTGTCGGAGGCGGGCCCGCGGGCCCGCGGGCAACGGGGGCAGCCAGCGTGCCGGTGGTGCTGGCAGGGCGACTGCCGCAGGCGGTGCCGCAGCCGATGGCACCTCTGGCTCATCATCAGACTTAACCTCTCCCTCCTCCAGGCTGGAGCTCGATGTGGACTGAAACCATTAAGGGTACAGAAAGATTAGTTTTCAGACAATACAATGAAAGAGCACGAACCATTACCGACAGCTTGGTGAAAAACTGTAGATATCGGTAGGCGACACTCATGCTGAACGCTTCAGAGTGTATTCAGAAATGGAATACAGATTGAAACATTCACCGAGAGGAGAACCTTTTTTTAACATCAAAAAAGCTGAAGCGTGCATCTTACAGGCATGCAAGGCTGAGATGCAATGTGCATCAGACTTACAAAGTCGACTCGAAGCCAAGGGTCATGATGATGATGATGGCGAAGACGCACCCACCCACAGGGACAGACTAACTACACCAGGAGGACCGAAAAAGCAGCGCGAAACGGGATACACGGCCGGGAGTCGAACCCAAGCCCCACACAGCCGAGCACAGCACGGCGCGGCTTCCCGCCGGTCGGTCGGGGTGCGAGAGGGACAGGGCCCGGGCGGCCGCGCCGGCGGGAAAACTTTCCCACGCTCTCCAAAACGCCAAAAACAAGGCAGGGACACGGGGAGCATGACGGTGAACGAGACGCTGCACAGCCAGCCATGGCACGGCGTGGCGCGGCGCGCTGGCCGACACACGGGCCGGCAACGACAAAACGGACAGAGAGCACTCGCGACAGGTTCGGACATGACGCGGTTTGAAAGTAACGGACACTGACACTCGCGACAAGAGACGACACGTTTTGAAACAGAACTGACTCAACAGCTGGAAGGGAAAATAAAGTTGACGGTTACTGTCTGAATGCACGCGGTGCGAGGAAACGCCGCGGCTCGAAGAGAGCCGGCCGCCCTCGCACCGGTACAGAATCTGGCATAGCCTCCGCCTCTGCCGCCGATTGCTTTAAAACGCGCGCTCAGCAAACTTGTTTTTTCGAGGGAAAAAAAAAACCGGACCGTTGCTGAGTAACAGAAAACTTTGGTCGTGTCCGAAAAACACCAACAACAAAACAGCCAAGAACAGTGTATACTGGTGTATGTATGCAGTATACAATGCACCCGACCCCGTTTCTTCCCACTTCCACCATCCACCCCCACAACAGAACAGGTGGATGGGGTCGTGTGCAGTCGGAACGAGGACTCAAGTGGACGCAAGAGGACTGGAGTTACTCTACAAACTCAAGTGTCGACAAAGTACACTCCACCTGGAGTCAACCTAGCATGTACACTCCACCAGGAGTCAACCTGGCATGTACACTTCACCTGGCGTCAACCTGGCATGTACCCTGTTGCTTAAGTCCCCTACCTTTTGCATGTAAAGCAGAGCAACAGTGTACTTGCAGGTATTTTGAATAGCCCAATTGTCCGACCCCCCCCCCCCCCCCGATACCTTTAGTTTACTAGAGGTATCTTCCTCTGTTTATTTTTACTATATTCATATGCGTATACATAGTCGAAGCACCATAGTCCAACCGCTATAGTCCAAACTCTATAGTCCATTCTCTATAGTCCCAGCTCAATCGTTTAAGCTTTATAGTCCAAGCTCCATAGTCCAAGCTCTATAGTCCAAGCTCTATAGTCCAAGCTCTATAGTCCAAGCTCTATAGTCCAAGTTCTATAGTCCAAGCTCTATAGTCCAAACTCTACGGTCCAAGTTTACAGTCCAAGCTCCATAGTCCAAGCTCCATACTCTAAGCTCCATAGTCCATAGTGGTAGTACCACACGCCACGAGCCCGTTACGTTAGGTTAGGATTGGTTGGACCATTCACTGTTAGAAATTTCCGTTCTCAAACGGAGCGGTTCAGCCCAAAGCAGTTAAAACGCTTTTGCTTTTTGCCGCCAAACGAGGAATATGTGATATGTTTTGGGAGTGTGTTAAGATCAACAAGATGCCGAACGACCATTTTTAATTGTCATACCATCAATTTCTGTAACCTGTTCAGTGAAATCCGTGAATAAAGTTGGAAAGTGTTCCGACCATTTTCAAATGGAAAGATTTACGCAAATTTTAGAAACATTGCCCTCTGTTAAAGTAAATAACAGGAAAAGCGTTATGCCAATAATGTTTTTCCGTTTGTGAACACAAAACTCGTGTTTCCAAACGGATTTTTCTAGCGTTTCGTTGTGAAACACGCATTTTCCGTTTACAAACGGTATATTTTTGTTCCCAGATTTATTTTTTCCGTTCGGAAACAGTGATTGGCTGTTTGTGAACGGTGGGGAATATCAATTTACTTTGCGTCAATTTTCCATTCTCAAACGGCTGGATTTTTAACAGTGTTGGTTTGAGAATAAAATCTGTCGAGAGTAGGGAAATATATGTCACGAGTAGAGTAAGATCTGTCACGAGCCCGTTAGGTTAGGTTAGGATTGGTTGGACCATTTAGTTTGAGAATAAAATCTGTCGAGAGTAGGGAAAGATCTGTCACGACCCGTTAGGTTAGGTTAGGATTGGTTGGACCATTTACTTTGAGAATATAATCTGTTGAGAGTAGGGAAAGATCTGTCACGAGTAGAGTAAGATCTGTCACGACCCGTAACCTGTGTCTGTAACACTAAAGGCTACACAACACATGTTCGCATAACATTCCGAGACACGAAGCTTCAAACATTCAGAAGGTTTACCAAAAATGCAATTGGATCAACAAATAAAAGTAGCTCAGCATCGAGGCCGAAGGCCTTCCCCTGGCTAGTATTATACTTGCTGTCGACCTCCTAGGTGTCGCGTGCATCCGCAGGGGCGGCTCTAGGATTTTGCGACGGGGAAGAGGGGGTATCGGGCCAAAAAAGTGAAAAAAAATATTATTTTTTTTCCTTTTTTAAATTATTATAGCACAATTTAACAAAATTGTATTAAATTTGGTACAGTAAAGTCTCATTATTTGTCCAGGTTCTGGGGCTTATTATTTGTCCTGAACCCATCCCCACCACTTTGGCTCCGGGCGAGTCCGGGCGGCCGGAGCGCCGACTCGCCGGCGGCTTAGGCGGGCCGCTCAGGTAGGGATTACAGCGCCGTAATCCCCCGGCCTGGCTCATTTTTGAAAATGCAATTTCCGTTCAAATTTTGATCAATCTGTTTAACGGAACGTGTAGGTGACAAAAAAACAAGCTTAGCCAACTAAAATTTCATGTTAAAATTCGAATTTTTGATTAAGTTACGGCAAAACGTATTCTGCCAGCCCGGCACGTCGGGGACCCCGCGTCCCGGTCAAATAGCGATTTCAGGCACTTGTAGATGTCGGATCGGGATGAAATTTTGGCAGTGTCTTCTTCAAAATGCAACGGTCTCCCAGAAATAAACACAAGTTAGCGTTGGCCCGGTCAAAGTCGTTCAAATTGGAACATTTTGTTGGAAAAGAATACGTTTTGCCGTAACTTAATCAAAAATTCGAATTTTAACATGAAATTTTAGTTGGCTAAGCTTGTTTTTTTGTCACCTACACGTTCCGTTAAACAGACTGATCAAAATTTGAACGGAAATTGCATTTTCAAAAATGAGCCAGGCCGGGGGATTACGGCGCTGTAATCCCTACCTGAGCGGCTCGCCTAAGCCGCCGGCGGGTCCGGCCGCGGCCGCCCGACCTCGCCTCTCACCGGACTTGTTATTTGTCCTCAGCTCCTCCCGTGTGACGGGACAAATAATGAGACTTTACTGTACAACAGCATTTATTATTCTGCCGAAAAACTGAATCCACTACAGCGGGCCAGTGGCGGCGCCCTTCGGGCGCCGGATCTGACGGAGGTGGAGGGGGGGCCATGGCCCCCATCACCCCCCCCCCCCCTGGAGCCGCCACTGTGCATGCGCTGTTTCGGCCACATGGTAGTAGGAAGAAATACCCATCCAGACATGCCGCCATCTTGAACCCCATTCGGACAGCTATATTTGACCCCGTACCACACCTGTGTCGCCCGGACCCGCGAGGGGACCTGGACGAGGCTACATCGCAAAGATGAGAAGTTGCCTTTTCGGCGGTTATTGGACGTTCCGGGCCTTACCTGCAGATAGCGTTGCCGTTGCTGCAGAGTATTCCCCGCTGGCGTCCTTAGCGTCCTGGCGTACTGCCTGCAAATGTGACAAAAATGTCGCGCATTGTCTTGATAGACATAACAAACAGACAGGTAAAAGACAACACACTCATTCAGGAAAATTAAATTATGGCTGTATCAAGTTAAGGAAAATCAACAGAACAAGATCAACACATCAACAGATCAACGGATCGGGACCGGTCGCGGGTGCTACGGGGATGGCTCTGGGGTGGCTATTATTAATCAATATTGACTATTATGGATTATTTATGATAAATTGTGATTCGGTGATGCCTAAACCTTGAAGATCAAGAAGCGGGAAGCGACTCTGGCCCGTCCCGAGCTGTTGACCTGTTGATGTGTTGATTTGTTGTTCTGTTGATTTTCCTTAACTTGATACAGCCATGAAGAAGTGTGTGCTTTAAATTTCAACTTTTTCTCTCTAACATTGCAGAATGCTCAAAGCTGCATATCTCTTTCAAAGAACTCTGACATTGCTTCAACGACCCAAGGACCATGTCCTCCTTTACCAAATCCAAGAAACCCAGCCGGAATTAATGTGTCTGCCTGCTCTTCTGTCGATAAATGTCCTTCATTGCCAAAGCCGAAGAGCTGGGAAGAGGGGCTTAATGTATGTGTTTTACTTTGTATACCTGCCACTGAGCCTAATGCTGCACTCTGAGCCTAATGCTGCACTCTGAGTCTAATGCCGCACTGTGACCCTTTGCAGGATTCCAATGTGATTCCGTTCAGACCTGTTAAATCCCTATCCCTCCGAAAGATTCCAAATACTCAGAAGTCTCTGTCTTTGACCAAATCTAGAGCTATAAGAGAAGAAATTCATCTCTTGCCTATTTCAGAGGTAATATTTTAATCTAATTATCTAATTATTTAACAAGTCATTTCTTTTTGAACCTTGATCTCAACTTCCTTGTATTATACTTCAGGATCTGCCAATTGATACTATACAAAACAGTTCTCATTCAGAGTATCCTGATGCTGATGAGCTCAAAGTCATGCTCAAGGTAAGCTTGTGATTCAATAAATAATAATATATGAAAGCAATTTATTTACCCAACATCATGCTCAATTTCCAGGCCTTACTCCCAGAAAATTATGATCATCATATTGTCTCTGTGGAGCCTATGTATCCTTATCATCAAAAGCAGCAGTTTGATCAAAGAGGGATGCTGACAAGTGTACTGAGACTTCCCTTAAAAACAAAGGAGGAAGCTTTATTGTGGCTTAAGAAATTTCAATCTTCAAGTTTTACTGATTGGAGAATAAGGAGAAATTACAATGAATTCACCAAATGTCTGACCTTCAAGGTATTTTTTTTAGGCTTCATTCTCCTCTGTTTTTCTTTTCATGTCTGTATGTTTGTGCTGTAATGGTTTCTCATGAAAATTTTTGGGGTGATTTGATATCTAGCAATCATATCGCTGCCATCACAACACCCTGGCTCAGTACAGGGATACAAAAAAAGGTCATGACAAGCATACTGAGTGTGAGGCTTCATTAATAATAACTGTGAAAAATTTTAATATGAAAAGGTAATGAAGAGCTGACGTTTTATTTGGATTTACGTGTTAAAGCCAACTAATCCGATTTTTTATTTGGAACAGAAGTAAAGATGAACTTTTGAAGAAGTACCCCACTGAAATTACAATCAACCACTGTCACAACCATCCCTTGGCGGCTGCAGATAGCTTGCGTCATCGCCGTCCTACAAAAGAAGTGGAGGAAAAGTTCAGGAAGCTATTCCAGGATGGCTACTCCCCTTCTACTGCATTGCATACGCATCAGTATGATATTCAAATAAGTCATGGGGATGATTTCTTCAAAATCTTAGCTGATGGTGCGCAGTGTCCTAATCAGCAGTGGTGTTATAATTTGTATCGTAATATTTTCAAATCTGAGTATGGACCCCCTAATGGTGAAGAAATGGTGGCTTTTTTGACAAGTGCTGTTGACAAATATAATGAGCAATGTGGTTCGACATGTGCCTCAGTTCAGGTTTTTGAAAACACTGATATCATTATATCCATGTGCACTCCACTCATGAAGAGGGTCCATAGGTTGAAATCCTCTGGAGAGATGTGTTTTGTAGATTCCGGTGGCATGATGGATCGTCAAAATCACAGAGTGTTTCCTATGTTGACTCCAAGTGTTGCTGGTGCTCTGCCATTGGGCTTGGTTGTTACAAGCTCTGAATCAGAAAGAGTCATTGAAGAAGGATTTCGAATGCTTTTGAAACTAGTCCCTGAAAATGCTTTTGGTGGTAGAGGAGCCAAAGGACCACAAATATGTATCACAGACGATTCTACTGCTGAGCGAAATGCTCTTAGAAATGTTTTTCCAGACATGATTCTTCTCTTGTGCTTGTTCCACATTTTACAAGCCTATTGGCGCTATGTCTGGGATAGCAAACATAAGGTTGACCCTAGTGACAAAATTGAGATTTACCATTTATTTAGAAATGTATGCCATTCTGGTAGTGAAGATGAATTTAGAATGAAGTATGAAGAGATGCAGAACAACCCCAAAATCCTGAGTAATAAATCTCTGACAAAGCATCTCTCAGAACTGTACGATCGAGCACCTGAGTGGGCCATAAGTTTCCGGGCAGATCTTCTCACTCGTAGCAACAATACAAACAATTATGCAGAAGCTAATGTGCGTCGAATGAAGGAAGACGTTCTAGACCGCCTGATGGCATACAGCCTTGTGCAACTTTTCGACTTCTTCACAACCAGGCTAGGAGCCTATTATGAGAGGCGAATTGCAGGAGTCTTGAATAATAGAGTTGTGAACTACTTCAAATCAAAACATTTTATTCCTCCTTCAAAATTGGTCCCTCTCAAGTGCTTCTTGACATCTCAACCAGGCTATTACATAGTCAAAAATATAGAGAGGAAGACGGAGTACACTGTTGACATGGAATTGGAGCTTTGCACTTGTCCAGTGGGTAAGAATGGTGCCCCGTGCAAACACCAAATGGCAGTGGTAAAGCAGTTCAACCTAACATCCGCCACACAGTTTTTGCCTGTTGATGAAAAATCAAAGCAGCTTCTCCATAGTATAATGAGTGACACTCCTGCACCAAATGGATGGTATGCTCCCTTGAATTCAGGCCCCTCAGCTGGTGCCGAAACAACTGAAACAGGTGGGTGACTTCTTTTTCCTTGTGTTATTAGTTTGAACTAGTAACGTAATTTTAATCCATATTGCTCGAAATTTTTGTGTAGGAGAGAGTTCTGAGACCATTCAACAAAGTCCTGCTGAGTCTGATAATCCATTAATCTTGGAGAATTCAGGTATTAAATACTTCTCACCTTCTTCTCACATTAAAATTCTAAAATAAATGTTTGCTTGAAAATTTGTTTCCTTTTATCTTTCAAGGTAATCCCAATGAGAGCACCTATGATGAAGATAAAGTAGCAGATGCCTTAAAGAAGTGGGATTCCATTAACATGTTCATTGTCAATGGTCTAAAAAATAAGCCTGACACTTTTGTTGAAGCTGTTGAGAAATTTTCTAAACGATTTCTGCAAGCCCAGGCGTCTTCAGAAAATAGTTTGCTCTCTGCAATGCATACATTCAACCAGCAGAATAATGTTGTGTCTCGTACAGCAGTTCGGAAAAACATTCTTGTGAACAAAACTTCTGTGTCACGGAGGCAAGTGTCACTTGGAGGGAGAAAAATGACGAGGCAAGGTAGAGTACCTAAATCTGCTTTCACCACTGAGCATGGTTACTCACAAGTTGTAACAACCTCTAAAGAACCTTGCTGGAACAAGTTGCCTCAGAAACGGAAGGCTATGCCCCACAACTTGGACATTAAAGTATTAGAGTCTGGTCTAAAGAAAAAGAAAGCATCTGTTTGATAGTGGGCTCAAAGCTCAGCATTTGGTTTTTAATATTCTAGTTTGTAGTAAATGATTTTCATAAATAAATGCCATTTCTTTAATTTAATTGGTGCCATATCTCACTGAGAGGTGTCAAAAAATCCTGCCCTCACGATACAAATTGAAAAATTTGTTGACCGATTGTTCAAGGAATGTAGCACAGACAGTGCATTAGAGCATGCCCTGGCCACATTTAACAGGTATCGAGGCCATAAGCCTCTGAAGGAGAATAACTCAGTGCTCTCTCCAAAGTCAGGAATGCTGGGAACATACCTGTGCTCAATCCTTCAAGGAGATATATGCCAATATCAGGCCGCCATTCTAAAATAACAGGAAGACCTCCAAAAGAATTCAGGCAGGAACACCATTACAACAAGGGTGCCCCAGAATCAGCATGGAGGAATCCTCCCACAGGTCGTCAAAAAGCCCCTCAAAATCTGTCTCATTGTGTAGCATTTAATGTACCACTTGGCAGAAATTGTAATAGGAAGATGTAAGTCCTAGGATTTTGTAAACATGTAACTGTACGTCTTGAACTTCTAATTTATTGTAAGTCACTTGCCAAACTTACAAAAATCAGTATGTATGAAAATGATAGTTTTAAGCCTTCTATAAGTGTAACCATACTTATAAATATCAGTCATATTTATTTTTAAAAAATTTCTTTATCTTGATGTTTTAAAGTAAAGGACTTATTCAAACTTGTATGGAACACTTTATTTTATTTTGCCTTCAATTACACAGCTCTGTAGCTATTGGGACTGATTATGCTGCTTCAGGCTCAATCTCTTATATGGGTAAAAGTAAAGGCGACATAATTACAAAGAGAATAACATTAAAAAGCCACAAATGGAAAATCACACTCTCACCGTCTCTTTTCCTTCAGTAGTTCTTCATAATTGTTGTGGAGTGCTGAATATTTTAGTTTTCCTTGTTTTTGAATCAATTCCAATTCCTGAATAGCAAGTCATTAACAATGAGATTGAAATTTTATTTTTAATTAGTTTTTAAAAAAGGACAAGGATAGATACCACAATTTGCTCTTGCAGCTTTCCTTTCTCTTCAACAAACTCTTCTCTCAAAATTCTATTTTCAGTTTCAGAATTCACAAGTGTTTTTTCAATCTCCTGCCAGACCAAATATTAATGTCAGTAGCCACTAGTCCAAAGATACACCATAACATCCAACAAAATATACTCACAGCCAGTTTTGTTGTGTACTGGTCAGCATCTCTGGTAATTTTTTCTTTTAACTGGAGATTTTCCTCTTCCAATTCAAATACTCGCATATTTTGTTCTCTAACTATGTTCTCTTTCAACTGAGCATTTTCCTTTTCTAATTCTTTAACTTTCCTTTCCAGTTCCTAGTAACAACCAAATGAACAGTTACTGTACTTAGTAGCAGTACAACTGAAAAGTTTAAACTTACCTGGATTATCCTTTGATGAGAATCAAGGACTAAAGTACTATTGACACTTTTCATGCTCTGTAAAATAGAACAAGGGAGAATCAAAAAAATTTATGAAAAAAGCAAATAGAGTGGCAACAAATACGTGAGGAATCTTACTTTTAAATGCAACTGAATTTCTGCTTGCATGAACTCCTTGAGCTCTTTAACATGAGCGGCATTCTCATGTTGTAAAATTTTTGAAACCTATTTGAGAAATGTCAAATGACTTCAGAAGAAATGAGACAAATGTATCAATATCTTGAGATGTCAGTATACTCACTTTCGTAACTTCATCGGCAACTTTATTCTCAATAAGAATTGCAGTAGTCTCAATGCTGCATGCTGGACAATACCACGGAGAAGGAAAGAGTGAAACTGAAAGCAAAATGTCAGTTTATAAATCCCTGAATTTTACAGTACCCTCTCAATGAATATGTACACATACCTTGTTTTTCAGTTAGTCCCAGACAGTCGTAGTGAAACCAGCCGTCACACTTGTCACAACCTATCATGGGCCTGAAAAATTAATGAAATTAGTCCAGTCAAAGCTTCAACCAGTTTTCACCAACAGACTCTCTTCGACCAGTTTTCAGTTCAAACAACAAATTTCAACAATGCGATAGTGAAAACTCACCGCTTTCCTGGGGATTTCTTGCACAAACACGACATTTTGCAACCTCACATTACATTACACGGCGAACGAAAGTTCAAACTTGTGCGACACCACCACCTTAAACCTGGGCAGACGCCCACCAGAGGTCTCTGTGGCGACATCGTACTTCTCATCTTTGCGATATAGCCTCGTGCAGGTCCCCTCGCGGGTCCGGGCGACACAGGTGTGGTACGGGGTCAAATATAGCATTCGGACATGTCTGGAGGGCATGAAACCTAACCCAACCTAACCTAACCACGCCGCCATCTTGGACGGGGCTAACCTAACCCAACCTAGCCGCCATCTTTGACGGGGCTAACCTAACCCGCCACCATCATGATACCCCAGGTGATCTCGCCGGCATCTTGAATCGCCATTCGGACATGACGTGAAGGAACGTAACCTTACTTTCAAGTCAGGACTTGTCTTTTTTCAATGGGGCCTTTTGGTGGGCATCTCCCCTGCGCGCCACTGTTTGAATTCTCGCGCTACTCTCGTGGTCGCGCCGCCAGCCGGCCGTGCCGTGGTGAGCCGCGCGCTGCGCTGTGATGCGCGCCATCTCTCGGTGTGTGTGTGTACTTCGTCGCCGCCGTATTTGCATAAGGAGAGTACGTGCTCGCTGCCGGCGGCAGGTCGATTCCCCCTCCCCACGCACCTTTATGGCCGTGGCGTGCCGAGGGAATCCCTCGCACAGTGGGTCACACGTTCGGTTTTAATCCTGTTCTGCGACTTTTTAGCAGATGATAACTTCGCTAAAGCTAAAGCAAGCATGCTAAGCTGCAATTGCAATGAAGTTGTCAGCTTGCTTTTACTATAGATATTAGTAGGAGCGGGCAGTAAGGGGCGGACCATGTCTGCCTGCCTGCCTGTCGCTCATCCGCGCAGCGGCCGCCACGCCACGCCACGCCACGCGCTCGTCCGGATCGGGACGCGCATCGCAACGGCAAGGATCAGCGGGGCCCCCTCCTCTCCCTCCCCATCACACCGCCGCTGCGCCGCCGCCCGGCCCCGGCCCCGCGGGTGCGCAGCGTGGCAGGGCTCGGCGTGCGTGCACTATGCTCGACTCGTACCGACTTAAATAAAATATAATTAATTTGATTTAAATTGTATATATATTGTCTATATCTGTATTAAATAAATCCTAGAAAAACTAATTTCATATTATTATTTTGATTTATGGGGGTTTTGTGTTTTACTTTTTTTTTTGGAGTTTTGTATTATATTAGTTTTTTTGTACTTTTTGTGGATTTTGTTTAAAGGAAAAAAGAGGTGTCTTAGTGTCTAAGCCAGGCGTTTGCTGGCAAAATCGAATTCGACCCGAGGCAAAGGTACGGTCTGAGAAATATTTGAAGAGTGTCGGCTACGATCGCAGATCGGCAGACTTTGGTCAAATGTTGCGTAGACAAGGCACAGGCCATTCGCTGTCAGTCGCCAGACGATTCTCAGACCATTTTCAAAGACAATCTGCAGACGATCCGTAGGCGATTCGGAAAGCATTGTCAGAGAAAGCTCCGATAAGCCTGAGACCATCCTCGGACCAAATGGTCTGCGGATTGTATGATTTCGGACCGAGGACCGTCTGAGGATTCTCTGAGAGTGTACCGGTTTGACAACCCTTCCCCAAACCATCCGCGGACCTGCCACGACGGCCCGGCCGCTCTCTGTCTGGTTTGCAGATTGTCTGTGTACCGGCGCGGAAGACCTTCCCCAAACCACCCTCGGCCTGTCGCGACTAGGGATGCGGAGGCCGGTAATATTACCGGTAATTACCGGTAAATAACGGTAATTTACCGTTATTTACCGCGAGGTCGAAAATCCGGTAATTAACGGTAAAATTCGATTTTTGGCCATATAGTTCATGTTTTCGTAAAGTAAATGAACTTGGGGCACAAATAAAAGCAAAGTGTAACAGATTATCATCGTACACCGGTAAAACTAAAGCGTGACTCTATTCTTGAGTCAAGCATAAAGTTAAACTTGAAGACGTTATGCTTGAAATGAAGCATACTCTGGAAATCCCCCATGCATTTAGATAGGGGAAATCTTGGCGGATGAGCCTGTTACGCTTGATTTCAAGCGTAAACTGATAAAGCTTGAAAACAGAGGGTAATGCTACGCATTAATTTTACCAGTGTAACGGATTTAAACTGACCGCCCCTCACAACCAGCGCCTTGTAAAACAGTGCACATAGGAGTTTTGGCTGGCTAGCAAGAAGGCTCACTGAGAATGAAAGTGTCTTGATCCATACCCATTTTTGGGTGAGGAACACTTTCTCACCCGAATTTGGGTGAGGAAGGGGTATCGGCCACCTATATGGCTACATAGTATTCTCACCCAAATTTGGGTGACGAAACCTTCCTCACCCAAATTTGGGCGAGGAAACCTTCCTCACCCAAATTTGGGTGATGAAGAATTGATCCTCACCCTAATTTTTGGTCATGATCATTCTGTTTAATAATGTGTGTGCATTGCAATAAATTTAAAAATACGAAAATTTTTAATCCCTTGCTAACTTTAAAAACAACCCTTTTTTACACTTTAAATACATTGGAAGACATAAATATTTGATAAATCAGCCAAAACTCGAATTTTACCGAAAATTACCAATTTTACGGTAAATTACCGTTTTTTACGTAACGTTGAATTTTACCGGTAATTGAGCATCCCTAGTCGCGACGGCCCGGCCGGGCCCGGCCAGGGTGGGCCGCTCTCTGGATGGGCTGAGGATTGTCTGCCCATTACAGGGGCGTCAAAGACTAAACTCAGTCAAACCGCAGACGAACTGCTTGCCAGGCCAAACCGGCGGGGCGGCTGGCGCTGGTTCAATGAGTGTGAGTGTAAAAATTCCAGCACAGGGAAACCACTGGAAAAGATCCAGGAAATAAACACAAGATAATTCGACAAATGTTATAGAGTGTGCTCGAGAAAATCATTTTATTCAGTCCAAGTCATTTGTTCTCAGTACCAGCACAAAAAATAAACAAACGCCAAAAAACATCTTGTCATAAATTGTAAAAAATTAACAGTGAATACAGGGACTAGAATTTGTAAATAATACTTGTTGATACAAGAAAAATAAGTAAGGATAACTCCAATAGAAATTCAATGGTACAAATACCAAAAACACAACAAAAAATTACTCAGTCTCTTGGTTTACATACAGGGTAACAAAATTCTTCTCTCCCCCTCCCTCTCCACCACCCCACAAAAAAAAGAAATTAGGAGCTGAGCACATGATTAATTGCAGAAAACAGTGTTGTGAAGTGCTGTGGAGTATCTTCATCTGCGGAGTTATCAGCTTGGTTTCCCGTGGATGATCCGGGGTTATTTTCTGCAAAACGGTTCATCTGGTCCTCGTGCGTAACTGAGAGACGAGAGGTATTTTCACCCACTGAAAAAAATAAAAAATAAATTAATAGAGATACACAGGTGTTCTCACGATCTCAATAATTTTGTAACCAATTTATTATTGTTTTAAAACTTCTTACGTAATCTTGCAAATGGTGTTATTTCTGCGTTGTCAATAGTTCGGATCAAATTTTGAGGTGACTGATTTGCACTTGCTGCCAGGGTCCTCACATGGCTGATGACTCCGTTCATTGAGTTCGCCTACCCATTGATAGGGGCATACCCTTTACACCTGTGGTCCATGTACACTGTAAAACAGAAATAAAATTTTAATGTCTTACTTGCAATAAAAAATAAAACAGTTGGCCACATTAAAAAAAAAAATTACCAGTGAGGGCTTTAAACAAGTCACTAGGAAGACCCAGCTTAGTTGGCCCCTTTCCCCGGGCCGAAATGTATGGGAGGCGCATCACTGGCTCTGGGACCAGCTCCCGTAGAATTAGGGACATGTAGGTACCTGGCTGATGTTGGTGAAAACGATGGAACGAAGCCAAAACGTGACTGTTTACAAAGATGTTGATACCAACCACCAAGACAACCTACAAATAAAGGTATTAATAATCTCAGTCTTCCTTCCCTCCCTTATTCACAGAAATTTAGAAAACACTCACATCTGCTGATGAGCTAGCTGCGAGACAAGGCAGCCGTGACAAGACAGCCTGTACTTCTTCAGGGCTTGGTACAGGAGGAAAGGCTGCTACATGTTCAAGCAGTTCAGTCATTGAAAAGGGTGGTAGAGGTGCAGGAACTGTTCCTGATGAAACTGATGATGAACTTTGAAGAAGCACTTATTCACAAAATTACTGGAAATAACAGTATTTGTACAAAGTTTCTGTAGGAAATGGTAAAATTATTTCAATGAAATGCTTGTTAAATGCTCCTAAGTAACAGAATCAAAAATATCTCATTCCCCTCTGTCAGTTTCCATTTCTACTTTAAACCTCCTATATTCGGTAATACTTGAGAATACTGCCCGTTTGACCACATACGTTGGAACATAATCTAGAAAGACCCTATTAAAAAATTAAAAATTAGTGTTATTAGGTTAAAATAATTTTTTTTTTAATAGACTTTTTTTTCTTAAATATTGCTATTTACCTTTCATAAAATTGGCATGTTTTTAGAATTGAAGTGTGATAGTCCACACTCAGCATGAAGAAAACTCGCATTAAAACTCTAATGCTTTGCTGGATAAAATAGGGGCCTGCTACTCTAATTTTTTTCACCATCAGGTAGAGTTGTGCACAGGTCCATGGAATTTCCCCTGTGACAAGTTGATTATACAAATAAATTGCAAAAAAGGTCTTCCAAAGATATTGGGTAGACATGAAAATATTACCTGCACCTATGAGGCATGGAGTGTCAGGTATATTTTGATCATCATTTATGGGCTTTCCCCATTCATGAATTTCATCTGCCTACAAATTTAGGGAAACAAAATGTGGTATTAATGATTGATAATAAATGAGCTGTATACATAGGAAAAACAAAAGATCATATGGCTGTTTTCACATGCACAAAATTATTAGATGTAGAGTATCACTTGCAAAGGAACTGGCAGGAGAAGCTACTTACTGGGCCATTGCAATCAGAAAACTGATGTTCTCATGAAAATGGGCAGCCAACATAATGAGGGTTGTGATAACTGCAATGGTTTTACTATCCTCAACTCCAAAATAGGGCTGTGCTTCATGGGCCTTCTTTGCTACATGGACGCCACTTTTGTTTATCAGGTAGTAACGTAACATATCTAGTTCATTTGAAAGAAATTTTCCAAATTAAGGTTTGGGTTAATGTCTGATCCTGAAAAAATCCATGCAAAGTTGTGACTCATTTCTACGATAATCAGTCTCTTTGAGCTACCAGCATGTGATTGTAAGTAAATTTACATCATAAGTTCCTTAACACAGAAAAAAATGAATCGCCACTCCCATGGGGCGGAACAAGAACGGCCACACTTTTAAAAAGAAAAGGACCAGGCTTGCGTCATCTTGGGCATTTACTTCACTCCTCTGAAGAGGAAATGAGACAGTCAGCAACCTTCTGATGAGGAGAGCATCCCGTTGCTGAGATAGGTAGATGTCCTTCAACTGTTGCTTGGCGTCAATGAACTGCTGGAAGTCTGTTGTTGGTGGTGCCAAGCGTAACAGTTGGGGTCCCAGTTTCCTTCTCTGACTTCCTTGAGGCCCAGCAGATCGGTCACTTTTACGATTTTTGACCCAACCATACACCTTCCGATTCAATGAGCCATTCCCTCGACCCGCGACCTTGGTATTGTGAAAATCCAGGAACATCGAATACTTCTTGGCAAAATTGTAAGTCACAGAGTTCACATAAGTAGACATGAATATGCTGGGTGGTTTGCTGCTCTTACAAAAAGACCCCAAGGCCTTGGTTATCACCTTGAATTCTTTATAAGTTGCAGGCCATCTACTTTCACACATTACTTTAAGCTACACTGAAAGAAGATTGTAATCATAATGATAATCCAGCACAGGTGGGTTCCTTGGCTGGTCCATGGCTGCAGAGGCGCAGGACCAAAAAAAAAATGTCAATCCTTCTGATCCTTCTACATTCAAATTAATTCCCATTAAGTGACGAAAGAAAGTCGTTGCAGACTCAAGCTAATCGCTGAAGTCCTACTCTGAGACTTCGTTGGGCAGGGTACAAACAGTTGCCCCACAGTCCCTAGGTACATGCAAGCCACAGAGTCCTACCCTAACTTACTTTTATTGAGCGCTGCTTCTGTCAGAGAGATATAAACTTAAACCCACCAAACCAAAGGTAGTTCCAACAGACGACTCAAGTTAAATTGGCGCCTGCTGTCATGGTAGACAACACAAAAAGTTTTGCTTCAGTCAAATCACCATCGGTAAAATGCAAAAGAAATATCTCATTTACAAAAAAGAAAAACATGACATGATGTAACCCTTTTTTATAAAATATATTTGGCTATCGTCAACGCTTCAGTTCGACTTCTTTTAGTACTGAGGGTGTGGTGTGAACAAGGTTGGCAGCAATTTTGCGCAGAGAAATTTGAGAGCTGTTTCCGTTGTAGCGTAGTCCGTTTGAATGTTGACCAGTGCGTGTGTAGAAGATTGAAAGCTATGGCAACAACGGAAAACTTGTTCGTGCAACTCAAGCAGTATCAAGCACTTGCGCTCGATGGATTGATATGAGTTTAAGTCGGTGAAATCGGGGCAGAAAGAAGTGAAGACGCTGACCCCATTCCGCCCCGTCGGGACCCGGTCCCACACAAAGACGGCGCCATATTTCAAAGTTGAAGGCAGCACAGTCAAGAATTATTATATTCTTTACATGGCAGGTGGGTCGATCAACTTGAACAATTCTTACTTTACTGGTCGATTCCGCGCACTACATGCTGATTCCGAACAGTGCTTCCACGCTGTCGCCCCCCCCCCCTCTCTCTCTCACCCTGTGATGCCCCATGTGTGCAAGAGAGAAAGCGTTCAGTTCACTTAAGTATCAACTTTTTGTTTATGAAGGGAGGAAGTAAGTGTGATCTTGTTTATGTAGACGAAATCTGCCTTGGAGTAGAGAAAGAAACCCCGATTTTGATTATGATTGAAGAGAAAGAAACTAGGAGCCGAGCCCAAACTAGCTCTAAAAATGTTGTCTCATCACGACCTGTCTTTGTGTGCCTTTTTACAAGACTTCCAGTTGAATTTCGAACCCTTCTAATATTGCATCCTCCCTCAGTACTTTTAACATGATTGTTCTTTTCTTGTTTTCCATGTGAGCAGAGTCAGAGAGTGCCCTGATAAATAGGAATAATAAACCCCTGACAATGCCTGTGGATAATTATTCAATGGATATTTCACATTATGAAGTAAGTGCCACCTTTCCTTATCTGAAATTATTTATACACCAAGATGCATGTTAGGCCTGCAGATCTCTAACTTTAGTGATGTTTCCAACAGATCAAACAATTGGTAGACGATGGAGAAGATGCTTCAAGTGAAAATGCCAACGAGGTAAGATATTAGCAACTTTGTTCGTTGACACCTTATTTATTTACTTGGTTTTGGGTATTTTCTGAGGTTTAAATCAATTTCTTCCATCAGGAAATCTAACAAGAAACAGGAGACAACATTGATGCAGAGAATCAGATGGAACACATAACTAATACCAAGACAATTTCTGATGTAAGTTTTAACAAGTTGTTTTTTCTTTTTGTACACAAACACTTAACCCAGCTGTGCAGGTATCAATATTGAAATTAAGATAAAATAAGATTTTTGCCTTACTTCTTATGCATTGATTAATTTTACAGCCGCAATGTGTTTGTTCCTAATCCTGTGTCTTTAAAATAGAGACTCTTCTGACCAATTTCAAGGCAGAATTATTGAGAGACATTTCTGCCCTGGTGCAAGGTACTTATGGTGACAATGGCGAAAAACTGAAAATTCTTATTTCATTGCAGACTAGGGAAGAAATTTACAATCAGCACATATTTTTTCCCTTCAATTTCAGGAAGACAACTCCCTGCTACTTCTACTTCCCCTGAGGATGGTGCCGTTGCAACGGCACCATTGCCATCTGATACTACAGAATATTCCAATGATTCCAGTGATGCCATGGCTACAGCACCATCTGTCTCTGGTGTTGTCACATCTGTTGGAAATGTACTATTATTCCGTTAAAACATACCTAAAGAAGGGAGGGGAGAAAAGACTTGTTTGTTTTTCTTGACAGAAGATCTCCTTATACTTTTCTTATCGTGACTCCCTTCTAATCTCACTCAATTACATTACAGCCTTATGCTTGTACCAAAAAAGGTACAGTGCACAGTTTCCACCGTGCTGAAACTGACCAAATAATGGAATCTAAATTAACTGACAGGCAAAAGATTTTTAGTCTTGCCACTTTGTTTGTTGGGGGAGCGGAGGAGATTAATCGTTACGTCCTGGCTTCCAAAATGTTGAAATCAGATGCCAATTTTAAGCTGTTTCAAGTTGAATATACAGAACTCATATCAAGTTAGTATCAAGCATATAAATAAATTGTATGTTATATTTTAAGTTGGGTGTCTAAATTTCTTTGATTCTACTTCTAGCTGTCTTTAATGATTTCTCCGAAAAGTCACTAACTTAAGAAGATCGGCTGAACGGAGTAGTTATAAAGAAACTTACTGGAGGGGATGTAAATGAAAAATTAAAGAGGCCACTATCTAACTTGAGATTAACCGCAGCTGGTGCTGCCAGCTCTGCACAGAAGAAAGTGAAAGAAGAATCGATTCAAGGAATTTTATAAAATTATATGTATCTGTATATATGTATCTGATAAGTGAATTTCATTTATAATATTAATTTATTTTCATTTAATGTATTAAACCTTCACTTAATCAGTGATTTAACGTTAAATAAAACGTAGATTTCTTTTTGTATTAAAGAGCAGTGGCATTTTTAAATCTTTGCAAATCCTATTCTTAAATCAAGAATGTGAAGCATCAGCAATACAGAATATAGAACAAAGTGGAAACAGGAAAAAGACGAAGTAATCGAGGCGGCTTGTAATGTCCGAAGTTGTTTTGTCCTAACTTAATTTACTTTAGTTATCCCAATTAGTTATTAGTATATTAGTTAAGTTACTGCAATATCTTATCATGCCCATAAGTTGTTTAGGACAGGGAGTCGGGAGGAAGTCAGAGGATAGATGGCATCAGCTATGTCCGGGACCGAATACGAATGTCGCGATGTCTCTTTAGAATAACGTATTGCAATTAACTTATTAAAATATTATTTCAAATCGCTCTCGCTTGCCGCCAGTAACTCGGTATCACCCGAAGGCCGCCCGAAGTCATGCCGAAGTCCGAGGCCGAGAACCTCCCGCCCGAGCCCTGCTGTCGTGCTTGGACGCGAGGTATCGAAGTGATAAATCGTAGGTCGAATGGAGGAACATCGAAGCAGAGAGCAGAAGCAGACGAAAACATAACCTAATAACCAAACAAATAAATGTGATTGCGAATTGCTATCAATTTTACTGTCATTTCATAAGCACGCGACATATGTTGTTCGTTTACCTCTCGCTTTACGTTCTTCTTTTCTGAAGTGTCAACACCGGCTCCCAGTTCCTGTCAAGTAAGTTTTTTAGTGGCATCATATACAACTACTTTGTTTGTCTTTGTCCTGACCGTGTGTTTTAACTGTTGTAATTACTCATTCCAGCCTCTGGTAGTAACGAGGGGAAACTATTCAACTACTTCAGTGACGCTTCAATAATGGACGGCAGAAGGGTGTACACGATTTAGTGATCTTGTTTTGGATTAAGAGCAGAGGTAAGATCATATGAGGTTTCTGAGGTGCGACTTGGATGCAAAACTGTTAGAGTGAAAACAAGACTCTTGTGTCGAGTAGATGGTCCAACCACAAGTTTCTGTCAAATGCCTCAGTTCAAAGTCAAGAGAGTCAATTGTCATTTGATGTCAGTAAATTCGATGATTGCAGTACCTGCAATGGAGCTCTATTAACTGAGCAAAGTATGGCGGTTTTAAATTGTTACTGTTTCCAGGTGTCAGCTTCGACTTTTCTGCTGTGGGTGGGCTGTGCAGATTGTGCTGTGTGGGCTGTGAGGATTTCAGTGCGACTGGAGAAGAATAGCAAGACTTTGGCTCCGGTGGAGACAGGGCGATAGGTGAGTTGTGGCCCTTGCCAGTTTAGAGTGGTTTTGCTTTGATGCCGGCAGCTTGCCGTCTGTAAATAAGTGCTTCGTCTAAACTTTCAGGACTAGCTGGAAGCTGCTGCCTTGAAACGGGACCTGTTTGATGGCTGTGACTGCAGAGATGATGTTCACTTCAATAGATTTCTATGTATGTTAATTTTCCTCATTCCGAAATCAAACCAAATTTTTAGACAACACTTTTTTTCTCCTTCTCCTAGCTAATGCCATAGGGGCATTGATCACGCACAAGATTGCAATCATGTTTTCAAAATAATGAGTGCCAAAGTTCAAATGCTCAGACACACCAGTGTAGCACACTGTTTTGTGGATCCACCAAATCTTTCTAAATGATGTACCATTCAGGTTCTTCTTCCAATGACAGCCAGCGCAGAGATTGGGTTGCGATTGCTATGGGCACTCACTCATTTCCAGCGAAATGTTGCACCTCCTTCACAGCAACCATTGGGCACAGTCAGAATGAGTCTTGCCAGGAAATACCTGCAGAGTTGTCAACTCCGCTGTGAGTGTGTGAAATACGGTTTCCCTTTTTTTTTAATTGTTTTGTTAGGGGGGGCGGAAGGAGAATGAGCTTTTGACAGATTTAAAAAGTATGAGATCATTTATTAAGATAAATCATTTAAGAAAATGAATAGGCTTAAAAAAGCGTCAGAAAACTTCTTACATGCATAAGAAAAATCATGAAGCACAGTAAAATAGTCCAGAGACTTCGTCCAAACCAAAAAAAAAATTACAAAATTTTTTAAATGAATAAAAAAGCTAAAATCCAATAAGAGAGTCCAGAGACAGCAAAACCAACAAGTCAAAGAGAGCAATAGAAAGTCTCAGTACCAGGGCAAGGTAAGGTCATATGGAAGATAGGTCAGCGCAACCGAGATGCATGCTGGGAGACCGTCCCTAATCCGTCGCCGGCTGCAGCGGAGGACCGCACAGTGTGACGGATTCCGAAAAAAGGTGACAAAATTAATAACGATGAGACCGTTCGACGGATTCTTACCAAAATTGGTATGGTGGGGTTTTCGAGGGTGCCGGTCATGATTTTGAAGTCGGTTTTGGACAGTGGCATACCCATTAATTGGTAGCGGAACTAAAAATACTATTTTTCATATTTTTTTTTTACAATTTTTTTCTTAAGTGAGGTTTTCAGGTCGCTGATGTCGAATATGAAAAAATATTTTAGCTGTGATGCACCGTTTTGTCATAAGCGCCGACCAAAGTTCAAATTTTAATGTTTTTCGACTAAATATTCAATTTTAAACGTGTTTGGGCCAGAATTATTAGAATACTGGATATTTTTGACTGTACGTGCCTTCCTTTCTATGTGCTAGTTGAAGTGGCTTAGTTCACGTGAGTTCTCTTCGCTGTCTGCAGCGTATAAAAGCGTCTGATAAAGAACAGGAGTCCATCGTGCATAATGATAATTTCATGACCTTTAATTTGATCAATTTGATCGTGTCTTAACTATTTAGAAACTCTATAAAAACTATATAGAATAAACAATATAGACACCATGTTGGAAACTATATAAAATAAACAAAAACAAAACTCATGACGATCACACTCGATCACTCTACACAACAAGAAACAGATCAGGGGCATCTTCATCAGATAAGTCTGACTCCTGGTTTGCCGAACTTGATTGGGAGGACAGAAGAAGACGTCGCACTGCACTCGAGAACGGACGCCTCTTACATTTCCTGTAGCTCGAAATAATTGGGTCAGATGTCACCATCAGCCTTTCAAAGACGTCAGTGTTGGTTGCCAGTCTGTTAAATATACACAAAAAAATCGTTTTAAAGGAAAAAAATTAATGAATCGAACTAGGAAAGCTGTTTGTTACCTTGAAAACTTGCGAGACCGAAGCTCACGAAATGATTTTATGTCCTTATTTCTGCACTCCTGGGGCTCTTCTGATAGTGTTCCAATAGGTACTTTTGACGCTGAAATGATGTCGGCCCCATGAATCAGAATGCGGTGCACACTGGGAGGCATCCTGTACCATGAGTAATTCTTCAAGTAGAGTTTCGCCGTGTCCAGAGCGAATACTTTAAATGCAGCAGCATCAATGTGGTGGCCACTGTTCAGGGCTTGAAGAATTACTGACAAATTATGGACCAGTTCCTCATCAAGTTGCAAAATCTCGGACGTCTTTGCGGGGTCCTCAAAAAAACGGCGGGCAGTATTGCCGTCGTTTGTGGTCCCACTCCCGCGTTTGGGAATGTCTATGAGAAGTCCCTGTTCTTTCTTAAAGGCGTCTCTGATGGTATTCTCTCTTGTCTTCATAAGTGCTTTCTTCTCTGAACCAGTGGCATTCGTACATTTGAAGTCCATACGATACGCCACGTGCAGGCAACACTCCATGCACCGAATGTACGCGTGCAAAGGAGATAGCCCAAACTCAAAAGTGCACTTGTCCACGGGCATACGTAGGATTTTTTCCAAATCGTTCATGTCCCTGGGAAATGCCTTGCAGACAGGGCATCTCTGGCTCGAAACCCCTGTTAAAAATGTTATAACATAAAAAAAATACTCTAAGGAAACCCAAGGGCATTAAAGAAAAAAATTCTAGCATGCACTGGGAGAAAAAATGAAGGTTGTGACTGTTAATCTTAATGCCACTCCTCGCTGTACATCGAAAGAAGGTGTTTACCGTACCCAGGGATACAGGAGACACCGTACCTCAAGGAACGGACTCCACTGTACCCTGCGAACATGCATTCACCGTACCTCGGAAACTGTTCAGACATCGAATTCATCATAAATGTAGAATGAAGGCAAAATTTTAAATTTGCGATAGACACAATTCGATGGCGGAAAGAAATACATCTCAACAAGACGAACTAAATATAATAAGCATGTTATGACCTCAGACTCGAAGTTCAGCAGCAATCGGCGTCAGAAGTTTCTAAAAGTACGATTTTGGACCCTTTTAGAAACTTTTGACGCCGATTGCTGCTGAACTTCGAGTCTGAGGTCATAACATGCTTATTATATTTAGTTCGTCTTGTTGAGATGTATTTATTTCCGCCATCGAATTGTTTCTATCGCAAATTTAAAATTTTGCCTTCATTCTACATTTATGATGAATTCGATGTCTGAACAGTTTCCGAGGTACGGTGAATGCATGTTCCCAGGGTACAGTGGATTCCGTTCCTTGAGGTACGGTGACTGCTGTATCCCTGGGTACGGTAAACACCTTCTTTCGATGTACAGCGAAGAGTGGCATTAAGCTTAACAGTCACAACCTTCATTTTTTCTCCCAGTGTGCTGCTTACCTGAAAGAGTGCTGACAACTTTTCCATCCACCATGGTACACTTGACTTCGTGCTCTATGTGTATCTCAAGCTCACCAAGCCACACAATACTTGGCCGGAGTGCAGCGATTTCCATGTCCATTTTTGCCTTTTCTTCAAGAGTAAACTCAGCAGTTTCTTTACTAAATTCTAGTTTAATTGGCCTGCATAGGCGCGTTGAAGATGGTTTTATGTTGTACCATACAACTTTTAATTCATGTTTTATGATAATTGGCACTACGGAAGAAATAATGATGGAGGAATCGTCAATATCTGGGCCTTGAAATTTTTGCTTATACTGTGATTGGTCAGAAGACCCATCAAATCCCCACTTAGAAAACATTTGAAGTTTCAAAGGTTTTGCTTCCTGTCCAACGTCTAAATGGTTTATGACATCAGCTTGCAAGAAAACGAGGCGTTGTGCTGTGTGGTCAAGCAGCTCCTGGAGAGGCACACTTGCCCTTTGCTCCGTTATCACAGTGCCATTTGGGAGACATTTCTTCTTTGACTCAACAACACTGTGGTATGGGGGGTACAGCGACTTTAAGTTTCTGTTCGTGGATTCGTTTCTCAAGTGCTGGTACTTGTACGCAGATAAGTCCAATTCTACAAGCAAAGAAAGAGCTTCATCTGGTGTGTAGCAAATAGAAGGCTGGAAAGTACTCTTAAACTCCACGGCTTGGCGGATTTTGGTAGGGCGTGAAGGACTTTTGAGAATCGCGTCTTGAACTAATTTTGCGCCGTCTTTCTTTCCGTCCTTGTTTGCTTCTAGAACAGTGGCGAAAGCTAGTTCCTCTGTTGTCACAGTCTCAGCTAGTTCATTGGCCCTCCTCCGCTTAGACCGTGTCGTAAGTTCAGTATACTCCTTGACAGGTCGCCCTGGACCAGGCTTTGAAGGAGTTTCTGCAATCGGTGGTACAATACTGAAATGGTTTTGACTGTCCAACCAGGGAGAATTGTTTGCATCAGAAAATGAGGGCCGCACTTCTTCCACCGGGTTCTGATTGAGTAGCATACGCTACGCACAGCCGCACGGGTAACTGCAAAACTAGGGCTGTCTTCTTGGATTTTCAATTCCTTACATACATGTTTCACAACTCTTGGAATGCCTTCTAGGGTGATTCCCCATGCTTGGGGCCCGTCCCCCTGCCATGCTTCAAGTAACTCCCTATTAGTGAAAAATCGTTTCTTCGACATCTCATCCCTGCAAATAACACAAGATTAGTCAAGGCGGCTCAATTAAATATCGTCCGTGAGGGAATGACCGCCACGCCGCGCCATGTCATGCCACTCAAGACGGTATAAGCTCGCGTAATGCACTGGGCGTAACACGGGCGTAACACGGGTGTAACACGGGTGTAAATCGGGCGTGAGACCCATGTTTCTTACCTTTATCGACGATGCACGCCGACACGACGACGCGAAGATACGTCAACGCACCAGCAGCTCGAAGAATTTGCTAATGTGCACAGTAGGCTCTTATAGCTTGATTTGACTGGTTGTGGCAGAGAGAGGCAGGACGCAGCAGAAACGCAGCGCAGCACGGCAAGGGTGGCAGGCGAGACGGCGGCGGCGCGGCAACAGCAGTGCAGCAGCGCGCGCGCGCCCAGTAGTGCTCGTCCCAGGGCCCAGCCGCCACCGCGCCGCCAGCGTCCACATTATTGGTCGCGCATAGTCGGCTAGGACATAATAGACCCCAAATTTAGTTTAGTCTGGTAAAGGAAGGTCTAGGCTTGAAGTAGACACCAAATTTATCGCACGAATGCACACGAATCGATTTGAAACTCAATTTTAGTTGGAATATTCAGAAGTTTCCACTATATGTTATGTCGACGGAACTTTCGCAGTGTTAAAGTGTCGGTAGATATTTCACTCTACACGTAAAATGTAGAGAAAAGAACGCTCTTTCACGTGCAGTGCACAGTTTTTCGTTTGCGTTAAAAATGTGCCCTCGGCAAGGCTTGCAAGGTTGCTATTATCCAAGCCGCGCGAGACACCAGTTCCGAACCGCTGCCTTTAGAACCGCGCCAACGCTCTTCCGTTTGGAGTTGGGTCAAAATTCAAGCAGCATTTCATAGATTGGGCATTTCCTAATACGATGCAAAAGTCAATTTCGTCCCATCTCAACTTTGAAAATATGGATTTTGTCACCTTTTTTCGGAATCCGTCACACTGTGTGCCGGCCTTTACGACGGTTGTGGACTCACGTGCTTGCTGTTCTTTGGCTGGCTCCAGGCGCTCCGTAGGCTCGGGGGCGTTCTCAACTTTCGCAGTAGCGCAGAGATCTCCTCTGCACTCTGTCCTGTGAATGCAGAATGCAAGCTTCTTTCAATGCAATTTACTTTTCAGCGCAAATTTTCAATTGCAATTTGTCAAAACGGGAATAGTGTGCTATGCGATTGGCATTGGAATGTTTTTAAAACTATGCCGGTCATGGCCGCCTCACCTGTCTTCTTTGAATCTTGTGCTGTGGAAGTTTCGCAGTGCTGTTTAGCATCTCCAGCGTCATTTCCGCGATGGGCTCGGCCACGGGCCTCTGCATCCTCATCATGATTGATATCCGGTGCTTCATCAAGCTTCAGTTCTGGAAATTCATACACTTTGACGGCAAACGCAGTAGGACAGTGCCGCATCGCGCCTCCTGTCGCGGACAACCTAACTTTCTGCAGCGCGTGTTCCGCCGTGGCACTTACTTTGGTCTCGTTTCTCCCAGTATCGCTGCCGGTCCCTTTCACGTTTGCGCTGCCGCTGTTCTTCGGACAGCTTTCTAGGGGCCATCGCTTAGCCCATTTCTTGCATTAGCGTTGTCTCCTGCTTCTCAAATAATTTGTCTACGCACACACGTGCAGCACGCTGCTGTTGGTCGGCCGGTGACAATACTGCTGGTTGTTGTTCTTAATATTTGCGCGGAATACCCCTCACCGTCGCGAGGAAGGCGGTGGCGACGGTGGTGCCGCGCTGCATCGCTATCGTCCGAACGAGGCCGAGCTGGCGCCGAAGTCGGCACGAGCTGAGCAGAGCCGAGGCCCGCCCGAGTCACCCTTTGTGACGTGGCAGGCGGGGAGGGATTGTCAATTTTCCGCGCAGGCGCGAGGAGGGGGTGCCGTTGTTTACGCCCGGTGCCGCTGGCGCTGGACGGGGGAGGCATTGTCGGATTCCGTGCAGGATGCGCCTCAATGCCGGCCGGCCGGCCAGACGCACCAGCCCGCCCCGGCCGCCAGCCCCTATTATATTGTTAGGATACGCGCTTGGTTTCTGGACTCGAGAGTAAAAGCATGCTGACACCTTCATGTGTATAGTAGTTTTAAGTATGTTGAAATGAAATGTGAGGTGTGAAGGTATCATCTGCTAAAAAACGGCAGAAAAAGTGCAACTTTTTAGTGAGTTTATAGTTTAGAGACATTTCAACATGGTTTCTTATGTTTTTGAAGTTCCTGATGACGAAAATGAAATCAATTTCGACCCCTGACCAAACTTTTAACCGCGAATTGGCTACCTCGGCCCGAATTTACTTACATAATCAACTTCGACCCTTCATCTTGAAAAAAGGGGGTCGACCGACTAAAAATTTTTAATGCAGATTTCGATAGGTCTCGGCAAGACCTTTTCAAAGAGGGGTCGGAAGGGGGGTCTAGGAGCCCGACTTCATTAGTTGGCCGAATCAGGATCTTGAAAAACGGGGATCGACCGACTAAAAAATTTTATTGCAGATTTCACGCGGTGCATTTCTCAATGCCTCAGAAATCCTTGAGACAGCTTGCCGAAGGCAAGCAGGGAAGCGCCGCAGGCCAAGGTAGGTGTAACGCCAGGCGTGGATTGTCGTAACTGGCGCAGCATCGCGAAGCCTGTTACGACAAGACACGGTCTGGCGTAAACCTACCTTGTATATTTTAATATTTGTGATAATGCAGCACAAACATTAAGGGTTATTGAAAAGACGACTTTTTTGAAATGTATACCGGCCCACGCGGAAAATGGTTCCCCTGCATGTTAAAACTATCTGCAGAAAACTACGAGAAATCCAAGGACAAGAGTGAGGACGAGGGTCGCTCAAAGGACAAGAGTGAGGACAAGGGTCGCTCAAAGGACAAGAGTGAGGACAAGGGTCGCTCCAAGGACAAGAGTGAGGAGAGGGGTCGCTCAAAGGACAAGGGTCGCTCAAAGGACAAAAGTGAGGACAAGGGTCGCTCAAAGGACAAGTGTCGCTCCAAGGACATGAGTTTCTGTCGGGCCTTCTCATTTGACAACGACAAATCCTCACCTGAAGACCCACTTGATGAGTGGTTTAGCCAGTTCTTTTCACTTAATAGTCAAGCTTTTTTTAAAAATTTAAGTGGGGAAAAATGCTTTTGGCAGCTTTCATACAATAAACACAACGCATATATTGTTAAAGTTTGTGTGTTCATTATCATAATTGACATTTCACGATATGTTTTCCCAGGTGAAGATTATGAGAGCGAGGAGGAAAGTATCTCCAACAGAGTGGCCAAGGACCTCCAAAACGAAGACAGGTTGCAAATCAAAGATGATAAGGTGAGTGGTTCAAAATTCAATATTTTTGTCAGATTAAGAGTGCTTTCCTTCACCTGATTTTTCTTTATTACTCAACTTTACCAATTCATGTCACAGGTCTATCTTGGAAGTGGGCTCTCTATTAATGAAAAGGCCTGGAATGACAAAATTAGAAAACAGGCCCAAGACACTATTTTGGTCAAGGATGTGGCTCAAGCCATATATGGGAAAGAGCAAATGGCCAAGAGGACGATAGGGAAGCAGGTCCCAGGAAAATCTGTGGCAACACCAAAAAAGTTAGACTCATTACTGGTAAGTATTCTGTTCAAAATCATTACTTGTTATTTCAAGCATAGCCTTGTTTCTAAATGCTTCATCATGATTTGCAGCTGTGCTCAAGGGGAAACTGCAAGCAAGAGATGCGAGTGAGGGGGAAACGAACCTCATCGTGAAAAAAAGTCCCTCAATGGCTTGGGGAAAAATTTTATGATTCGTCAAGGGTAAATATTCTACTTAATTAATTTTTTGGTTGCTACAGTCTCTTTGCCTGTAGTCTGATACATTCTTTCATTATTGCAGGTAAGCAAAACTTCGCCTAAAGGTGCGAATAAATCTTAAGCTCTTCAAAAGGAAGAAGAGCTAAGAAGACGAGAAGAAGAGCTGAAGAGAAAAGAAGAGGAGCTACGTCTAAAAATGCAACATCAACATCAGAACTGATATATATGCCTGATACATTCATGTTCCTGTTCGTTTTAGTTTAGTTCAGATGACTAGAGCTTACTACAGCATAATTAGTGCTGACTTTTGTATTTTTTTTTTATTTGATGCATCTTTATGCTGGAAACATTCATGTTCCTTTTTGTTTCGTAACAGTTGACAAAGCTTACTACAGCATAATTAGTGCTGACTATTGTATTTTTTTTATTTATTTTTTTTGTGTATCTTTATGCCGGGTACATTTATGTTCCTTTTTGTTTAGTAACAGTTGACTAGAGCCTAGGGCATATCCAATTAAGAACGGCGGAGTCGTCCGCCGACTTTCCGCCGACTTTCGGCTGACTTTCCGCTGTCTTCTGGAGGTCTATGAAGGTGGCCTGACCCATCAGTCCCGCCCAAGTCGGACCGTATGTTTTTGATTGTTTTTCGTTTGTTTATGTTTGTTTAGCGTTTGTTTTGCTTCTGGATTGTATCCCGACCCACATTTCAAGGACCCCCAAATGGCCGAAGAAGTTGGCCCGACCCACTTAAACCGTCAGTCATGACTTGACGATGGTTTGTTATTTCGACTCAAAATCGTTAGTTTTCGTTTGTTTTGCCAAAAGTTTTGCTCCACGACAGACCATTATGGTCACAGATGCGTGAGCCCTCAAGTGATAAATTGGTGGGTCGGTCCAGATACCCAACGTGTGGTTGTCATCAAATGCTAAGTACCACACCTTAAATTCAGGTTAAAAGCGATCTGTTTCGTTAAGTTCTGCCCTAAGATGCACACCTTTTACGTTGAAAGTGCATTTCTCTCTTATTTCAAATTCGTGGGTCAGGCCACGTTACCCAATTGAAGTTACAATCAAGTGCGAAGTACCAAACCTTACATTTAGGTTGAGAACGATGAGTTTTAAAAAGTTTTGCCCTGAAATGCACAACTTTTACGTGCGAAGTGATTTCTTTTTAATTTCAAAATCGTGGGGTGGGCCAGGTTACCAACTTGTAGTTATAATCAATCGCGAAGTACCAAACCTTAAATTTAGGTTACGAACGATAAGTTTCGATAAGTTTTGCTCTAAGATACACAACATTTACGTTCACAGTCATTTTTTTTTAAATTTCAAAATCGTGGGTTGGGCCAGGTTACTAACTTGTAGTTATAATCACACGCGAAGTACTAAAACCTAAATTTAGGTTAAGAACGATAAGAGTCGATAATTTTTGCCCTAAGATGCACAACTTTAACATTGAAAGTGCATTTCTCCTTTATTTCAAATTCGTTGGTCGGGCCACGTTACCTTCTTGAACTTACAATCAACTGCGAAGTACCAAACCTTACGTTTACGTTGAGAATAATGAGTTTTGAAAAGTTTTGCCCTAAAATGCACAACTTTTACGTCAAAAGTGATTTCTTTTTAATTTCAAAATCGTGGGTTACCAACTTGTAGTTATAATCAATCGCGAAGTACCAAACCTTAAATTTAGGTTACGAACGATAAGTTTCGATAAGTTTTCCTCTGACGAAGACGTTGTTTAAGTTATAAAAGCGTGTTTTTGATCTATCATTGGCGAGCGATAGCGAGCCCTTGCTGTGTTTGGGCGCTCCAAAAAGTGACTCGTCGTGTGTCTGTCTGTCTGTCTGTCTCTCTGTCTGTATGTACTCACTCACGTTTCTCAGCAACTAGACCACCAATAGTTACCAAGTTTTGCACCGAACATCTATCAAAACTCCCACAGGGGGAGTTTATCTTATTTTAATGATAAGCACAGTTTGAAATATTAAAAACATCTTTTTGAATCAGGTTCTCAGCGTTGTTTGGTTGGTAGCAGTGTCCCGCAGTATACCAATTTTTCATACCCGCGGCCGAGTCTTAAATACGGTGCTTTCGCAAATAAAACAAAATAAAGAGCAGAATAGTTACAAAATGGGCTCTGGGATAGTTTTTCAACAATTTAGAATGTTTGAAACAGCTCTGGAGTGCCAACTCAGTGAAATACGGAAAATGAAAGTAAAAATGATTACGCGTTTCGACCCCCTCCCCCCTCACCTGCCAGTGGGGAATATTTCTCCAGATCAGTGGTATAGTGCAGTGTGGTTGAGAATGGCAAGAAGAATGATAGATTACCTTTCCAACTTTGTGTGTCTACCTGCTTTCTTTTTCTAGGATATAATATCTAGATGTTTACTTATTCAATCTCAATAGACAAATTAATGTGTTCTATAGAAACCAGGCAATATTGGCAAAAAGATCTTTGTTGACTTTGACTCTGAGCATAAACATTATTAGAATACTGTGAGGTTACATCAGTGCTAACCTTAATTTATATTAAGATGAACATTTGGTTGAGTAAGTGTAGCGCATACTGTGTTTGACATTGGATCAGTAGAGGCCATTCAGTTTTTGAGCGATGAGTGAATGGGTCATTTGATTTTATGAGACGATTCATTCAACTTGATCAAAAATTGTCTGCCACTACTGGTACTAAGTGGTGATCTCAGTTTAAGCTGGCTCTCTTTTTGGTTTACTCAGAATAAGATAAACTGATGTTTGCGTCTTCAGCAATAATTGGCCTTGACATCAGACGATTCCCTGGATTTGAGACAGTTGTTCACCGTAAAATGGTTCAGATCAGCCTGCCCTAAACTGAGTCTGTTAACATTAACTATGATAATATATTCCAATAAATATTGTTTAATTCTCTGGTTTAAAATGACAGGGTGATAAAAGGCTTCTATTGCTAATAACACTGAATTCATTAGTTATAAAAGAAGAGATGTCGAATGGTGACTCAAGCATACGAGTAACCAATTAAGCGATTCAATGCTGGGAGCTGAATGTTACTCGACTGAAGGGTTGGCATTGGTGTGGCATCAGGGTATTGGTGCTGACAGAGGGGTCGTCATGAAGGCAAATAGGAACAATAGTTAAAGTACAATACCTGTAGTTTTCAGTGTACTATTTACAAAAAGGACAGTTCCAAAACCTACATTTTAATCTAGAGATATGGCATTTGGAACCAAAGTTTCAAAATTGAGATGTTTGTTGTACCCCACAGTTTTCAGTGTGCTGACCTCCCAATATCAATCAATTTGGGACCAAAATTTTGAAATTGAATTTAACATTGATTCTTGCAGTTTTTGGAGTGCTGATCACGAAAATCACTTCTATTTCGACTTCAGATTTATATTTTCATCTCAAATTAGGTAATTTCAGACCAAAATTTTCAAGTCGAGTTTTACATTGTTTCGGGCAGATTTTGGTGTGCTGACCTCAAAAATGACCACCAAATTTTACCATACTTTACCCAATATCAATCAATTTGGGATCAAAATTTTGAAATCGAATTTTACATTGGTTCCTGCAGTTTTTGTAGTGCTGATTACGAAAATCACTTCTATTTCAACTTCAGATTTATCTCAAATTAGGTAATTCGGGATCAAAATTTTCAAGTCAAGTTTTACATTGTTTTGAGCAGATTTTGGTGTGCTGACCTCAAAAATGACCACCAAATTTTCCTGTGACCCATACTTCACCCAATATTAATCAATTCGGGACCAAAATTTTGTAATCGAGTTTGGCGTTGATCCCAGCTGTAAATGGTGTGCTAATAACGAAAATCACTTCCATTTGTATCCCAGACCCTCAATTCTCCCAGTATGAGCCAATAAGTCGCGCTTCGTCTACTTTTACGCGGACTGTACTTCGAATTATTGTTGCCTATCGTAGGTTTACACCACCCGCCGTCGACCCCTTGCCCTCGCGCTCACGCGCACGGTCGGAACGTTCTCCCGGTGGGCATGGGCAGCCGCGCCTACCGTTACCCTCATTTGCTCTGTTGGCGGCCTAAGCATGGGTCTAATCTCAATGGCCAGCCGCGACTGATCGGCAAGACGCGAAGGCGAATGTCAAACTCAGGCCTGGTGCCTCCTCACGGCAAGCCCGCGGCACCGAGGTGTATCGCGTGCAGCTGTTGCCTACAGGACTCGCGTCGCTCGCCTGCTACGCGCCCAAACTAAACGGCGCGTACCCCTAGTATTAATGGGGCGGGCCAGGTTTCCTGCGACAAATTCCAATGATGCACGATGTATCACACCACGAATCTAGGTAAAAAAGGTTTAGTTTTGATGAGTTTTGCTTTGAGCTACACAACATTAATGCCCATAGTGTTTTTTTTTTTTTTTTTTTAAATTCAAATTCTTGGTTGGGGCAGGTTATGACCGAGTGTTTTAATGAAACAAGACGTACCACGACTCGAATCTAGGTTCTAAACGATAAGTTTCGGTAAGTTTTGCCTTAAGATACACAACTTTTACGTCCACAGTGCATTTTTTCAACGAGCCATGTCTGCGGGTCGGGCCAGGTTTCCAACTAACAATTCTGAGCAAGCGTGAAGTTCCATGCCATCGACATCAGGTCGGCCGCCGGCCGTGCCTCCGCGCGGGGAGCCGATGCAGACCGAAATGAAAATCGCGATTTCTCGAAAACGGCTGGGCCAAATAATTTCAAACTTGGTACAGAGACTGGTAATAGACCAGGCCCGCCTCCGGTCCAGTCAAACCCGGCCCGACATTGCCTGTTTGCCTTCTGCCGTGATCGGGTCGAAAAACGGAGAGTGCTGTAGCTCGGCCCCTGGACACGATATCCAAAATCGGGCTTCTCAGCGTTGTAGTCCTACTTGTTCCCGAACGCCTCTCCAAATTGCGAGTCAAAATCTTGAACGGTGTGGCCGTAAAATGGGAAACGCCGAGCCGAAAAACGCGACTTTCCGGCGATGGGCGCGGCGAAGGCAGCCGGAGGCAGGCAAACCGGCCTCATCAAAAGACCGGCCCCCAAAGGGCCCCCGCCGCACCTCCCCCGCCCCGCTGGCCCTGCACTGCACGGCCAGACTGCTATTGTAAAGCGCCCGGCCGTCTGGGCCGCGCCTGCCTGGCGGTCGGGGTGCATCCACGCTACCTGCTGTAGCATTGTCTCTGTCGCACTGGCAGTGACAGACGGCACAGACGAAGAAAGAAACTGTCGACGTCTGGGATAGCTGTGCGAACGCCACCTCTGGGTCCGGCGAGGAGGCTCGGTGCGGTCCCAGCCGATTCCGGGCCAGCCGGTGGCAAAGTGCACGAGTGCAGCAGAAATTGGCTCAAAATGAAACGATTTTTCAAATTAGTGCCAATATGCGTTTTGAAGCGCGCTGATCAATTCTATACCCATAAAAATTTGTCTCATGCTTAGTTGTCAAAATTGCCCTAGCAATTTCTGGTTTTCACCCAAATTCATAGTTTTTTGACCTTATTACGCCACTATTCTCAAAAGATCAACTTGTCGAAAATTTCAAAATTTTGCATCCGAGATTTTATATCCCCAGTCCCTTTTGTTTGGCGTCAATGGGGCCGGGGTGGGCCGGGCGGCCGGGCCACGTGCCTGGCTCCGACCCTCGAGCAGGTAGTGCCAAACAAAGTCTGCGAGTGCAGCTAAAATAGCCTCAAAATTACATGATTTTTAAATTTAGTGGCAATGTGTAATCAATTCTAAACCTATGAAGATTATCCGTAAATAGGCCACCGTCATGGGTGCTGATGGCGGCCCTGCCGCTGCGACCTTAGGGAAGGCACAAGGAAAGCACATGTCAGGCCCGGAAAGGCCAGGGAAGTCCCCGCGCGCAGGGGCGCGAATGAATGGCACCCAGTGGGCTTCCCCGCGTGGCACGCGCCAGGCTCGGCAGAGCAGGGAACCCCGAGCCGGAGTCTCGCCAGGGCTCTGGGTGGCGTCCGAAAGGCCGGCCCAGTCCAGACGGCGACTGTTGCCGTCTGTCACTACAAGTGCGACAGAGACAATGCTACAGCAGGTAGCGTGGATGCACCCCGACCGCCAGGCAGGCGCGGCCCAGACGGCCGGGCGCTTTACAATAGCAGTCTGGCCGTGCAGTGCAGGGCCAGCGGGGCGGGGGAGGTGCGGCGGGGGCCCTTTGGGGGCCGGTCTTTTGATGAGGCCGGTTTGCCTGCCTCCGGCTGCCTTCGCCGCGCCCATCGCCGGAAAGTCGCGTTTTTCGGCTCGGCGTTTCCCATTTTACGGCCACACCGTTCAAGATTTTGACTCGCAATTTGGAGAGGCGTTCGGGAACAAGTAGGACTACAACGCTGAGAAGCCCGATTTTGGATATCGTGTCCAGGGGCCGAGCTACAGCACTCTCCGTTTTTCGACCCGATCACGGCAGAAGGCAAACAGGCAATGTCGGGCCGGGTTTGACTGGACCGGAGGCGGGCCTGGTCTATTACCAGTCTCTGTACCAAGTTTGAAATTTTTTGGCCCAGCCGTTTTTGAGAAATCGCGATTTTCATTTCGGTCTGCATCGGCTCCCCGCGCGGAGGCACGGCCGGCGGCCGACCTGATGTCTCCTCTTAAGAGGATATACCACTCCTGGCCCAGCCGGCTCTTTTGCGCTCTGCAGCGGCAGTGACACCGACCTCTTTGTAACGCCGTCCTGGCGACACCGTTCGAGGTATCGATATGAAACTTGGGTTACGGGCCCAGTAAGGTTCAATGTCGGTGACGGTGGGCTCAAAAAATTTTTTGAACGCCTAACTTAGGCCCCAGGGCTGTCCAGCTTTCGTCCACAACAACTCCTGAGAAAATCGGGATATCCAAAAAAGGGCAAAACCACGTTGTAGCTGTGCTCTATCCAGATACGTTGGTCCCGTGCCGGTGCGGTAAAAATTAGAGGGTCAAAAAGGGTATACGGCGGACCTCTGAACGGCGCTTTTGAGTGATTCGGGAGCTGATCAGAAAGAGGACGTGCAAAGATTCAGTCGACGAGCTTTACCGTGTCCAGAACTCGCACATGTTGTCGTCGACTTTGTTTCACTGAATGGGGATCGCCTGGCCTGCCACCCCCGTCCGACGGTCGGCACCGTGACAGGTCAATTTATGGCCCCGCGCTTCAATAGCTAAATTTTTGAACGGCTCATTTTGGAGTTGTAAGACTTGTACAAAGGGATTCAGCGTGCAATTACAATGTCAGACGACTAAAATTTCAAGTATCTACGACCATTTTAACCGAAGCGGTAGTTGGGCACGTTCTGGTCAAAATGGTCGTAGAAACTTGAATTTTGAGTCGCCTGACATCGTAATCGTGCGCTGAACCCGATTGGCGCAGTCCTATAACTGTAAAATTATTCATTCAAAACTTTAACCACTGGGCCATGGGGCTCATAAATCGACTTGTCACGCTGGCGACCCTTCGGCTCATCGGCTCCGGCGCGTGAATGAGGAGGGGGCGGGGGGGCCGGCAGGGGGCCCGGCGCAGAGACAAAGCAGAGGGCTGCATGCAGGCGGCCGGGAGGGGCAGGGGAGGCATGCGGGGGACGGCATAGCCCGTCTACGACAGTGCCTTTTCAAAACTTTGCGAGATGCCCAAAAGCGCCGTTCAGAGGTCCGCCGTATACCCTTTTTGACCCTCTAATTTTTACCGCACCGGTACGGGACCAACGTATCTGGATAGAGCACAGTTACAGCTACAACGTGGTTTTGCCCTTTTTTGGATATCCCGATTTTCTCAGGAGTTGTTGTGGACGAAAGCTGGACAGCCCTGGGGCCTAAGTCAGGCGTTCAAAAATTTTTTTTGAGCCCACCGTCACCGACATTGAACCTTACTGGGCCCATGACCCAAGTTTCATATCGATACCTCGAACGGTGTGGCCAGGACGGCGTTACAAAGAGGTCGGTGTCACTGCCGCTGCAGAGCGCAAAAGAGCCGGCTGGGCCAGGAGTGGTATATCCTCTTAAGAACGATAAGTTTCGATAAGTTTTCCTCTGACGAAGACGTTGTTTAAGTTATAAAAGCGTGTTTTTGATCTATCATATTAATGGGGCGGGCCAGGTTTCCTGCGACAAATTCCAATGATGCACGATGTATCACACCACGAATCTAGGTAAGAAAGGTTTAGTTTTTATGAGTTTTGCTTTGAGCTACACAACAATAATGCCCATAGTGTTTTTTTTTTTTTCTGAAATTCAAATTCTTGGTTGGGCAGGTTATGACCGAGTGTTTTAATGAAACAGGACGTACCACGACTCGAATCTAGGTTCTAAACGATAAGTTTCGCTAAGTTTTGCCATAAGTTGCACAACTTTCACGTTCATAGTGGGGGAGTCCCTATCCGCGACCAAATAGTGTATCGCGTTGCGCGGTGGGTAAACGTTGTCCGATTGCGCTCAAACTTTGGCTTTGTCTACAGAGGACCTGGATGCGCCAAAATTTTTACTTACCCGGAAAATCTTTTTTTTTTTTTTTTGAAACAGCCCAGTGAGCATGTCTGCGGCAGAAAAATAGTCCCCCGGGAAAATAAAATAAAACGTAACAGGTACTAATATTTATTCAGATTGGAGTCAGAGATGGGTAACATTTAATTATCACAGGACAAGATAAACTTAATATACAAATAAACGATAAAAGATTCAATACTCAGTTGAAATAACAAAAGAAAAGTAAAGAACATGAAACTAGTTTTCTGGTATCCAAAAAAAGCACTCAAGCAACTTTTCATCGTGGTATTTACTGCCGACCTATGACAGGAAGATAAAAAAAAGTCAGTTTTTGTTTTGACCTCGCAATTTTAAGGGTTCGTTATATGAGCCCAGAGTAACAAATAAATAATTCAATAAATAGTGGTATTGGGTTGCTAATTTTCCGGAAACTTTCATAGTGCCCAAAAAAGTTTAAAAAAAAACGGAAAAATCTCGGAAAAATGAATAAAAAATCGTTAGAAGGTAATAGAGTCGAAAATTTACATGGAACCTACTACTTTGGTATTTCTTTAGGTCATTACTTCCACTAACTCTACATGCGCAATAAGGATCACAAATAAAGCACGAGAACGAAAAATTGCAGGGGACAAATAGTATAACTGCACCAAAAACCGTTGTCACCTAGTGATGAAGATGTGCTGTTTGCCTACTTACAGGCGAAATGTCAGTCTTTTTGCCTACTTTTCATGATGAATCTTTCCAATTTTTTCAAAAGGGCAAGAAAAAACACTTTTTTTCAATTTTTCCCTATTTTTCCCGGACATTTTCATGCCCATAGTGGGATCATTAAAGACCGCAAAACGGTAATGGTCGTGAAATAACAACCTGAACCGTCTTGCTCAACTAAAGACCGTTGGAAGACAGTGGCAGCTGAATCCTTATCAGAGTTTGCATAATGATCCTAAACAAAGTCAATGAATTGTAATACAAAAACGTAACAGGAAGAGACACAGTATTTTTATTTACTAGCTGGTTTCTGAGAGCAGGTTTCTCCTTCACCTATAGAAATGCCATAAAAACCTAAATCAAGGAAATTTTTTCACTTCATGTCTTGCAGCGGAACCTGCAACAGAAAAAAATTAATAAATCAATGCGTTAGTTATAGAGTGATCAAAAGATTGACTTGGATCTATAATAGTGACTTTTAATGACATAAGCCCACAGTAGCAGAGAAATAATTCAATATACAGTGGGGTCATTTTAAACTACAACATTTAAGCTATCGTGTAACCACAAACTGGTGCAGCTTGCTCATTGATAAACGAAGACGGTTAGAGAAATGTGGGAGTCAAATTCTTAAGAGTTGTGCTGAAACTGGCTTACAATCAGTTGCAGGGTAAAGGTATGGAGCAAAAACGCCCTGGCGGAAAGCGCTACAAATATTTCACGTTGAGAATGCGTTGGAAGTGCGTTGAGAGTACGTTTTGACGACTAAACGGGCTTACAACGCACTCTAAACGCAGTATAACGCGTTGAAAGCACGATTCATGAACGCGTTTGCAACGCGCTTTTCTTGTGTATCGACAACATGTTTTAAACGCATTCTCAACGCAGTAATACGCGTTCAAAGCACGATTCGTGAACGCGTTTGCTACGCGCTTTTCTTGTAGATCTACAACGTGGTTTTTACGCACTCTCAACGCGGTATTACACGTTGAAAGCACGATCTGTGAACGCGTTCACATCCTGCTTTTCTTGTATCGACTACGTGTTTAAAACGCACTCTCAACGCAGTATTACGCGTTCAAAGCACGATTCGTGAACGCGTTTGCTACGCGCTTTTCTTGTGGATCTACAACGTGCTTTTTACGCACTCTCAACGCGGTGTTACACGTTGAAAGCACGATCTGTGAACGCGTTCACATCCTGCTTTTCTTGTATCGACTACGTGTTTAAAACGCACTCTCAACGCAGTACTACGCGTTCAAAGCACGATTCGTGAACGCGTTTGCTACGCGCTTTTCTTGTGGATCTACAACGTGCTTTTTACGCACTCTCAACGCGGTATTACACGTTGAAAGCACGATCCGTGAACGCGTTCGCATCATACACCTTTACGTGACGCCCCTGAGTGCGAGAGAACAAAGCGACGAAACGCTTTGCGGTGCCTGAGGGAATCGGCGTTTTCCTTATTTGGGGACGCGGAATCCACTACCAAGGTGAACGAGACTAACAAAATATGAGGGCAATAGATATGGGCGGTCTTGTGCGCGACAGGCCAGATGACAGGGGAACTTCTCTGTGAGAAATAAGAACGCTGGGCGAAAATCCAGCCTTCTGAGAAGCCGAGAGAAAATTGAAGAAAAATCGCCACGTGCGAGGCCAGGATGGTGGTAGGAGCCCGAGCCCACCGCCCGTAGCCCTCGAAAGACTCGTACCCTGGCGTCGCACAGGGCGAAAATCCCTCATTTTTCTCAGTTTTCACCAGCAGTTAAGCGTGCGCATCTCTCACAGAGAGGGTCCCTTACTGGGCAGACTAGCTTTCCAGCAACAGCCGTGACCCAAATTATTGCAGACAGAGGAATCAAAGGCATACAGGACATGAGCCCCGTCCCGTTTGAGCCCCGATGATCTGAGCCCCGACCTGAACCCTCAACCTGAGCCCCATTTGAGCCCGGACTTGAGCCCCGACCAAAGCCCCAATATCCAGAGCCCGGATTGAGCCCCTATCTAAGCCCCATTCGAGCCCTTCTTGAGCCCCACTTGAGCCCCATTTGAGCCCCGTGGCAATAAATCATGCAAACAGTCTTCAATAATACTAAAACAGCGTTATTTTCGGTCATAGGGCTCAAACCGGGCTCAAACGGGGCTCAAATAGGGCTCAAACGGGGCTCAGGTCGGGGCTCAATCCGGGCTCTGGACATTGGGGCTTGGGTCGGGGCTCAAGTCGGGGCTCAACCCGGGCTCACGCTGGGGCTCAGGTCCGGGCTCAGAACAACGGGGCTCAAACGGGACGGGGCTCATGTCCTGTATGCCGAATCAAATACCATCCTGACGTCGTCACCGCGTGACTGAAAGGAGTCCTGGCCAAGCCAGCGCGCTCTGCGTGTCTGCCTGTCGCCGCCCGCACAGCGTGCCCGCACAGTCTTTGCCTGCCGGCCGGGATTTACCCGGCGGCGCGAGCCTCCTCCCCCCCACTCCCTCCTCGCCCAGAGCGGCCGTGCCGTCCCTGCCCGCGCGGCGTCATCGCCATCCTAAGGCTCTCTCTCCAGCGCTCATCGGTGGTGTAGTCGGCAGTGTCGCAGTCCAGAAATGTGGGGGTCGGGGTTCTACTACTAACAAAAGTTCTTCCAGGTGTGTGTGTGTGTGTGTGTGTGTGTGTGTGTGACTAAGTGTGTCTGTGTGTACACTGATCCCTTCCTTCCAGCCGAGACCGCCTACCTGCTTCCCCCCTTGGCCCGCCCATTCGTCCTTTTGTTGCCACCCCGCCTCCACAACGTGTTTTGTACGCGTTTTAAACGCACTATGGCACCGTGTTCGCAACGCATTCTGTACGCATTTCCAACATGTTTTGCGGGTGGCAATCCATGATTTTAAGGGCATTCATCAAGGTCCCAAGTCCGCGAAAAAGACCGCTCCGAAGTGGTGTTCGGGTGGCGTACGCGTCGACTCTGGCTAGCCCCGGAGCCCAGGTATCGCCGCCGAATTGTTTATGGCCCCCAGCCGGAGTGCGGGGGGAGGGAGGCATGACGGACCACATGACACCTCTGAGGATCGGCTCCGGGCCGGGGTCTCGGCCGAGCTGCCGGCCGGCTAGCCGGGTCTGGCCAAGTTTTCACTGAGTTCATTTGCAGGTAAAAATGACTATTTTTGACACCACAACAGAAATGCGTGCCGCGATGAGCTGATTATTTTGGTATAGGTGTCTATTGCACTTTTTCTCGTAGTGTCAAAATAACAGCAGAAAAATTATTTTCACACGGTTCGATTTGAAATTTTCCCCTGAGTACATTGGTGAGTATTGCAAACGTGTTGAACGACGCATTCAAAATTTTGCATTCTAGGAGCGACTAGGTTTTGCCTTCCTTTTGTGTTGAGAGGCCTCATTCACTGCCGGCTGCACCGAGGCGAGCGTGACGACAGGCTGATTCATTGCCCTGGACCCAAATTGGAAATTTTCAAACGACCCACTTTTCGAGTTCTTAACATGCAGCAATCGTTTCCTCGCAAAACGGCGATTCTAGAGGTGGTTTGATTTCTTTTCTACAATAATTTTGACCGGATTGGCGGCCGAAATCTTGACAAAATTGGCCCGGAGGCGAGGCCCGGCCTCGCCACCCTCCGTCCTGGCCCTGACGCGGCGGCGCATGCTGTCTTTGTTCTTCCGTCGTCCCGTCGCCGTCCGCCGGTCTGTCTGCTGACTACCTGACGGCCTGACCCCGTGCGACAGAGAGCGAATCGACCGGAGTAGTCATTTCTCTTTCTACTGATGACGAGATTTCAAACTAAAAACTTACCGCAATCGAAAACCAATGCAGCTAGAACGATGGGAGTAGCACCGTTGGACTCAGAAACGTTCTCCTGATATGAAGACTTATTTTTAAAACACTCGGTCATAACCTGCCCCAACCAAGAATTTGAATTTTAGGAAAAAAACACTATGGGCAATAATGTTGTGCAGCTCAAAGCAAAACTCATCAAAACTTAACCTTTCTTACCTAGATTCGTGGTGTGATACATCGTGCATCATTGGAATTTGTCGCAGGAAACCTGGCCAGCCCCATTAATATGATAGATCAAAAACACGCTTTTATAACTTAAACAACGTCTTCGTCAGAGGAAAACTTATCGAAACTTATCGTTCTTAACCTAAACGAATGGCATGGAACTTCGCGCTTGCTCAGAATTGTTGGTTAGAAACCTGGCCCGACCCGCAGACATGGCTCGTTGAAAAAATGCACTGTGGACGTAAAAGTTGTGTATCTTAAGGCAAAACTTACCGAAACTTATCGTTTAGAACCTAGATTCGAGTCGTGGTACGTCTTGTTTCATTAAAACACTCGGTCATAACCTGCCCCAACCAAGAATTTGAATTTAAAAAAAAAAAAAAAAAAAACACTATGGGCATTAATGTTGTGTAGCTCAAAGCAAAACTCATCAAAACTAAACCTTTCTTACCTAGATTCGTGGTGTGATACATCGTGCATCATTGGAATTTGTCGCAGGAAACCTGGCCAGCCCCATTAATATGATAGATCAAAAACACGCTTTTATAACTTAAACAACGTCTTCGTCAGAGGAAAACTTATCGAAACTTATCGTTCTTAACCTAAACGAATGGCATGGAACTTCGTGCTTGCTCAGAATTGTTAGTTGGATACCTGGCCCGACCCGCAGACATGGCTCGTTGAAAAAATGCACTGTGGACGTAAAAGTTGTGTATCTTAAGGCAAAACTTACCGAAACTTATCGTTTAGAACCTAGATTCGAGTCGTGGTATTTCTTGTTTCATTAGAACCACTCGGTAAACACCTGCCCTGACCCACTGATTTTACTAATAGGAACCGCGCATCTATGACCAAAATGGTTCGTCCGAGAGGAAAACTTTTGGCAAAACAAACGTAAACTAACGATTTTGAGTCGAAATAACAAACCAGCGTCAAGTCATGACTAACTGACTAACGGTTTAAGTGGGTCGGGCCAACTTCTTCGGCCATTTGGGGGTCCTTGAAATGTGGGTCGGGATACAATCCAGAAGCAAAACAAACGCTAAACAAACATGAACAAACGAAAAACAATCAAAAATATACGGTCCGACTTGGGCGGGACTGATGGGTCAGGCCACCTTCACAGACCTGTCTTCTGGCCGACGCTGTCGAGGCGAGAGCACCGCAACGCCATCTAGTGGCTCCCAACGCAACCGCGTGGCACAGAAACAATTGAATGTCGTCTATGCGTTTTCGCGCGTCTTTCTGTTACTACTGTTCCCATTGCGGGCGAAGACGAAGACCGAGGGCGTGTAACGTTGTCAGCAGGTGCTCAAATGATATTAGAATTAGCCCAAAATGAGTGAATCTGTAGAGTATTCCCTTTACGACAATTTTGGCAAACGTTACACCACACGAGTGACACCCGCTGAAGCTCAGCGTTTGCCTTACGGTAAGTTTTTCTTCGATCGCGGCGTGATGGAATTTGGGCCTGGCTCTAGTCGTTATTGTTATTTCACGAATTTTTTAGTTGACGAAATCGTCTGTTTTTCATGGCCCAGCCCATCGTTTGCCTATTTGCTTTTCAAATCTTTCGCCAGTCGTTGCTGTTTGCCTCTAACCTCTAACCTCTGTGACTGCTCTCAATACTTCTCGGCCTTATTGCTCCATATGAACCTAATTCTTTTTGTTTCCAGATGAAAAAATGTCGTACCGTATGTTAAAGGAGTTGAAGGACATAGAAGTGGCCGATGCAGGTAGAGGCAAAAGCTGTGCCACTAAATCTAAAGGTAAACTTGTGAATTATTTAGGTGCCTATTGTTTCTCTAACAGCCCTTAACTACATGTTGTTTTCTAGGTCAAGGCTCATCCGTCAGGAAGATGAGTGACGATGATGTCCACAAGTTGTTATTTGCCTTGCGCCCTTACAGGCACACTCTACGAAGAAAACAGATTCCTGTTGCATTCTGGGGCAAAATATCACTTCTCCTCAAGTGGCAAAACATTCGTCATGAGCCTGAAGTTCTGCGCAACAAAATAAAATATCTGAAAGAAACTTTTAACAATCCCAAACACGGAAAATCCAAGAGTGAAGGCTGGATTCACTTCCGTGAAATGATGTATCTTTACCGAGAAGATGTTGGTGACGAAATTGAGCCAAATTGGCTGGACATTTTGGATCCGGACCAAATCGAAATTGTACCCTACGAAGCCACTTCTGATGGCTCAATTTTAGAAACGACTCATCGTGTGTCTACCCAGGCCTCTCCTGTCATTGACCTCTCCCGTCCTGAAGAAGGTAAAATTGTGTGGGTACATTGTACTTTGTCTTTGAAGAGTTGTGGCCTGATTGATTAAATATATTTGTTTCAGATGAACATCTCTCCCTAATGGCGAGTGGAAATGGGGATACTATGCTAATTGTTTTAGAGGAGGATACAGCAGTCCCAACAAGAGGCAATGAGTCTGGGCCAGGACTTGTTGAGACCAGGATGTCAACTAATGATGTTCAAATACCCTCAAACCATGAAGAAGCTTCTGGCTTTATTGCCTCTGATGAGACAGGTGAATATGTATACTTTAAGTTGTGTTAAAGAGAACATTCTACAATTTCTTCAGTAAAAGTGCTAATATATTTTTTTTTTGGTTTCTGCAGATCAACATTTAATGTTGTCACTTGATGGTGGTTTCCATGATCTTTCCACTAATAATACAGGCATCAATGGAAATATTGAACCTACTCTTCTGCCAGATGGTGTGCACAGCATGACTCAAAGTAGTAGCTTTTGCCTGTGATTCATTGGATATTTTGTTATTTTGCTTACTTTTGCTCTTGCCCACAGGTACCTTGACAGAGACAATGTTTGGCAGAGACATAGCAATTAAATCTACACCTCAACGATCAAGGTGTTCTGAAGGAAGCAATATGAAGTGGGGGAGATCCCCTGCTAAAAAGGCTATGTGCAGCAATTCCAGAACTCGTGGTAAGGAAATTTTTGTTCAAGTTTTGTTGATGCTTTACAATGTGGAAGATGTTTTTGTTAAATACTTGGTATATTCAGGTCCAAATATAAGGAGCCCTGGAGTTACCCCAACAAAAAGGAAGATAACTCAATCTGAAGTAACATGGCCCCATGATGTGACAACTCTGTTTGTAGCTGAATGTGTAAAGAAGAAAGAGGATTTCCAAGGAGACCACACTCCAGTGACGGCTTGGAAGGATTTGAGTGATGTGCTCAAAACAGCAGGTCATCACAATTATGATTGGAAGAAGTGTAGAAGCAAATTTACTACCATGAACATCTTTTTCCGCAACACCTTATTGAAGAAGATAGGAATCTTTGGGGGAATGAAATGGCCGTACTATGATATGTTTTGCCGATTACATGAACTTCCAAATGACATTGCTATTAACGTGGCTGAATTTGATGACAACTGTGGCAATGAAGATGAAGAAGACGACGATAATGATGATGATGATGACGATGAAGCATCAAACTCAGGTATTTTCATCTATCTATTTGTCTCTTACATCTTTAAAATTGTTTTGAAATGAAAAAAAAATTATGTCCCTTTTTTGGTTTGCAGCAGGAGGCAAGAAAAAAATGTGGACTCGTGCAATCACTGAGTTGCTCATTTCCCTGTACAGAGTTAGAAGACCCCAGTTCCATAGTACTAAATCTGGCATCCGTCACATTTTCCTGTACCAGGAAATTGCCAATGAAATGGCGGAGTTTCAGGTTAAGGTCAAACCTAAGCAGTGCAAGTCTAAAATGGATAGAATGTTGGAGAAATTCCGAGGGGAGTTTGATAAGGAGCATAGAAGCGGGTATCCTCCAAGCAAATGGCCATGGTTTAAGACCTTTTCCGAAATGGAAGAAGGAAGTGCAAATCTTATTGCTCCTTGCGTATACACCACGGGTACATCTACTTTGTACACGGTACAGGGGAAGGAACAGGCTAGTGGATCATCCAGCTCTCGCACCCGTATTACTTCCAGGCCTAAAAAAAACTGAAAGTGGTGAAGCTGAGACATCAAATGTAGGAAAAGGCAAAAATAAGAGGCAAGTTTTCAAGACTTGGGTGCAAGAGAACCAGGAAGCCCATCTCAGAGCAAAGGAGGACCTCACAAATGAAGTAAGACTGATTAGGGTAGGAGCAGAGCAGAGGAGTGACGCCAGGATGACTGTTCTGAATGGAATAAATGAGACACCTAAAGTGATTGGAAGTAAACTCAATAAGTAATAATTTGTTTGTTTTTTTAAAATTACTTTGCCAATGGTAATATTTTTGTGTTCAGTATTATTAATGTTTCATGAAAGTCAAGTGTGTGGTATGTGTTTTGCATTTGGAAATGCTGTTTGAGTTGTGCTTGTGGGTTTTACTAAAGACTGACTTTGCCCCTCTAGTCCAATTTGCATACTGCAACTCAAGTACACTGTAAATCAAATGGTGATACATCTCACCACCTGAGGGGTGAGACAGAACTGTCTCACCGAAAAAGGGTGATACTAAAGTGTATCACCGTAAAAAGGTCGTACACGAATGTATCACCGAAAAAAGGTCGTACTCAAATGTATCACCGAAAAAGAGTGATACTTCCTCAGGAAAACAAGGGCCCATCTCACTGATGTCTGACCATTTTTCGGTGATACATTTGTGTACGACCTTTTTTTCGGTGATACATTCGTGTATGACTTTTTTTCGGTGAGACTTTTTGTATCACCGAAAATGGGTGAGACGTCTCACCCTTTGAATTGCAGTGTACTGATTGTGTTGACTTTCTTTGGGCTGCTTATTCAATTGTTTTGTTCTGTTTTCTTTTTTATTTACTAAGTCAGTGGTAACTTGTTTGAAAGTATTATTCATGTTTCATTGATGTCAATTTATGTATGTGTTATGTGTTTTTTAATTTGGAAATGATGTTATTTTCCAGTATTTAAGTGTTCTTGTCAAGACTGACTTTGCTTGTCTAGTCTACTGTGTGTGTACTACAGTACATACATACAAAGAAGTGCAATGCCATAAGTGTGTACCTGTATCTGGACTATTAAAATAGTACTTGTGATTATGCAGTTTAACACTCAGAGATTTTTATTTTCTTTAAGTTTAATTGTTTGACAATAATAATAATTAAAGTTTGTACCCTGACTTTTTGCTTTAACATTCACCTCTCACAATTATCACAGACTTCTTTTCACACTGACATTAGTACTTAACAGTTGTTGTTCCATTTGGAGAAATATGTTACTTAAGAAATTTCAATACAGATAACAATCCAAATTCCTACTCGGTACCTGAAAGACATACAGTTACAGAAAATAAGCGACAGTCTCTTTCAAAAGATCATACATAAAGAAAAATCTAACTGTACACCAACAGAAAACAAATACCCTGTGAACTGTAGAACATTAATTTTACACCACAATAATTAATATTTACGCATTATATGTGAGGTCCACAACACAGCAAAGATCCCCCAGATTTCCATTTTCAAGATGAGTCCCTTCAAATGATCACTGTAATGAATTAACCACTTCCACATACTCAATACAATCAAACTTAACTGCAAATGATTTGAACACTCAGTCGTCCTCCATCACAATGTTTGGCAATACATGTTCTGTTAAGAATAAGCGTGTCTCAATGCCCATAATTTTGGCAGCTTCCAAATCTTCATCAACGTCCTCTCCAACATCATATTCTTCTCCTTCGAAGTTCTCACGTCCTAAAATTTCCCCAGCATTGACGGGTCTGGCTAATTCTACTTCCTGAAACAAGGATAAAAATTTATAGTTTTGATATTGCACTTGATCAAAATAAATGCCCATGGAAATACCTACATCAATCATCTTGTCCCCATGTCTGATTACAAAATTATGCAGGACGAAGGAAGCAGTGATATGGTCTATCACATATTGCTGGTTTAAAGCTGGTAACATTTTCAGCCTACGCCACTTGCCTTTGGCCCTTGCAAATGCATTTTCCACTCTAACTCGTCCTTGGGACAACCTCCTATTGAAAATTTGCTGCCGCTCAGTTAAATGTCCATTATTCTCATAAGGTATCATCATCTGGAAAAAATGTAACAAAAAAATATGACAGTCGGTACGAAAACGAAGCTTAGTTTAAAGTAAATACACAAATTAAAAATGGCAAATTCTTACAAAGTTAGTGAGTGTATAACCGCCATCACCTAGAAGATATTCATCTGGCCCATTCACCCGTCCTCTCAAAAGGTCTGCTTGAAGATTACTCCGACGGAACACTCGCTTGTCCTGCATACTTCCAACTTCACCAACATGTAGGTGGCGAACCAGAAGATTGTGGTCCACGACGGCCTCTACATTTATGCTGTATGTGTGATGCCGGTTCCTGTACTGTGCAGGGTTTTCCACTGGTGCAGTGATCTGTACATGTGTAGCATCTACACAGCCAATGACACCCGGGAGACCGTTAGCTCTCAAGTATGCGTTCTTTATAAATTCCCGCTCTTCTTCATCTGGCCAAGTGATGTACACAGGTGCAAGTTCCCGTAATGCTTGAACTATATAGCTGTAGAAATAATGTAGAGTACTGGGTCTCACACCGAACCTGAGTGCCACACTCCTGAATGTGTCAGGAGTTGCGAGTATCCACACCACCATCAGAATAATGTCCTGGAAGTCAGTTCTATGACGTCGAATTTTCCCTTGATCAGACAAATGCTGATACAAAGTTTGACAAAGTACCTACAAAAGAAAAAATAACATCCATTTTCAACTTACCCATAAAAAGTAATAAAGTGGAATGAATTTCCTACATAAAACATTTCTAAACCTAAAGTACATACCTCAAACACGCCTCTGCACATTCGGAAATTAATTTTGAAGCAAGGGTCGCCCATCCGGTGGTACTCATCGATGTTAACGGTTATTGCAACCCAGGCTTCACCGACTAATTCTTCTGTAATTCAAATTGTACATATGAAAAAGGCAAGAATGACCTCACTAACACAACGAACTGTACACTAACCTAACCCCTCCCCTTCTTCTATTTCCATAATTTCGGCTGCGGCTATTCGAGCCAGTTGCATCAGCATTTCTTCTTCATCCTCTTCTTCGTCTTCAATTATTTGAATAGCTGCTGCAGCAAGAGCTGGCACGGCGTTGATAATATTTAAGTCAGGCTCCATTTCATCACATTCTTTACTTAACGCTCCAACAAGTGGCTCCTCTGAGTGTAAGCAAAACAAAACAAAGATACGCGCACGCGGTTGAGTTGGGAGCCACTAGATGGCGTTGCGGTGCTCTCGCCTCGACAGCGTCGGCCAGAAGACAGCGGAAAGTCGGCGGAAAGTCGGCGGACGACTCCGCCGTTCTTAATTGGATATACCACTACTACAGCATAATCAATGCTGATTATTTTGTACTTTTATTATTGGTTTCATGATAAAACCTTTAATCCTAAACTGTCTTTTCCTTTGAAAGTAGTCCTTTAGTAACACCAAAATTAACAGCTCTAAAAAAATTCTGATAGACTAACCCACTGGTCTTAGGGAGTCAAGTTAAAACTTTAGAGTGTGCTCAGTAAACTTAAAGAACTTTTTGCTGAGCCTGACTGCATCGGAATCGGAAAACCTACGGGCGAAGCCCTCCGCTAGGTCGGGTGGTGGTGGGGGTAGCATAGCGGCTCGCTGGCTCGGGAGGCCGGTTCGCCTGAAGGTAGGCACACGCCATGCACGGCTGAGTGGCGGGCTAGCATCGTTGCCCCCTGCAGCCAAGGACGTTTTTCGTAAGTTTATGTACCTTCCAGACCTCCGATCGCAACGAGGTGTGCACCATTCGATGCGGCGTACTCACATTGACTCAAGGACCCCATGTTTCTTGAGAAATGGGGGCGGATTTACGTAGAAAAGCGAGAAAAGCAAGAAAGGAGCCCCTGTAAGTAGGCAGGCCCGCCATGCACTGCTGCGTTGCGGGCTTGCATCTAACGGCGCGCACGAAAAACGCCCCGCATGCGTAAACGGCTGAGATTTTCGAAAAACGTCTTGAACGAAAGTTGTAGGAAATGGAAAGGACAATCAAAGCCACCCTATCCGAATAAGATGCGAGGTCAAAAATTTTCGACAACGAAGAAAAACTTTTTCTGTAACTTCGGGACAAGTTTTTGGAATGAAGAAGTCATTTTAGATGGGGGGTCAAAGCGAGGCGTTTGTAGGGCTTTTCACAAGCTTCCACCCAGAGAAAACCGTTTGTTGATATGTTATTTAGTTTGGTCAGGAGGGAAGATTGAATCGGGAGGTGTCGGTGCCGTTCGCGAGCAGCGGCCGCGGGCGAGACGGGAAGGGGCATGGAGGTGGGGATGGAGGGGAGGGGGGAGGAAACTGGATAGTTTGTTTTGGTGCACGCATGAGTTTATTCATTTATAAACCGTCCACAATTTGATTCATAATCCGCCGTGCGCAATGGCGCAAACGCGTCAACTTCTTTAACTTCACCTCAGCCAGCAGGCCTTAGTTGGTGCGCGGGACGCGCACCTGAGGGATACTACGGATAGTTTCAGGTTAGGTTGAGTTATGCTAGCGTTAGGTCTGTCGCGAGTAGAGTAAGACCTCTCGCGACCCCGTTAGATTAGGTTAGAGTTGGTTGGACCATTTAGTTAGGTTAGGTTTGTCGCGAGTAGAGTAAGATCTGTCACGACCCCGTTAGGTTAGGGTGGGTTGGACCATTTACCTTGGTTTGGTTTGCATTATCACACCAATTTATTTGTCTCAATTCCTAGCATTCAGAAGTAAATCCACATGGAAAAGAGGCGTAACTTAACTGGACCCCTTACACGCTCCCCATTTAGCGGAAAATGGAAACGACTAAAGTCTGCATGACTCCGTTGAAAAAGTTAGCAACAGAAGATAACTCAATCTGTATGTTTATGAATCAAGTGCAAAAAGAATCACTTCAACTTAACCCTCTTTATTTTTACAACTTAAGTTGCACAAAAGAAAGCCAAAAAATATACCAGGGTAATAAACACTTTACGCAGACCATAATTCTAGTTGCATTGTCTTTGAATTCCACTTCGCTTAGAAAAAATAGGTTAAGATGACTTCGTTATCCATTTTAACGGATATTGATAAGTTGAAGAACCCTCTACGGAGTGAGCTGATACTTTGATGTATTTCTCAAAATTTTACTTATACTTTTTCAATTTCTCATCATCCGCACCTTTTTTTTTTTGTTCTTCGAACAGTCTTCTGTTTCTCCTGAAAAAATTGGTGGCCAAAATGGAGTTTTGGCGACGGAAAAAAATAATCGTCTTATGCGCTGCATTTATAAATTTTTGGACTTTCCTGATATTTTATGTGTTTGTTGAGATATCCAATTTTCCTTTAATGGCTGACAGGTCCTTGTGGCACGTTTTGAACCCACAAAGTTTGAAACGGGGCCACGACTAAATCGTGTATATTGGTTAACGTTTGAGTGGAGTTACTCTGAAGTAGAAATTAAAAGCATCGGCACCAGTCTCTTGGTCTTTGCATCTACAATTGGAAAAATGATATTCCGTTCCGAAGCTACAACCAACACCGTTTCGTGGAGAGGAAATGGAAAGCACCTGTGAGAATACTTCAGTTTTAATAGAGAAGATTTGGTGATTTGATGCACTTTTTCAAAGCAATAACTTATCCCGTAAGAGTCAAATCCAGCATCCTGTAATGGCGGACGAAGAATTGGGTATTGGCTCAGCCCCGGAGCTTGCTTCCGCCTAGTATAACATTTGCCTGGTGCTTGCTCGCAGCACACGACCTCGCTTGCCTCGCTCGTTTCCATGTACCAACTCCCGGCTCAGCGCCTGTGAGGTAGGCCGACCCGCCCAGGTCCCATGCCTGGAGGGCTGCGTACCCTGCAGTCTGCAGGCGCTCTCGCGCCGCGCTAGGCGATCCTACGGCTGAGCGTGCTGAGGTCTTTGCCGGCGAATGATGAGACTCCGGCCGGAACCGACTTTCCTCTCTGGCCGGAACAGACCTCCGGCCGGAACAAACCTCCGGCCGGAATAGACTTCCATCTCCGACCGGAACAATCCTCCGTCGCCGCCCGTAGTTCATCCGAAAATCCGGCCGGTCTAGCCGGGTGCCCGTCTCCTGCCGGAGCCGGGCCGGAGCCCGGCCGGTTCTTTTCCGGCCGGACACGGGCCGGAATTTTCGGCTGGGTAGGCTATGAGAAATCCTCGTGCCCATCACTGCACTGCAAATCCAGTGGTAAGTTTGCTTGCCACAGAATCGGCAAGCCGTTTTAAATGCCAAAAATTGGCAAGCTTGCCCTGAAAATACTCACCAGCTTGCCAAAATTTGGCAAGCTTCTGAAGATTCCAGGTCAAAGCTTGCCAAATTTTGGCATTCAAAACAGCTTGCCAAATTTGTGGCAAGCAAACTTAACACTGGCTTTGCAGTGTGGTTAGGTTAGGTTGTTGTTGTCGTATCCAATGAAACCGCTTCGTTTAAGCGTCGCCGGTTTCAATATATTACCAGCAGACGAATGTTGTACTCACCAAGTTACATTTTTGGTCAGTAATTACGGTTTTTTTTGGACAAAGCAAAACGCACGAGCAGCGTCACATCACGTGAACAACAGAGTAGCCGAATTTCCCATACGCAGAGAGGATCCCTAATCTCGCGCATGGCTGATCTGGTTTACATAGGTATTTCCAGGGAGTTCCTGGGAAACCCAGGAACCGTTTTTACCGTGTACCACATTTAGTGCCGATGAGTCGCCAGGTGATGCGGAATAATGTGCGAACCAGCAATTGAAGGTCCTGGCCTTGTCTTGAAGATCTCTGCCTCGCCTTGTTAAAACACCTAGAAAAAAGGACCTCGTCTCAAAATCATTATCCATTGTCACAAGAGCAAAATGATCAAGAGCAATATAATCTTAAGATACAAGTTTTGCACTTGTGAGAAGAGTATTTTGAGGTGTTTTGTAACCGTTACGAAATTCTGTAATTAGGTTACAAAGAAAATAATTGTATCTATCATGATACTAATTTCTGTAACATACATTGTTGAAAATGCTGCGTAACCATGTTACAAAATTCTGGACTGATTTTTTTTTTTTTTTTTTTTTTTTTTTTGGAAGTGGTGACGCAACTTGACAGTAATCTTAGCCTTATAAACTTGAATTAAGTATCCTTCTTACACTGAAAATGTTATGGTCGGACACATGGCCAAATAATGGCGTGACAAAGTCACGCCGAAAACGGCATGACATTTGAGTCACGCCGAAAAACGGCATGACATGTGAGTGACGCCGTCATGTGGCGTGGATGACAATGCGATTTACGAGAAAAGTCATGCCAAAAACCGGCATGGCAGGAAATTCACGCTAAAAATTGGCGTGAATTTCTGAGTCACGCTGATTTTTTGGCATGACTTTTTGTCATGCAGTTTTTTGGGGTGACACTTCATTCACGCCCCTAAAACGGCACGAGGTCACGCCGATAGATTTTCAGTTTAATCCCTGAAACGGCATTCTTAGTCTGATATCTGGGCAACTCCCCCCCCCCCCCCCCATACCTCCCTACAATGAAACGGCATTCCCCTTTAGAGATTCCATATCGCGAACATGTGGACCGGCTCATCTTCATGAACCCTCTAACGCTTTTGTCAATAACGAGGCTCACAGCGGGCTCCACAGGCAAGTTGCTTATCACGGCACTGTAAGGCGCTCAGATGCGTTACCTTGATGATACTCGGTGATAAGAGCACTGACCCGCAATTTTCTCACGAAAGACAGCGTCTTTCGAGCAGTTCCTGGGTCGCGCATGGTCGGCTCGTGTTAGCAAGGTGGATTAAAAGGCTACTCCAACTAGCATTCGCAGGTAACGTTTACGCATGTATTGCTAATCAAAGTGTGGACCAGGTCCACTAGGTCTACGCTAGGTAGCGTAAACCACAAAGAGTCTACGCCAAGAAACGTAGAACTAAAACTAGTTCCACGTTTCTTGGCGTAGACTATTTGTGGTCCACGCTTTACAGCGTTGAACTCCTCATAGGCCAGCCAGACTTCTAAATGTGGACCATTCGTAGTCCACGTTTCCTAGCGTGGACCATCGTGGCCCAAGGGACAGAAAATTGTCATTGTGACGTCAAGTGACATAAGATTGACCAAATTTTGCCTAGCCCCGAAAATGTGACCTCAAATGACGTCAATTTGACCTGGAACAACTCTATGTAAAATAACTTAAATTGCAAGATGTACTCGAAATCGTTTAAGGCATGTGGTTTAATTTCAGATCAGGTAGTAGAGTTATTCACGATGACGTCCGTTTGACATCATCTACGAACGCAACAAGATTGTATTGTAAGCAAATGGGGCGGCAAAATCATCCTTTTAAATTTATTTAAAAGGTTTAAACTGTGTGCTGCATGTTTGAATCGCGTTTCGAGATCATGATCTGAACTGTATACGGTATTCTTGTAAGTCGTTTGGTTCTCATTGACTGAGTATTTCAAATTTTGCGCTTAATTTTCAAACTGGGTTGCCTGAAGAGAATTTTCAGACAGACCTTTCAGTCGTTCCACGTTACTGTGGAATTTTCGGACCTTACAGCGAGGGGTTACCCACTCCGGGAAGCATGTGTACACTCAACCTGGGAATCATTCGAATTTTCTCAAAATTGTATTTAAAATCCTTTCAATTTCAATGGTATGTCGTCGTAATCTTGCACTAGTGTCCAAAAACACAAAGAAACAAATCCTCACTTTATCCGTGGGATTTGTTCGGGAATCGTGGGAATCCGGAATTGTGTGTACACCAAAATAAGAAGTGGGTAACCCCTCGCCTTACAGGCCATTAAGCGACTTGCATCCTCCTAAAACATGTGCTAAAATTAAATGACTCGAAAACACTACCGTGAAACGGGGAAATGTCGGGCATCTCTGCCCAAAAGCATTGCGATGATGCTGCCATCTAGCGGCGATCTCGGAGGCTCGTATCGTTGCGCCCATCGCATTCGGCACACTTAAAACCGTCAGATCATTCCTCCGGAGACCAAAACAGACCCAAACTTCTCGAGATACAGTGATTTTTGTATTTTACACTTTTTACCGAAATTCTGTGTTTGCGTAAAGACTTCGACTGGCAAGCCGAAAAAGTTTACAAATGGATCATGAGGTATTTTCTTTTAATTTGAACTTCTTTTGAGCATGCTGTGTCAAATTTTCAGTCACCTGCGTCAAATAGTATGGTTAATAGGGGCTCAAAACTAGAAAATTGTTACTTTTACGGGTAATTCCGGGCACTGAAATGGCATGTAAGGGCAAGAAGGGTTGTTCTTAACACTTTGAATTTCGCAGGGTTAGAGTGGTGTAAGCTTTTTCCAGCTCTTCAGAGCTCTCCTGAAAGATGGAGATAATCTAATACCTACGATAATACTCAAGTGCCACAACGGTCGCTTTTGGAACTCTGACTATCATAAAAATGGGCCAAGGCTACATCTTAACTTCTTATGTGTATGTAAACATACTATCTTAATGCTATTGATTTGTTTCGTGAATAAAATTTTATCATGTTAAACGGGAGTTTGACTTTGATAACGGCAGCATGGCTCGCCGGGTTGCTACGGAATGCAAAGTTTTCCAGTTAGCCCCTGGATCTTCCCAACTGTGCATAGAACTTGCCATTTGAAGATCCACGACTCACCTTCGCGTGATATAGTGTGGCCCGAGTTGTATCATCATCAACAAGCTAGGGCCCGCCCTTCCGTCGAACCGAGTTGCCAGCTCCGCTTCGCTGCGCCGGCAACTCGGTTCGACAGGGGGCCGGCCCAGCTTGGCCTGCCGGCGGCCTTTCCTCGGGCCTTCGGCCCTCGCATCAGACCCAACTTGGCCAGTCGAAGGCCCGGGCCTTCGGCCCGCTCTCATCAAACACCCCGTGAGCGGGTAAGGCAAAGTTATCGATGTACCATCGTGACTTAGGCCCGCCCTTCTATTCACAATATGCAAAAGTCCTTACACTTTTTACTCCAACTGTCCTTAGAATATGCCCATTTCATTTGTCTCTTAGCCCTCATTCCGAAAATACTCATATTTGCCATGCTACTGCAACTCCTTGCAATGGAGGCACAGCAGGAGCGCAAAACGAGCCCGTCGCACTTTTTTCACATAACTCATGAAGGCGGGCTCCTGGACCCCCCTTCCGACCCCTCGTTGAAGAGGTCTTGCCAAGACCTATCGAAAACTTAAGTAAAAATTTTCAGTCGGTCGACCCCCTTTTTTCAAGATCCTGATGTGACTAATAGACGAAGTCGGGCTCCTGGACCCCCTTTCCGACCCCTCGTTGAAAAGGTCTTGCTGAGACCAATCGAAATCTGCAATAAATTTTTTTAGTCGGTCGACCCCCTTTTTTGAAGATCCTGATCTGGCCAACTTGTAAAAGCGGCCGATGGGGTCGGGACCAGGTCCATTCATCTTGTCTCGTCGCCCTGATTCCAAAAATACCCCTATGTACCCTGCTAGCACCAATAATGGCGGAAATCCCCCTCCCGCCCATGCAAACCATGATGCAGCTGCTGCAGGCCTTGCGCGGGTCGGACGGGATTTGCACCACCGGATTGTTTGTTCGGACGGCCCTCCTGAAGTACCCTCCAAATCTGGTCACTCCAGCTCAACTCCTTCCTTGTACACAGACGACGACAACGACACACAGACACAAAGGCAAATGCATATGCCCTCCCCCTATTTTTTGAATAGAAGGGCGGGCCAAAAAGCAAAAAGTGTCAAGGCTAGAGGTTGGACCTTCAACAAGAAGCGTCCTTAAAAGCTCCACCCCACCCTCCAAAACATCAAACTATTTGTTCCAAACATGACTTTAAATTATGTGTGAATGACCACCCCTACCATCCCTCCACATCAACATCCTTGTGAATTTCACATTTTATCACATTATTATTATATCAAATTATTGATTTTGAGACCAAAATAGGAACAAGTCGTTTTTGCCTGCACTCACAAAACCTTGCGAAGAATTTGTTCGCATTACAAACTATTTAGTTTGCAGCTTGCAAAGAATTTGGCTTGATTGTATTACGAACTGGTTGTTCGTAATTTTGCGGACAATGTGTTTGCAATACAAACAGGTTGTTTGCAAATTGCAAAGCACTTGTTCGCAATTTGCGAACTAGTGATTTGCAATACGGATGCGTTCTTTGCATTACAAACAAGTCAGATTCTTTGCAAGCTTACAAACACAACGGTTCGCAAGGTTTTAAGAGTGTGGGGTGCCTGACATTACCCCAAAACACGGGGTAATTTCGGGCTCTGCTTGGCCCTCCACTGAAAAAACGGTGAGGAGTAGATATCTGGAATTGGCGTCAAGTTGAAGCTAAAGGTGGGTAGATGATAAATTTTAACCCTCAAGTCCATGGCAACACCACAACCTTCACAGTTTTAAAAATACTTCTCAAAAGTGCCCGAATTTACCTCGTTTCACGGTACATCGCTGAAGCTCCCTCAAGCCGCTAAAGCGTTTGAGCCACGGGTGAGAACTTTTCTTACGCAGGTCTCACAGCAGCGGCTAGCTGGGAGAATAGTGTGACGAGGTAGAGAGCTTCTTGACTCTCAGGCTTTTTCGTGACGCTGCGGTAAAGAGCGCGCCTACGGAGCTGAGATCTTACGTTCGAATCCAGTTGGCAGCGAAGCGGCTTTCTCTAGTCGTCCGTCACGGAAGATTAGTACCGGCTGAAGTGACATTGACCTGCTAGGGTGCCGGGAGGGAGATTCTGAGTTGGTTCTGGTTCGACTTAAATCCTTTTACCTTCATTAGACACAATGACTTCAATTGATGACAACTTGATGTCAAAATTTTCTCACTCTAATGGCTCAAAATGATTCCATTTTGACAAACATAAATTTGACTCGAGTTTGACATCATGTGACGTCTAAGTGACAATTTTCTGGCCCTTGCACTCTCAGACTCAAAATTGACTTTTTATACATGGTATTGACATTTTGTTCATGGCACCTCCAGTAATTTGTGCAACAATAATACGTACTTTTCGCTTTTGCAATAATTATTTACACATTTGACAGTACTTATTGACTAAAAATTTTTCATAAATAATGAGATGAAGTATATTGTACTTATATAAGAAGAAAATACTAAATATTGTTGTTGTAGGCAATAGCACCTGGTTACTGACAATGAAGTCAGTAAGATGCTGAGAGTGTTGAGTGTTGGGTCCACGCTACGTAGCATGGAATCGGTCAATACTTGGATTCGCAGTGTGAGTACACTTATTCTATCTCGGATGATCACTTGAAGTAGGTTTCAAACAAAACACTGAACAACCAAACGTGGTCTAGACCACACCAACCGGTGTGGTAAAATGAATGCCATTTTTACCACATCAGTTGGTGTGTTCATGGCACGCAATTGCATGGAATATGGAACGACCGCACCAAACGTTGGTTTGGACCACACAATTGATGCGGTCAAAATGGCACTCAATTGACGTGAGTTGATGTGTCCCGAACCACGTTTGGTTTTTCAGTGAAAGGACTTTTCCTTTAGGCTGCAAGAGGAGTCAAAATTGCAATATGTATAAGTACCAAATATTTTATCTTCAACAGAACAAATGTGTGGAAAAAGGAAACAAGTTTTCATTTTAGGGCCCTGAAAAAGTTATTTTCGTCACTTCACTGAACGAGAGTATTATTTGAAATCTAATAAAAGGATTCACTACGTTTTATGGAAAACCGTCAAATGATGTAGGTAGGTGAATAAGGATCTTGCGCCTTTTTCCCGATTTCACAATTGATATTTTGAACGTCAAAGATTCCAGAAGATTGGTATCAAAAACTACTCTTCGGTACAAATTTTCAAATTTTCCGGTCTGCGCTAAAATTTTTGTCAGAGAGTCACAATATTCATACGGTTGATCTGATTATCCGTTTCATTGTTTTGAATGAATTGGCTACTCAAACCACCAAGTCAGACTAAATAGGTTCAAAGAAATTTTGTGTAAAGTGTCTAGGCGACGCGTGTTGTTGCAGGAGCACATGTTGAGACCATGATGCTGGTCGTCCCCACGCTGCTTCTCACGGTGTTGGTGGCGTTGCTGAGACCCGCTGCATTGTTGCCCGCCCTTCCCACTGTGACACACGACAGCGGCTCTGTCATCGGGACGCGACTGGAGAGTGCCGGCACCAGGGACGGCATCGGGCCGCGCCAGTACGCGGCCTTTTGGGGAGTGCCGTTCGCTCAGCAACCCGTGGGAGAGTTGCGGTTCAAGGTAAGAGAGCCGTTTCGCGACAGACACACGTTGTGACTGAAAGCGCAGGCGACACTTACAGTGCACGCATCGGGCGCGGCATTTAAAAGAGGTCTTTGATGCATCTGCTTCATAACTGCGTAGAAAATACAGGCATTGTAGAATTGCTTCGTACTGATGAAGATTTGCTTCGTATTTCAAAGGAATTTGCTTCATAATACGAAGCATTTCTTCGAAAATATGACAATGCCTTCGTTTCTTTCGAATTACAAAGCGTTACTTCGTTAGCATTTTGTCTGTCCAAGAGCAGCATCCGCAAGTAGTATGGGAAGCCTAATCGCACGGGGACTTGCTCGTCTCCGGGTAGAATGGGTGGCCTATGCGCCAGGCGGCCATGACGCGCCAGTAAAGCGACTCCGCTCTCTCTCTCTCTCTCTCTCTCTCTCTCTCTCTCTCTCTCTCTCTCTCTCTCTCTCTCTCTCTCTCTCTCTCCCTCTCTCTCTCCCTCTCACTACCCCCTCTCCCTCTCTTCCTCGCACTCATGGAGTATGCCAAAGGGGTGCAAGCAGTCCTCTTTCCGCATACTAGGAGCTAATGTGCTTTTATTGTCCATAACTATGGCCATAGTTGTGCGTACAGGGTGAGTTTTCTCATTCTGTCAATGATTTGTGAAGTATATAGCAAGGGCAGCCTATGTGGATTCTTTTTTTACCAACGAACTAGTAAGCGCAAACGTGTAGGTACGAAGGTTGTTGGTGCTTTCCGATTGACGTCCGCTCTGGCGAGGTCAGCACCCGTTGCTAGTGAGGGTGGCAGGACTCTGCATGGGGTGCCGTGGCCTTCCCGAGGGTGCCTTGAGTCTTAAGTGCGTTCAAAAAGTGTGTGTGAGTTTTTTTTGTTTTGTTTTTTAAGCCTCCGGTTAGAGTTGGCTTTCCGGCCGGCCGGCTGCTGGCTACGAACAGCAGTTACCCAGGATGCCTGCAGCAACGCCGGGACCCTCCTTTGATCCTAGGCAGCGAGGACTGCCTTACTCTCCAGATATTTACCCCTCACGTAAGAAACATCAAATTACTTTAAATCAGAAGTGCAGTCGTGGTCTGAAGCTTGAGGTAAAAAATCAATTATGAGTCACTTTTTCGAAAAATGCATATTTTAAGTTTAAATTTTGAACAAGTAGCCAGAGTAGCTTTGAGGCGTTTAAATATGATCCCTTGCCTTCGTTTTCCAGCATAGCAGCCCCGTCTGTCATCCTCGTTTACTGAGCTACGGTCGTTTCCAAAAAAAAAAAGGCTAAACCTAACGTGGGTCAGCAATTTTTAAAGCTATCTGCGCACCATGCCTTGAATTTCTTTTTTGCCAAACTAAGGTTGACTTATAATTCCTTCACTTATTATTCACATAAAACGGCAAGGGCGTTCCCTTTCATTCCATAATTCGATTTTTGGAAAATATTCCAAAAACCTCCATTTTTTCCCCTTTTTCTTGCCCTCGGATAAACCTATTTTCCCTTCGAATCCGAAGGTCTTTTTTTTGCTGCCCTATGGGTGGCGTTGTGGTCGTGGCTCAGACATCCGCGCCGTTTCAGGTGACAAAGGGCAGTTGAGGGAAGACCCATACCGAAATATAACCGATTCACTCATTCATGAATTTGCAGCGGCCCGTCAAAAAAAATTGGCCCATCATTGATTCGTGACCCACAATCGATTTTTTTACCTCATAGACTTTTACGGTTCCAACAGAAGAAATAATAAATGACAAAATCGTGATTCTAAACGCTATGAACATAGCACGTAAATGATGCAATGCGTTGAGACATCGCATCGCACCTCACGTGAAACGCAACGGCCACATCGCACTTTACGTGCGATGCGTCACGAAAATGCCCCATGCCTTTTTTGCTTATGCATGGCATTGCACTTCACGTCCGATGCAATTGCATTGCACCAATTGGCGATTAATGTGGCTCTAAATGCATTGCACCAATTGACACTATACTCATAGCCTTTGAATTCTCAGTGTGAGAACAGTGAATTAATAGAATGGATCAAGTAGATGTTGACTTTTGTACTGCCTTTTGACAAAAGTGTGCGATTTAAACTATTTCTTGTGTTTCCTGTTCATTCCTCCTTCGTCTTCTTCATAAGCCCGCCTAAACCAAACCTCCCTTTTTTTTTATCGTTTTTTCCCTTGGTCCTCTGAAGGCATGCAATGGCATGTTTCAGGGTCTTGTTTGCTTAAATTATATGTGTTAGTACTGTGTTTTAACCGTGCAGCTGGATGGCCCTGACCTACCTGTGCTGGTTTTCATTCATGGTGGTGCATTCATGTACGGCGATGGACCTCGAGGCGGAGAGAAATATGTTATGGACTATGATGTTGTCTTTGTCACTGTGGACTACCGCCTCGGAATCTTGGGTAAGTACTTTTGGCCCAAATGCTTGAAGTGTAGATCTTGGAAAGGGCGCATCAGCTAGCTATTTAACGATCGGTCAATGGTGGATGAAGTGGCAGCTAAGCAAAGGAAAGCATCCCCTGGGGGATTTTCAGGCTCTCAACAAGGCCTCCCGCTCCCCTCCCGTACATTAAGTTAAACAGAGGTTTTTTAGCAATACTATTACTGCTCTGCTGTATGCAGTTATCACTAAGTCAACGCTTAACTGAAAAGATTCGTTTCGTGATCCTAGATAAATTACTTAAGACTCCATATTTTTATTTTTTTTTCATTCTAGTAAATTCCCTTGCTCCAATCCAAGTAATCTAATCAAATTTGGTTTCTAAAAACCATGGTTTTATTGTGAATGGAGGGCGCGCTTTGCTAAGCAATACAATGGCAAATATACATGGAGCTGGCTCGGCATTAGGGTCTTCACCTGGCTAGTCAATATTTTCAATTGATGAAATCATCCATAATTATATTTTGAACTGAAATTTTCTATTAAACGACCCCACGGTCATTTTTCTTCAAAAAAATTTCAATTTGCCACATTTTACGTCGTTACGTACGGCTCCACAAGGCCCCAAGCATTCACCTGCATTCGATGTATTTCTATTGATAATGATCGTCTAATGTATTGAGGTGGAAGTACAATAGTAGTACAACAGGGCCTGTCTTGCATTGCCTACCCTGCCAGGGGGCAGGGGCAACGCATGCCAAGCCCTGTTCGACTCCGCTATATCGTGTTTCTCATCCAGACGTGCGTGCCGTTCTCAAGGCCATGATGTTCCGGGGGTGCCTTCCTATCAGCCGCTTCGCGTACCCCTTTAGCCGGTTGCCTACCCACCAGGCGCTTGACCCACATCTCACATGTGGTTGCCTATCAGCCGCCACGTGCCAATTCTTACACGGGGTTGGCTACCCATCATGCGTTTTCGGGTAAAAGGGGAAGATAAAATAAAAAGCAATAAGCATTATAATTATTTTTCGTATTTTTGTTTCTGCTTTTTACGACAGGTTTGACATTTCTTTACACGAATATCTTCACAAACGGTCACATTCTGAGCATAACGCTTAAACATTTCGTCGACAATTTCGTCATTAGAGGTGCGGTCAGAAGTGAAACAAGTTACAAAATCCTTCATAGAGTATCCTTGTGCCTTAAAAAGCAAAAACAGTACGCAGTACTGTCCACATTCATCAGAATCGAATTTCTGTAAATCATTTGTGTTTTTGGTCCATTGGCGGTCCATGAATTTTCTTATATTAGGGACATATGGTCGAAGTCAATTGGAGCAAAAATGTTCTCCTCGCCCGTTTCAGCCAACGTATATGGCTTGCCAGTGTGCTCCCGGCTTGTTATTGGGGTCGGTGTTGACAATGATGAGTGACGGTTTTTGTGTAAGTTGTGCGGAAGTGTATCGGAGGCAAAAACTCCTTCAAAGTGTGGTGAAGCGTGTGGATCTTTCCGCTCAGACTCCAAAGTCTGCGACCACGTTGCGGTTTTTTTCAATCTCAATCTAATTATTGAATTCTGAGAGGACAGTACAGTTTATGGCTCCCGCTAGAGGTTTAGCAAACTGTACTTCCACTCTCACTACTCCTTGGCGCTGCAAGTTCCAGTGACTTTCATGGGCAGAAAGGTCGAATGCGTAGAGTGCGAAACCTTGTGGGTAATCAGTGTAGGTGATATCATTCCCTTCATCTTTCCAATGCAAGCCCGTCCCACTGAAAAGCGTGTTGTGTGCGTCGATGTGAAAATTATGTTCGTAGTCAGGTGTGATAGGTTAGGTTAGGTTGTGCGGGAATTCGTTCCGAGTCCACATAGAGACTCAGGTAATTCAGATCGTAGTTTTGGAAGTTAAATGGATCATACTGGTAACTTCCATTGAATGCTGGTTTTGGAACAAAGCCAATGATGATTCTTTTTGGGATCTGTTCAAGGTGTAAGTTTGATATGGATTTATCCTGGACCCCGACTGGAATTGTTATTGTTTTGAGGTCAACTCTTGTGAGTGAATACTTGGCTGGTGCCTGTTCAAGGGCTGCTGCATGTCCTAGCAGTACAGTGGGTGAGATGCGAACTTTTCGCACTAACAGTGTTGCGTCTTAGATGACCACCTTTTCATTTCTGTTAGTTGACATGAGCAGGAAGGCATCTCGGCTACGAGTGAGCTTAACTCTCAGTTCTACGTTATTTAAGAGAAAGCGATCCTGGTAAAAAATGTCACTGTGAATAGGCCCTAGGAGGTCAAATACTTTGCTGTTTTTAGTGAGTTCGTGTCGTTTTTTGAGTCCCTCGTTTTTGTCTGACTTGCACTCATCCATGTGTCCGGCTGTGTCTTTATACCACATGCGCATAGACATGTAAGAATTTTTGGCAGGTGAGTCATAAGCCAAGAGTGACTCCATATAACTTCGATACGGGCAAGTCATAGCAGATTGTTAAATAAATTTTTGGTTCAGTGAAACATCATTCTGGCTCCAAAGTGAGTGCATCATATAATTAACAGGTGTGGCGTCACTATTATCCCCTTCACCCAAGTCGCTGCCATTTTCTTTCACAATTTTTCCCTTCACCAGTAAAAGTGTGTGAGCAGGATCAATGTATTCATGTCCAGTACCTGGGACCAGGGTTGTTAACGCTAATTTCTAACTTTAGCGCGCTAACGCTAACGCTATTAGCGCTCCTCCAAAAAATTTAGCGCGCTAAATTGCCGCTAAAAGCAGTTTTAGCGCGCTAACGCTATTAGCGCTGCCCTAAAAATTTAGCGCGCTAAAATTTCCGCTAAAACCGCTAGCGCTAATTCGAAATAAAGCGCTTTAAACTTCGGTGTACATGAGTCTTTCATGAAATTGAAATGATCCTTGAAGCATTTAACTTGCCAAAGGGGGAGAAAAATGCGAAAATAATGGCAAGAATCGAGTAAGCTTAGACCAGCAGCAAAAGTCGAATTAGGGTTAGCGCCGCTGAATTGCTAAGGGGTACGTTAGCGCACTAACCGGTACTAACGCTAACCCCTCTCAAAATGTTTAGCGGCTAACGCTAATCGCTAAATTAGCGTTAGCGCGCTAACTTGGCGACGCTAAACGCTAAGTTAGCGTTGACAACCCTGCCTGGGACATAGAATTCGATAGTGTTTGATTGGTCAATGCTGGTGATTGGCTTTAAATGCGTCCACTGCCCCCCTTCCAGAACTGTCTGTGTAAATGGGATCGCCCATAAATCAAGTTCGGAGCGAAGCGCCTCTGATGAGGCAGTGAGTAAAAGTGCCATGTTTTAGAAAATGTGTTGTGCTGATTCTTCGGTCTTCACCTTGGCCCTCTTGAGTGTGTTTTCTGTTCGAGTGCCGGCTATGGACTGACGCTGACCCTGTGCTCTGCCTCGCTTTATACCTCTCCCTCGCATCTTGTTTACAAGGTTTTTACCCGCCTCAGAGAAGTGTTGCTGTACGCTATTTCTCAGTGGGACTTCGCCTGATGCAGCATCAGCAAGAATGCGACTTCCTGCCCGAAGGGCTTCACGCCCAACAGCACTTGCCCCTTGTTTTAGGAATGGGAAAATGTTACGGAACAGTCCACCAAGGAAGCTTCCAATGCACGCCCTTTTTTGTGTTGATGAGCCCGCATAAGAGTTCATGCGAGACCTAGTTTGGGCCTGTTTCACGAAATACTCTGCAATGTGAGCCATGGTGATGTCAAGGCTTTTGTCGGAAGTGACACAAGAGTGTTGACGTGCCGTGATCAAATGGTGCGAATTCCCCCGTGTGCGTAACAGAGGGGTCTTCATGAAGATATATCGGAACTATAGTGTAGTGCCTGTAGTTTTCAGTGTACTATGTTTAAAAAAACGATTTTTATTTTCATGGCAAACCTACATGTATACCTAAAGATACGGAAATTGGCCGTTGTCCCATACTTTACCCAATTTTCATCAATTTAGGACCAAGGTGTTAACATTAAATTTTGCATCGATTTGTGCAGTTTTTGGAGTGCTGATCACAAAAATTAATTCTATTTTGACTTCAGAATTATATTTTTATGTCAAATTAGGTACTTCGGGACCAAAATTTTCAAGTCGAGTTTTACATTGTTTCTGGCAGTTTTCGGTGTGCTGACCACAAAAATGACCTCCAAATTTTCCTATGACCCATACGTCACATAATATTAATAAATTTGGGACCAAAATTTTTTAAATCGAGTTTGGCGGTTTGGCAAGCCGGTGGCACAGAAAAGCAGTGCGGCGTTTGCCTACTCGCATCGCTCGCCTACTACGCGCCCGAACTAAACGGCGCGTACCCCTAGTTTTCTTGTCTGCAAATAATTTACTAAAGCAAACACCTCTTTTTAAGTTAGCAAAGTGTAACCCCACTAATAAAAAGTTTTGTCTGCCGCTTTAGGCTTCCTTAGCTTCGAAGACCAGGCGCTGCCAGGGAACCTAGGAATGCTGGACCAAGTGGCCGCACTTCGGTGGATTCAGGAGAACATCAAACATTTTGGTGGCGACAACAAGAGGATAACCATCTCCGGCCTATCCGCAGGATCTGCTAGCTGTTTACTGCATACATTGTCCCCGCTCTCAAGAGGTGCTGGCATTTAAAATGAAATTGACCATCGCATTCGGGAAATTACGATCGTGCGCACACTAGATCGACGTTCCATTTTCGTAATTTTCAGAACACGACTTGAAATAACCAACATTTATCAATTTTACGATTCTGTTTTGAATTTTCGCATCAAGTTACAAAATTTGCAGTGTTTGCAAAATTTAAATCCGTGTCCGAAAAGTTGTCATCAAAATTGCTTTGAAAATCCATCACTTTTTTAGCACTAAAGATAGAAAAAAATCGCGTGGTCCCTTTTCTTATAGCCAGCTTCTCACTTCCTGACCGCCAGTCTGGGTTCTTTTATGCACAACTCACTGAAATTCAAAGGGTGAGACGTCTTACCAATTTTTCGGCGATACAAAAAGTATCACCGAAAAGAAGTCGTACACGAATGTTTCACTGAAAAAAAAAGGACGTACAAATGTATCACCGGAAAAAGGTCAGACATCAGCGAGATGGGCCCTTCTTTTTTTGAAGAAGTATCACCTTTTGCCGGTGATACATTTGTATACGTCCTTTTTTCGGTGATTCATCCGTGCACGATCTTTTCACGGTGACACATTTTAGTTTCACTCTTTTTCGGTGAGAGAGTTCTGTCTCACCCGTCAGATGGTGAGATGTATCACAATTTGATTTAGAGTGCTGCTGCATAATTTGTTCTCTGCTCAGTGCACAGTGGGCCAGAAGGTGGGCAAAACTGTAGACGTGTTCTTAGCTTCGTAGTCACTGAATGTGGCTTGAAATGAACGCGTGACCCCATCACTGAATTCCTCGTTCGGAGAGCATTCCTTTGGTGGTTTCGCACGTTCGGGTCGAGTCACATTTAGGGACTCTGGAGCTCAAAACCCGTCTGGGGATTTGACCGCCTCCACCGGTCTCCTGGCCCACTGTACAGCGGTTGGCATGTCTTTGCAGGCCTCTTTCATCGCGTCATCGCCATGAGCGGGTCGCCACTTAACCCCTGGACCCAACAGCGGTCAGCACGGGAGAACGGTCTCCGCGTCGCAGCCCTGTCCAACTGCACTTCAAACAACACCAACGTTATCCTGGAGTGCCTTAGGAGTAAAGATGCTGGACAGTTGGTGGCCTTAGAGGCGGAACATTTCCAGGTTGGCAATGCAATTAAAGCTTTAGTTTCAACTGAAATCGAAATCTTCACACCTAGTTACTATGTACTTTTTGGGTGCGTTAGTGTTTGCACAAATTAAAACATGCGCTTGAAATGCACGAACTCATGCGCTACAATGCTCAAATGCGTGCAATTTGAATAACGCATGCTCAGAAGCTTATGGACCAAACATGGCATAGTAATTTAGAGTGTGAATCATACGATTGCTTGAAAACGAGTTGTTGCCCGTTACTCAAACTTCTCCTGTCCAACGAGCGTATTTTCAAGAATCATTGAAGTCAAGGACGGCGACAATCGGACGTTTGGGAGGAAAGCAGCGTCAAGTTGGAATTTCAACGAATATTAAATATTGCCGTGAAGACCGATGGGCACCCGAGGCCAAAGGCCTAGGGTTTGGAAACCAATTCAGCGGCGAAAAGTAATAGAGAATTCTGTTAACAGCTTGGGCTAATTCTCCATACCCTAAACCCAGTATTTTCCGTAGCCTCTTTACAATATTCACAGTGTGACTTACAGTCTTCTCAGTAGGACTTACAGTCGTCTCCGTGCATCTCAATGGTCTACGACGGCCATGCGGAGAACACAGGTTCCCTTACATCCCCAGGTATCACACCCCGATTTCGACGCCAATTTTTTTTTCTAGCATCCTTGGGACCTAAAAAGACCAGAATGACATAGCCAAGCTGCTGAGGTGGCCATTTCTGGCCGTGTAAAATTTCCAAAAACGTCGAATGCGAACCAACACGGTAAAACTCGGTCCTGGTTTTCCCAGGACCGTCCTGGTTTCTCCTATACTAAATGCATAGGAAAACCAGGACCTAGTTTTACCGTGAATATTTTTTTTAAAGTGCCAAAATTTTTGTTTTAATTTAATTGGCATAGAACTAATGTTTATTTCAACTTTTGGACAAAAATAATTTTTCTTGGTGACTATTGTCGAACTAGGTTGATAAGAAATCGATCGTTAGGAGGGCAAACCAGAGCCGAAAGTGAGCAGAAGTGCCCGAAACGGACCATAATCGTCGATTTCGCTTATCTTTTGCTCAAATGTGACCTACCCATAGGTTAACACCCCCACAAAATTTTAGCTCTCGAGCACTGTTAATCAAATGGTGATACATCTCACCATCTGAGGGGTGAGACAGAACTGTCTCACCGAAAAAGGGTGATACTAAAGTGTATCACCGTAAAAAGGTCGTACACGAATGTATCACCGAAAAAAGGTCGTACTCGAATGTATCACCGAAAAAGAGTGATACTTCCTCAGGAAAACAAGGGTCCATCTCACTGATGTCTGACCATTTTTCGGTGATACATTTGTGTACGACCTTTTTTTCGGTGATACATTCGTGTATGACTTTTTTTCGGTGAGACTTTTTGTATCACCGAAAATGGGTGAGACGTCTCACCCTTTGAATTGCAGTGAGGCCAATTATTATAGGAGCAATCAAAGTTTTGGGCTTCATTACGGCTAATTTTCGCTGTTTCACTTATTTGAATATCATTCACCCAGGCTGCAAAACCAAAGCCAGAACTGCGCGTTACAGCGAAAATTAGCTCAAATAAAACACTTAAATCGATTATCATTCTTAAATGAATCACCAAATTTTTAGGGATGCTAGGCAATAATATGGACTATAACATCAAACAAGAAAAAATCTGAAAACATCTGTTTTTGAGATAATTTCGTTCAAAATGCTGACTTTCTTCAATTTTTATCAAATTTGAAATTTGTTGCCAAATTGTTCAGCTATTCCTCCAGGCCGACTACCTTTCAAATGAGCGAAGAATGAGCTCTGAACCTCCGTTTTGACGAAACCGTGTAGTTTTTTTTTTTTGTTCGTTTTTTTAAGTCTGCAACGAAAATGTTTTATTCTAACGCAGCCCATAACTATTTCAAAAACTTGTATTTTTTATGAAAATTGGTCTTGGGGCTTTCAGACTAAAGCCAAGAAGACCACAAAATTCCTTCGAAATAGGAGTGGTCTCTTGCAAATGTTTGTCGAACCCCCATGGAATGACTCTAAAGCAGTAAAAAATTGTAAATTTGTCCTTTGGATGCATATCAACAGTGATGCACTGCTCTGAGGTCCATTCGGCGCACAGATTCGGATTGGCTACTCCATTTTATGCGTGGGTTCCAATTTTCATCCTCCTGACCCCTAGAAAACTGAATTCCGGAGCACTTTAGAGAAAATATACAATTTAGTCTAGAACGACCCAAAAGAAAAAGCCCAAAACTTTGATTGCTCCTATAATAATAATAATTGACCTAGAGAGCTGAAATTTTGTGGGGGTGTTTACCTATGAGTAGGTCACATTTAGGCAAAAAATGAGCGAAATCGACAATGATGGTCCGTTTGGGGCACTTCTGATCGACTCTGGTTTGCCCCACGACCGATTAATTTCTAAACAACCAAGTTTGACAATAGTCACCAAGAAAAAAGTTATTTTTGTCCAAAAATTGAAATAAACATCAGTTCTGTGCCAAAATTAAATAAAAACAAAAATTTTGGGTTCATTTTTGTTGTTCTTGGAATTTTTTCACGGCCGGAAATGGCCACCCCAGCAGCTATGCTGTGCCATTCTAGTCTTTTGAGGTCCCAAGGATGCTAGAAAAAAATTGGCGTCGAAATGGGGGTGTGACACCTGGGGATGTTCCCTTGTGACAGCCGCACAGTGACTACTGTAAAGAGGCTACGGAACATACTGGGTTAATGGTACAGTGAATCCTGGCAAAAAAAAATGAACTGACTTTTTCGTAGCTTGTTGCCACAACGAAAGCTCTCAAGAGTTTCAATGTATCTACCGTTGTGAGACCTCGATCACGTGCATTATTAACTAGACGACGAAAACGCACGTGACGCATCTCGTCTGTGACTGTAACACGTTAATTCCGATGCGTGCAAACAACACGGCTCGCGATCGCTCGCCCGTGGAAACCCATCATTTAATAGAAGTTCTATTTCTTATAATTTTGACGATAAAACTTATTTTATATCGATGTTGATTAAAAATTTTAAGAATGTTACAAAACAACGATCTCGCGGTTCTCCCATTCCAGACCTGGATGCAGAACCCCTTCTCTCCGTTCGCGCCAGTCGTCGACAAGGGCGCTGCGACACCGTTCATGCCTCAGGATCCACACAGCATGCTTACTTCCGGGAAAAATATAGCAGATGTGCCACTGATCTTGAGTGTCACCACCGAGGAGGGGCTGTACAACGCTGCAGGTACTACATCCTCTCACAGTAAAGTATGTCAGAAGACTGGTGTATGCCGTCTAAATCCCGGACGGGTTTAGAGCTCAAGAAGAGCTCAATAGGACTCGTACCGACTCGTGCCGAACGTGTGACCCCCACCAATGGATTGGTCTACGAACGAGTCCTGTTAAGCGACACGGAAGCTCAAAATGTGTTAAGCATTTTGGCCACCTGCGCTGGTGTAACGGGAATGGTGTAACCCCCCTCGGATGTGTAACCCCGGTACACTAAACCTAGGCTTTACCTTCCGGTACACCATGCCCAGGAATGGTGTACCCCCAACCGAGGGGGTATGCACTCGTTTATTAGTCGGGTCGCTCAATCCGTAATAGTTCGCGTAATAGCAGCGTATTAGCCGACATTGTCATGATTTTGCCTATTTTTTGATTGTTTTAGGCTGTTTTGGGGTTGTTTTAGGTTTTTTTTCATGCAAATTTCAACAATTTTGAGGCGTAATAGAGCGTAATAGCGTATTAGTCGGGTCACTCGCTTTGAGAGTGCACACCCCCTCGCCCCCAACCTTTGGGGACAGGGGGTACACCATTCCTTAGGCATGGCGTACGCCCTCCCTTGAGGACAGGGCACTGTAAAACAAAACTTGGTCTAGACTATACCACTGGTGCGGTCAAATGAGTGCCATTTTGACCGCATTAGTTAGTGTGGTCTAGACCACGTTTAGAGTGCTCTGGTGTCGTCCAGACCACGTTTGGAGTTCTCTCTCAATGCAATGACCACACCAAACGTGGTATAGACCACACCAACTGATGCGGTCAAAATGGCACTCATTACCGCATCAGTTGGTGTGGTCTAGACCACGTTTGGTTTTTCAGTGGGGGTACACCGTTCCTTAGGCATGGTGTACCGGGGGTACACTATTCCTTCGGCATGGTGTACTATCGTTCTCAAAAGTTTTGTCCGGCGGTATGGCGATACCCCGCGCGACAAGGTCGTGGAGAGGTGCTGCCACCTACCGGACCCCGAATGCCTTTAGCCGGAGGCACATATCAGATTTCATCTCGGCAAGGACGGGCACGCATCAATGTGGTGGCGAGGTTCAGCAACGGAAAGGAATTGAGAAAAAAACGAAAATTTTAACTGGCACGACCGCCCAGATGGAGCACATCCAGCGATGCGAACGGATGAAGGTGCAGGTGAGGTTAGTCGGCCCAGCTCCGAGCTCCGGCGTCCATTCGGATTTCTCATACCGCGCGGGAGTTTCGAAACAAACCTCTTGTGTGCTCACATCCACGATCCTTACCTGCCGGAGTTAACATAGAACAGTGACTCCGGCAATTGGCCTTCGACAAGCGTTTAATTTTTTAAACAGCAAAATACTTTTTGGAGATGAATGGACTATTTGCGTTGGCCCTTACAAGGAAAAGGGCGCAGGCCCTGCCTTATTCGAATTGCTGATCGGGAAATGCCCTTACTGGTAAACCCGGCTACAATCAGCAGTAGTCGAAGTGCGCGAAACTAATCGGGCAATAAACGTCAAAAAAGCAGTCAAGGTCACGCGTAGCCGGGTTTTGTCGCTGTATGAAGGCTCGTCCCTTTAGCTCTTCTCGGGGAATGCCCTTTACTGGCAAACCCGGCTACAATCAGCAGTAATCGGAGGGCGCGAATCCTACCGGAGAAAAAACGTCATGCAAGCCGCTCTTAGCCACATGTAGCCGGGTTTTAACGCTGTGAAAAGGGTCGTCCCTTTAGCTTTTTTCGAAGAAAGCCCTCCCTGGCAAACCGGGTACAATCAGCAGTAGTCGAAGTGCGCGAAACCTATCGGGCAAATAACGTCAAGCAAGCAGTCAAGGTTACACGCAGCCGGGTTTTGTCGCTAAGGCTCGTCCCTGTAGCTCTTCTCGGGGAATGCCCTTTACTGGCAAACCCGGCTACAATCAGCAGTAATCGGAGGGCGCAAATCCTACCGGTGAAGAAACGTCAAGCAAGCTGTCTAGGCCACATGTAGCCGGGTTTTGTCGCTGTGTAAAGGCTCGTCCCTTTTGCTCTTCTCGAGGAATGCCCTTACTGGCAAACCCGGCTACAATCAGCAGTAGTCGAAGTGCGCGAAACTAATCGGGCAATAAACGTCAAACAAGCAGTCAAGGTCACGCGTAGCCGGGTTTTGTCGCTGTATGAAGGCTCGTCCCTTTAGCTCTTCTCGGGGAATGCCCTTTACTGGCAAACCCGGCTACAATCAGCAGTAATCGGAGGGCGCGAATCCTATCGGAGAAAAAACGTCATGCAAGCCGCTCTTAGCCACATGTAGCCGGGTTTTATTGCTGTGAAAAGGGTCGTCCCTTTAGCTCTTCTCGAAGAATGCCCTTTCTGGCAAACCCGGCTACAATCAGCAGTAGTCAAAGTGCGCGAAACCTATAGGGCAATTAACGTCAAGCAAGCAGTCAAGGTTACACGCAGCCGGGTTTTGTCGCTAAGGCTCGTCCCTGTAGCTCTTCTCGGGGAATGCCCTTTACTGGCAAACCCGGCTACAATCAGCAGTAATCGGAGGGCGCGAGTCCTATTGGAGAAAAAACGTCATGCAAGCCGCTCTTAGCCACATGTAGCCGGGTTTTATCGCTGTGAAAAGGGTCGTCCCCTTAGCTCTTCTCGAAGAATGCTCTTACTGGCAAACCCGGCTACAATCAGCAGTTATTGGAGGGCGCGAAACCCAACGAAGAAAAAGCGTCAAGCAAGCTGTCTAGGCCACATGTAGCCGGGTTTTGTCGCTGAGTGAAGGAATGCCCTTCCTGGCAAACCCGGCTACAATCAACGGCAATCGAAAGGCGCGAAACCTAACGGGAAAAAAAGGTCAAGCAAGGCGTCTAGGCCACATGCAGCCGGGTTTTGCCGCAGTCTGAAAATTTAATTTACCCGTGGCATTGCCCCCACCCGTAAGACCCGACTACAAACGGCAGTTATTAATAGTGCCGGACATGCGTGAAACAAAAGGCATATCCTGCCACTTTTGAAGTGATGTAGCCAGGTTTTGTTACTTTTCAGAGAGAGGGACAGAGAGAGAAAGAAAGAGAAGCTCTTATTTTACGTCCTTGCACAAGGTGCTCCCAACCCGGCTCCGGCTATTTGTCGTTTTTGGAATTTCCACTGGACGCTCTAAGCACGGTGTAGGGAGACCCGGTGGCGGCACTCCGGTATCCTGTCCATAGTGCGCCGTGTCCCCCAAAACGGGGACGGATTAGGGCGCCCGCCGGCCACTAGTGTCGCCACCGTCGCCGGGAGGCCAACTACGAAGCTCGGTGCGCGTAGCTGCGGTCGGGGCGGCCGATGCTGCCGGCCGGCCGCCTCCGCGCAGCTTCGCACGGACGGGCTACGTAGTTCGCCCCGCAACTACGCCACGCCACGCTCCGATCGCTCGGCTCGGCTCCGCTCGGCTGTGGCTCCGCTGTGGATCGGCTGCTCGCTGCTCGGCTCGTCGGGCCGCTGGCTGGCTGCAGGCCGCTGCAGGCGTGTGAAGGGCTACTGGCTTCGGCGTGACTGGATTATTAGTGAACTTTCCGAAAGGAAATGTCAATAATCTCACTTTCAAACTGCGTCACATGAAACTAGTTCATGGAGTAGAATGTAATGGCGTCAGAGCACGCGCTCAAATTTAGGTTGCACATGAGTGCAGGTGAGTGAAGTGCCGTTTCGTTGAGGTTAAGAGACTGTGAACAGAAGCTGTGTATTTTAATCATGAAAACCAGTAATTTGTGAACAGCAGCACTAACTTTTTAAGTTCCAAGGCGGGCTATTTTTGCCATATTTCCCGGTAACAATATTCAAACGCCACGCGGCCGAGAGCGCCAGCGGGCGGGCACGCCCGACGCGGCGCTCGGCGCTCGCCAGTGACCGGCTCTTCCCGAAGCGCCAGGAGGCGACAGCCCGTCCGCGCGAAGCTGTGCGGAGGCGGCCGGCCGGCAGCATCGGCCGCCCCGACCGCAGCTACGCGCACCGAGCTTCGTAGTTGGCCTCCCGGCGACAGTGGCGCCCGCTCGGTGGCGAGCGGGCGCCCTAATCCGTCCCCATTTCGGGGGACAGCCCAGGCGGCGAGTGCCGGCACCGGGTCTCTCTACACCGTGGCTCTAAGTTAGGGCGGAGCGGTGGAGAGTGATCGCGTGCGAGGTTTGCATAACGTCGTGAAGACGGCATGGTGCAGTTCCGCACACGACCGGTTTGGCAACAGCGCACATACAGGTAATCTCTTTCGGATTGACAGTAGCAAAAGCTAAATACTGCTTAAAAAACTAGAAAATGTATTTTGTTGCACACACGAGCGCGGACTTACTGTTACTTGGCACCCGCTAGTAACGTATGATTTGGACACATACTTGTTTGCTGGACAACATAATCAACATAATACTCTGAGTGGTTCACGGTAATAGCGTCAGCTGCTGTTAATTTTGATCCAGTCGAGTATTGAACCCGGAACCATGTGCTTCAGAATGGTGCACTCAACCAACTTCGCCATGTTAGCAAGTCGGGTTGAGACGCGCGTCGCACTTATCCCCCTCCATCAGGCTGCTTCCCCCACCGCGCCGTTCGCGCAAAGACTTGGCAACCTCGCACTGGATCCCCCTTCCCTCCGCCGCTGCGAGCGGAGATCGGCCGGCTGGCTCAGCGGTGGCGGCCGCCAGCAGACCTCGGGTGGGGGACGCCGCTTGTTGGTGAGAGATGACTGGGACACGCGTCCACCACCAGAGCGACAGCGTGGTGTAGTGGGTTGAACGCTGCACAGTGAAGTGCACAGCACCGGGTTCGGTGCCCGACTGGGTCGCGATGAATAGCAGCTCATGAGATGCTGTTGTCATGAATCACTCTGACAATATTATGTTGATAACCATGTCCACTTTATTTTACTTTCGGGTCCAGCATACAAGCATTTATCCGAATAATATGGTAGCAGAGTGTGAATAGTAAGATTAAGTCCGCGCTTGTGTGTGCAGCAAAATATATTTTCAGAGACGTTATTTAGCGTCTTCTGCCACTAATCCAACAGACAACATTCACACATCCATCTCAAAGGCGCTAGGGGAAGACAGAACTTTGTTGCTGTCGTTCGTTTCAGCTGGGCAGCTCGCAGCAGCACCGCTCCGCCACTTTAATAAATGCGCTGTTGCCACACAGTTCGTTGCGCCTGGGGCCGCATCACTCCGCCTGCACGATGACATGGCAACCTCGCACTTGATCCCCCTTCCCCGCCCCGCTTCGCAGGCTGCCTAGACTCTTGGGCCTCATGTGAGAGCACGGTCTAGAGAGGGCCCTTTTAAGGCTAAAAGTAGCATTGGCGCCCGCGACGGGAGCCGAGCGGCCCGGAAAGGTTGCCATGTTATCGTGCAGGCGGTGTGATGCAGCCTCAGGAGCACGAACTGTGTGGCAACAGCGCATTTATTAAAGTGGCGGAGCGGTGCTGCTGCGAGCTGCCCAGCTGAAACGAACGACAGCAACAAAGTTCTGTCTTCCCCTAGCGCCTTTGAGATGGATGTGTGAATGTTGTCTGTTGGATTAGTGGCAGAAGACGCTAAATAACGTCTCTGAAAATATATTTTGCTGCACACACAAGCGCGGACTTAATCTTACTATTCACACTCTGCTACCATATTATTCGGATAAATGCTTGTATGCTGGACCCGAAAGTAAAATAAAGTGGACATGGTTATCAACATAATATTGTCAGAGTGATTCATGACAACAGCATCTCATGAGCTGCTATTCATCGCGACCCAGTCGGGAACCGAACCCGGTGCTGTGCACTTCACTGTGCAGCGTTCAACCCACTACACCACGCTGTCGCTCTGGTGGTGGACGCGTGTCCCAGTCATCTCTCACCAACAAGCGGCGTCCCCCACCCGAGGTCTGCTGGCGGCCGCCACCGCTGAGCCAGCCGGCCGATCTCCGCTCGCAGCGGCGGAGGGAAGGGGGATCCAGTGCGAGGTTGCCAAGACTTTGCGCGAACGGCGCGGTGGGGGAAGCAGCCTGATGGAGGGGGATAAGTGCGACGCGCGTCTCAACCCGACTTGCTAACATGGCGAAGTTGGTTGAGTGCACCATTCTGAAGCACATGGTTCCGGGTTCAATACTCGACTGGATCAAAATTAACAGCAGCTGACGCTATTACCGTGAACCACTCAGAGTATTATGTTGATTATGTTGTCCAGCAAACAAGTATGTGTCCAAATCATACGTTACTAGCGGGTGCCAAGTAACAGTAAGTCCGCGCTCGTGTGTGCAACAAAATACATTTTCTAGTTTTTTAAGCAGTATTTAGCTTTTGCTACTGTCAATCCGAAAGAGACTACCTGTATGTGCGCTGTTGCCAAACCGATCGTGTGCGGAACTGCACCATGCCGTCTTCACGACGTTATGCAAACCTCGCACGCGATCACTCTCCACCCACACTAAATTACTATGTAGGTTTTTGTGCATACGTAACGCACGAAATTAAACATGCATTTGTTGCGCACAAAATTGTGCGCAATAACACACGATTTTCTGCATACCCGCGCACTAAATCGTGCATTATCACGTACAAATTCGTGCGTTACAAAGTGCATGTTTAATTTCGTGCGCGGGCGCGCATAAAAACCTACATAGTAATTTAGTGTGCCGCTCCGCCCTAACTTAGAGCGTCCAGTGGAAATTCCAAAAACGACAAATAGCCGGAGCCGGGTTGGGAGCACCTTGTGCAAGGACGTAAAATAAGAGCTTCTCTTTCTTTCTCTCTCTGTCCCTCTCTCTGAAAAGTAACAAAACCTGGCTACATCACTTCAAAAGTGGCAGGATATGCCTTTTGTTTCACGCATGTCCGGCACTATTAATAACTGCCGTTTGTAGTCGGGTCTTACGGGTGGGGGCAATGCCACGGGTAAATTAAATTTTCAGACTGCGGCAAAACCCGGCTGCATGTGGCCTAGACGCCTTGCTTGAACTTTTTTTCCCGTTAGGTTTCGCGCCTTTCGATTGCCGTTGATTGTAGCCGGGTTTGCCAGGAAGGGCATTCCTTCACTCAGCGACAAAACCCGGCTACATGTGGCCTAGACAGCTTGCTTGACGCTTTTTCTTCGTTGGGTTTCGCGCCCTCCGATAACTGCTGATTGTAGCCGGGTTTGCCAGTAAGAGCATTCTTCGAGAAGAGCTAAAGGGACGACCCTTTTCACAGCGATAAAACCCGGCTACATGTGGCTAAGAGCGGCTTGCATGACGTTTTTTCTCCAATAGGACTCGCGCCCTCCGATTACTGCTGATTGTAGCCGGGTTTGCCAGTAAAGGGCATTCCCCGAGAAGAGCTACAGGGACGAGCCTTAGCGACAAAACCCGGCTGCGTGTAACCTTGACTGCTTGCTTGACGTTAATTGCCCTATAGGTTTCGCGCACTTTGACTACTGCTGATTGTAGCCGGGTTTGCCAGGAAGGGCATTCTTCGAGAAGAGCTAAAGGGACGACCCTTTTCACAGCGATAAAACCCGGCTACATGTGGCTAAGAGCGGCTTGCATGACGTTTTTTCTCCGATAGGATTCGCGCCCTCCGATTACTGCTGATTGTAGCCTGGTTTGCCAGTAAGGGCATTCCTCGAGAAGAGCAAAAGGGACGAGCCTTTACACAGCGACAAAACCCGGCTACATGTGGCCTAGACAGCTTGCTTGACGTTTTTTCACAGATAGGACTCGCATTTTTTGATATCTCGTGATTGTGGCCGGGTTTACCAGTAAGGGCATTTCCCGATCAGCAATTCGAATAAGGCAGGGCCTGCGCCCTTTTCCTTGTAAGGGCCAACGCAAATAGTCCATTCATCTCCAAAAAGTATTTTGCTGTTTAAAAAAATAAACGCTTGTCGAAGGCCAATTGCCGGAGTCACTGTTCTAGGTTAACTCCGGCAGGTAAGGATCGTGGATGTGAGCACACAAGAGGTTTGTTTCGAAACTCCCGCGCGGTATGAGAAATCCGAATGGACGCCGGAGCTCGGAGCTGGGCCGACTAACCTCACCTGCACCTTCATCCGTTCGCATCGCTGGATGTGCTCTATCTGGGCGGTCGTGCCAGTCAAAATCTTCGCTTTTTTTCTCAATTCCTTTCCGTTTCTTAACCTCGCCACCACATTGATGCGTGTCCGTCCTTGCCGAGATGAAATCTGATATGTGCCTCCGGCTGAAGGCATTCGGGGTCCGGTAGGTGGCAGCACCTCTCCACGACCTTGTCGCGCGGGGTATCGCCATACCGCCGGACAAAACTTTTGAGAACGATAGTACTCCCTCTCTCGAGGACACACCTCTCGGGGCACACCATTCCCAGGAATGGTGTTCCCCTGGTACATCATTCTTTAGGCATGGTGTACCGGGGGTACACCATTCCTTAGGCGCGGTGTACCCCAGGCATGGTGTAGCGGAAAACATACAAAAGTGGGCAAGTCTTGTTCTCAGCCGTCATAAACAAGAAATAAATCTTGATAAAATACAAAATGTGTGTTTTCGGTACACTGTTAGAAAAAATCTTCGGATTTTACGAAGAATCTCTTGTGAAAAATGTTGCCAATTGTCTTCGTGATTTTCTCAGGAAAAAACGAAGATTCTTTGGTCTTTGGGGGCAGTAAAAAAAGGCACTTTAAAGTGACACTAATGTGAGAAGGAATCACTTCCCACTACTTCAGATTAAAAATTGTTACCCGGAAAAATCACGAAGAACCTTTGGTTTTCTTCTTGGAAATTCACGAAGATCATTGGCATCATTTTTCACAAGAAGTTCTTCGTAAAATCACAAAATACTTTTTACAGTGATGAAAGATTAAATGGGAAGACCCTACGCCATTTTGTGGCGAGGTGACCTGAAAGCCGCGCCTAAATATGGCGGGACAAAAATATCTCGCTAGAAACTAGTAAGACTTCATTGTCTGACCGGTACAGGCTGCATGGGCCGTATTGACTGGGCTTCAAAACTCTGGCCATATTGTGCTCAGTCAGAAATGCCACGACCACTGCGAGACATTTTGGCTGCTGGTGGCAACAGCCAAGGAAGTGCGTGAAGCCATGATCGAGCGCAGTGACGGGACTACGCACTTCTTCTAGGTTATGAAAACTAGGCGGCTGTTGGCAAAACGCTTGGAGCAGATCAAAAGAGCATGAAATTTTGGGTGCATCAGGCTCAGTGGACAGCCTGAGTCCTATTCGACGCCTCCTAATAGGACAATCCTGTCAGTGCAGATCCAAAACAATCTTAACTCCCAGGGCAGATCCATAACAATTCTAACTGCAGAGGTGGCTAAAACTGGTTATGAACTCTCTTCACTCTGTTCCTGTTATTAAATAAGAATGAAACTTTCTAATAGGACCTTCGGCAAGTAGTTTTATGCAGAGTGCGAGCGTCACGGACTTCAAAAAAGACCGATTTTCACGTTATGTGCAGTTCGGATCGTTCTGTATCGACACTGAGTCTTCGGCCTGCACAGTTACGATTGTCTTTGATCCGCACGGACAGTTAGAATTATTTTATTAGGACACGTCGAATTTAGCCCACAGAAGGGAGGCAATTTTTATATTGAGATGGTGCTGCCGAGATGTTTCGTAAATTTTCGATCTTTCGTGGTTCTTGGTAAAAACCCATCAATTTTAAATGGGTTAAACAGCACGTGCAATTTGCCTTTCTCATTGCCCATTGCCACACCTTGATTTTGGTCTGGTCAAATTTTGGTGAGACTCACAGATCAGATCAAAGTTTGGCATACTTTTGTCTGGCCTCTTAAGTGGCAAGAGCCTTGCGTAGTGCTGTATACGCCCAAAAGGTCCGCTCTGTAACTGCACCTTGAATTCTTTAAAAAAAAAAAAAAAAAAAAAATTGTTCGTGGATTGGACGTATCTAGAAAGCTACAGAGACCCTTTCTATTTTATGCAAGACAATATTGCCGGGAGGAGTTAGGAACAAGACAATTTCGACTTTGCTGATGGCTATGGCTGCTTTGTTCCTGTTCCTCGGTTACAGTACATGGGATTTGTTTCTGTTCCTAGAGTTTGTGGGAAACGGCTCACTTGTTAGAGAATTGGATGCGTCGTGGGAGAAGTTGGCCCCCCTTCTGCTTCACTTCCACGATAGCCGCGTTCCCGACGCTGAGAAGCCTCGCTGGGCGCAGAGCATACGGCAACGTTATTTCGGGTACACGGCGCTCTCAGACAATGTGAACGAACTTGTACAGGTAAGTTAAGTGGGTTTTACTGTCTACTTATTTGTCTAAATTATCAGAAAAAAATAGAAGATTATTCTTGTTTTGAAATGCAGTCAAGTCTTTAAAAAACAGTGAACTTATTCCTTTCGCAAGCCCGGAAATTCTGACAAATCGCGGGGTCTAAGAATCTTAACCGCGAAAATCAGTTATGAAACCGCGTAATTTTGCCGCGTGATTTCGTCACCTGCCACTGCACAAAAAAGACCACAAGAAAAGTACAACAAAGTGCCAAATTTTTAAGTCGGTTTTGTTGTACTTTCAAAGTACAACAATTTTCGTCCAAAGTTCAATGGGGCCAAGTGATCAAACAGTACCGTTAAAAATCGATTATGGGCACACTAAATGTTTATGTAGAATTTTGTACGTGGTGATGCATGATTTTAAACCTGCGTGACGTTTTGCACAAAATTGTGCACGAATTCGCATATATTTATGCATTTTTACGCACAATATTATGCAAATTCCCCGCATGCACAAAATCGTGCAAGTGACACGTACAAAATTCTACAAAAACTTTTAGTGTGGGTCACGATTTAATTATGGGCCATTTTTTTGACGGGCCGCTACAAATCCACGAATGGGCGAATCGATATCAATTTCAGCGTGGGTCTTCCCCCAACTGTCCTTTGTCACATGAAACGGTGCGGATATCTGAGCAACGACTACAACGCAACTCTTAGGGCAGCAAAAAAAAAAAAAAACTCAAATTCGAAGAGAAATTTGGCCTTTCCGAGGGCAAGAAAAAAGGGAAATATGGATGTTTTTGAGACCTTTCCAAAAAATCGAATTATGGAATGAAGGGGAAGGCCCTTGCTGATTTAGGTGAATAATATGTCAATGAATTATAAGTCAACCTTAGTTTGACAAACAAAATTCAAGGCATGGTGCGCGAAAAGCTTTTAAAATTCCTGACCCACAATAGGTTCCAAAAATCAATTGTGGGCCATAACAGCCATAGCTTAGTGAACGAGGATGACAGACGGGGCTGCCATGCCGCAGAACAAAGGCAAGGGATCATTTTTAGACGCCTTTGGCTACTTGTTCGTTATTTATATTTTAGGTATGCATTTTTCGAAAAAGGTGACCCACAATTAATTTTTACCCTACCAGTCCAGGTGTCGTCGTACTCTTAACAATTCTGATTGTACTTGCCACGATCGTCATCGTACCTTTTTTCTACCATCTTTGTGCTTATGTTGTATTATCCACATTTTTTCGTGCAGTGTGTTTTCCACGAGGGGGTAAACACTTCAAGAAATCGCGTACAGACTACTCGGTAATACGCTGTATTACGGTGGTATTACACGTGTATTACGGCATTAAAATGCTCTATTTTGCCATATTTGTCCCTAAAATGGTATCACAAATAAGTGTATTACGCGTAATAAACGGCCTTTTTTGTACAGGGCATTACGAAAGTTTTTACCCCCTCGGTTTTCTACGATGCATCGCCTCGGTTCACAAGCACGATGGAGGATGCTGAATAACACCGGATAAATGAACCACGTTCCCCACATATAACTTAATTGACCCGTTCTGAAATATAAGTCCTGTTGCACCTCTTTTTAAATCCATTGTTTTAAAACGGTAGTGAAACAAGACTATTTCAAGTCCTGTTTTAGTCCTGATCTGGAGAAGCCCTTGTTTCCTGTGTCGCAAATTTAACGCACGCAACTTCCTTAAATTGTAGAAATAAACCAGGTAGCGAAATTCGGAGTTGTCGGCTTTATATACAATGCATCGTTTGCTTAACTGCTGGAAACAAGGCGATATGTCCTAATTTGGTTCGCAATCGGTCCAATTCAGTAGTCCGCGAACGTGCTCTGTAAACAATGTTCAAAAACATAAGACCTCGCGACAATGTTGCTAACAATTGAAATGTGGTTTGTTGTATTTGCAGCTGATGGGCGACAGAAACTTCGTAGTCGGTGTCGCAGAGCACGCGATGCTGAGTGCAGCGGCCCAGTCTTCCCCTGTATACTTCTACAGGTAGAGCTGTGTTAAAAACGATAGGTCAGAACGATATCACCCTGATATCAAGATATCACGTAATGTTTTTGTACAAATTTTATACGAGAAGTCCCAGTATTTTAACAGATGAACCTAACGTACAAATTTGTACCTAAATTTGGAATAAAATAAGGATCTATGTGCGGTTACTATATCACGAAAAGTTCATCTGCACAAAAAACTGTATCGTACGAAATTTAGTGTATGTGACATTCTTTTTCGAATCACACGGATACATCGCGATATTACATCACTCAGAGGACTTATTGATACAAAATCTGGGGAAACTGTTGTCATCGATTTTGACACTCGATATCACAATACATTTTCTTCGAGTATCGCGATACGACACATCGACAAAGTGTACATCGCACTGCACACTAAATGTTTATGTAGAATTTTGAACGCGGTGATGCATAATTTTAAACCTGCGTGACGTTTTGCACGAAATTGTGCACAAATTTGCATAAATTTATGCATTTTTACGCTTAATATTATGAAAATTCCCCGCATGCACCAAATCGTGCAAGTATCACGTACAAAATTCTACATAAACATTTAGTGTGTGCCCTACTGCAGGTTCGGCTACCGCGGGCAGTACAGCCTGTACAACGCTGTGTCCCGGGGGGTGAGCCACGCCGATGACGCACAGTACCTCGTGGCCTTCCCTCGGTGGAGCGGGCCCTTCAGCTGGCCGGGGGACAAGCTCATGCAGCAGCGCCTCCTGGAAATGTGGATGCCTTTTATCACAAATGGGTAAGAATTAGGCCGGTCAAACAAAGGCATTAAAATTGTGCGCTTTAACGAGTTGCGCCCCTGGAGCGGCGTGAATTGGTTCAAGCGCCTGGAGTGGCGTGAATAAGTTTGGGATTTCTACTACAATGGGAATACCCTTCCAAAGGCATCACCTCAACACGCCTCTTTACTGCTTATTTAAGTGCCGGACAGTTTCCACTCTTGTAGGCATGGTTCATTTTAGTCGACGCTTACTAGTGTGAATTCACACCGAATAGCAATGGAGATTTTTTGTTACATTGGTCATTTTTGATTCGGAAGACCCCGTCGCCCGATCGGGCAACACCCGAAGTCCTTCCGACATCGGAACGATTTCGGGTGTTTTCATTTTGGGCAGATACCCTCGCGTTGCCCGAGAGAAAACCTTACTAACCCAAATTTGGGTGATAAAGTCAAAAATATGGTATTGTTCAAGACTCTTTTATTCTCAGAGTTAAAATTGAATGTGAATTCTATTTCAGAACTCCGGCAATGCAAGGTGCTGCCTGGAAACCCATACCGAGAGACAACCACGGTCTTCTGCACTACCTGTTTATCCGTGACGCAGCCAACATGACAATGCAACAGGACGAAGATATGGGTCATAAATCCTTCTGGAAAAGCCTCGACGAAGGAAGGAGCGGGTGAGAAGTAAAAAAAGAGTTTGTTCCCTGCAGAGTTGGCGCGAGTCTAATGGTCGACGTTGCATGATTTGAATGGAATGGTCGATTCGCACACACCTTTCACTTAGCAGGCTAGAAAATATACCATGAATACGTTGTTGCCCGGCATGGTTGCCAAAGGTCATCAAGACATGTTGCCACGGAGATGGTTACACCCGGAACATGACCATAGCCACGTAGTACCGGTGAAAGCGATCCAAACAGCTGATCCAAAAAGTACAAGTTCAATAATTAATTAAGGTTCTTTTTCTGTCTTTGCAGTGCCAATTCGATGAGCAGCCACGTGCTCTCATCCATTCTACTACATCTCATCGGCATCATTTTGATAGTCAGTTAAATTGTTTCTGTGGGGGCAATATTCTGAAAATTAGCCGAAACTGACTAGTTCGATTGCTTCAGAACGAGTTCCTATGCCTTGTTAAAACTTTTAATGTGAGCAGTTCTCGCGAAATGGGCAATTTCGTTTCCTCACTCAGGTTCTGTCTAACTAGGTTCGATTTGACCTGGTCATTTGCTACCATTAGGTTTTCCGACATTGCTGACAAGGTACAAGTCTCGTTGGGACCACTTTTCGCATCGTTGCACTCTGAAATTGAAAGTAAACCCGAAAATTTGATTTCCGTGGACACTTTTCGATGTCCCCGGCTCCAGATTGACAGCTTTACCCCACCGCCTAGAGATGGCCGATACAACATCGATATTCTGAGATATCGATAGTCTTGCTCCGATATATCGATAAATTACTATCGATAGAGGCAAGCTCCGATAGTCAGATATATCGATAGATTTTGCCGATATATCGGTATATTAGTAGAATAGCCGAAATTTAGCAAAACTTCCGATGTGAATGAGACAGCCACGACGCCTGCGGCGAGACTGACCGACTGAGTCAGTCTCGCTGCGCAGTGCACCGCGTTGTTCGCCGCTCAGCACGCTAGGTGGCAGCACCGCTCGCTGGCCACAGCCTAGCATGCGGCAAGCCAGAGATGGCAGGCAGGCAAGTGAGCTCAGCTGTGCGTCGCGTTCCACTGTGGTTGTGTTGTGTGTGTGCTGCGGCAGGTCCAAGTTACGTCGTTTCATTCAGTGTCTTAGAAATTATACTTGTTTTGACATTAAGAATTACAAATTTGCTAAAGTTTCAAGACTGAAATTTTACTTGTTATAAGTTTACTTGATGAAGTTTAAATTATTTTCTGAAACTTAAAACTGTACATTTTTACTTGTAATGACATAATGAATCACAAATTGCTAGTCCTGTTGTTACATTATCAATTTTATTTACAAAAACATATTTAGTATTGTGAATAGTGTACTAGAGAAATAAATGATGTTCAACCTATTTTTTTTAACATTCCTCTAATACTGCATTGCTGAGGACTGAATCTTTCCATTTTGGTGTATTGTGTCCATTTTTAGGACAATTCTCTAAATTTATCGATATTTGATCGATATTTTGCTTTATCGATAGTTTTGAGACGATATATCGATACGAAAATTATCGGAAGAAAAATATATCGATATGACTTATATCGATATTTTTCAAGTAGCTGGCCATCTCTACCACCGCCTCAAGGGTCATGATAAATCACTTCCGTGGACTGTAATTTTTGTGGACAAAATGGACTTTTCGTTGCTTTCCTCATGATGTATGCCTGTTTTGATACCTTAGTTGTTAAGTACTACATAAGGCTACATTTTGTTGTGTTAGGGGAAGATTGTCACAAGTCGTGTCAAATGGAATGCATCAAAGCAGCACCAACTACTGCTTGGAGGGTGTTGGCCATTTGCACCAATCAGGCAGACATGGTTCAAAATCTGCTCGAAACATTATTATAGTCTGGTGTGGACTGAACACCATTCAATGCGATCTGTACCGTGAAACGGAGTAATTTCGGGCACTTTTGAGAGGTATTTTTAAAATTGTGAAGGTTGTGGTGTTGCCATGGACTTGAAGGTTAAAATTTATAATCTACCCACCTTTAGCTATATTTTGACGCAAATTCCAGATATCTGCGCCTTACCGTTTTTACAGTGGAGGGCCCAAAGCAGTGCCTCACATAAGCTCAAAAGAAAGAGTCAATTATTGATTTAGAGACCAAAAACAACGACAAATCGTTTTTTCCTGAGGTGCCCGAAATTACCCCAAAACACGGGGTGAATTCAGACCTGTCATCTTGCCCACTCACTGTAAAACCCCTCATCAACACCAAACTCAAATAAAAAAGGGCAACGGCAGGTGTTTTTTTAATACCCGAGCCCAGAGTGATCTTTTCTTCCCTAGCCTACCCCTAACACGAAAAATAGTGATTCAAATCTTTAACTTTGGCCGCAGTCTACTCCGATTTGCTATAAACCAGCACCGTTGACTGTCTCGTAGCCCTGATTCCCCACTCCTTCATGCCCCTCTAGCTGTACCCGTTGGACGAAGAACCGAGGATTTGTGGAGCACTTTGTATCAATTTTAAAACGTGTTACTCATAAACCGAAACATAGGATGAAAGATTTTAGTAGGCCGAACCTAGAGGTAAATCGACCAATCAGAAAGCGGCGTAAGACATCGCTGCGCGCCTACAGCAGGAGCAGTCAACGTACATAGTTGGCTGTCTTTGCAAAAAGTCATGCCAAGTTTTGGTCAGACCCGTACGTCTCGCCACACTAATAAAAGCTTACGGTGAATTTCACTGTAAGCTACGGCGGACCCTGCAGCACTGTAGCTTACGGTGAATTTCACTGTAAGCTACGGTGAATATCACTGTAAGGTACGGTAAATGTCACTGTTGGCTACGGTGAATCAGGGTGCATGACCGTGGCTTACAGCCACATTTACCGTACCTTACAGTGATATTCACCGTACCTTACAGTGATATTCACCGTATCTTACAGTGAAATTCACCGTAAGCTACAGTGCTGCAGGGTCCGCCGTAGCTTACAGTGAAATTCACCGTAAGCTTTTATGAGTGCAAGACTTGGTCGGACAAAAATGTCTCGCCACAAAATAGTGAGACACTTCTGTTTGACCGGACTACTACCCGTCGAGGTCGGCGAGCTCGCCGTCTCACAGGGGTTTGACAGAGGGTAGTCATGAACCCTGTCCCTCCAAGCTTAACCAGTCCCCGAAACCTCAGCTTAGAGGGAGAAGTAGGGTACCCAACGGAGAAAAAAAAGTTTCTTTATCGAGAAGCGCCGCCCGGAAGTTGGTCCTAAATTATAAATTTTACGCTTTTTTCAATTGTTCAAAATCATGTTTAGGGGTAGCTTGACTCGGCTCATAAGGGAGAGTGGGGCACCTAGTTACAGGGGCACCTAGTTACACTTCGCTGCCTGCGGCTATTGCCGGGTTGTTGAGTGCATCTGTCCTCGCAGGAACTCAGATATTAACCTAAAAACATGTTTGCAATAAGTATTTGCCCCAAGGATCTAGTTTGAAAGCGTCAGGAAAAGTTTGAAATGTACATTTACTAAATTTGACACACTTTTCGAAATTTCGTCAAAAGTAAAATGTTGGTTGTTGTCTTCAAGAGACTTTCACGCCCAGGATTCGTTTTTTCCATCATTAGGCACAGTTATCTTAACTTTTTCCAGCTAAGTCATTGAATTTTTGATTCACGGTTGTCTGTGTAGATCAGTTTTAAGATAAACTGAGCCCCCGGGGTAGGTAGTTACAATTTCCCGTGGGGCACATAGTTACAACGTGCCTAATTAGCTTTTTGTCGACAACCACTCCTTTTCGAATTTATTTATTAAGTAAACATACTTTCGGACGTGATTGATCCATTTTTGAAATTGGATGTCCCAAAATGCCTTTGAAATGTTGATTTATAGTCAACCACTGTTACGTCAGGACGTGGCGCAGGCATATTTTTAGTTTCCCTGATTTCTGTGTTAATTTTTGTATTATGCATTCCAAATCAATAATTTAACTAATAACGACTGAAATGTTCACTTTCAACTACATACCCACGAATTTCAATACGTAATACGCTGTTTTCAAGCGCTGTAACTAGGTGCCCCACCGTGGGGCACCTAGTTACAAGTGCAGAGGTCATTTCGCGGCCGTACTTCACCTATAATTTGGTAACTCCCTCCAAATTTTTTGATTAGGACTTCAAGACGAAGGTTCAATTGATGTGTTCTGTGCCAAATATTTATCATATAGCGGGAAATGCGGAGTTTATATGGAAATTCCAAAAAGTGTCACTAGGTGCCCCACTCTCCCTTAGTTATTTGCCAAGTAGTGACTTGCAGTGGAAAACACTTTCTGGCCCTGTGTTGCGAGTTTTGATCGTAACCGGAAAAACGGAACGCCGAATAGTTCCTTGTGATGCACACAATATGTAAGAATTCTTTTCATACCGACCATGCACATTGCCTAGATCCAGGGGCCGACAACAAGGGAAAAAAAGGGGGAATTGTTACCTTGGTAGGCCGATTTGACACCTTTGCCGTGGTCTGATCGTCGTCTTATGTGCACCAATCGATTCCGCACACTGTGATTACCTCCAGGAACAACTTGGAAGCTGCGGATACATGATCGCCTACCCTCCAGGGGCGCTCAATTTAAAGTAACGTTCTACATATGCTGTTTATTAACCGTTAGGGGGCGTCATTCGGAGGCGACTTTCGATTTCGGCTTACCGGTAGGACTCAAAAGTTTCGTTTTTTAGTGCTGAGTTCAGATTCGTGTCGGGTTTTGCGATCGGACTTTATCTTCATCACCCTACCGGACGTTTTATACAAAAATTCGGCGAAAATTCGTTTTTTCCCCTTGTTTTTGCCCCCTTGAGTTCGGGGTGGCGGTTTCTCGACTGGATTGCCTTCACTTACACTAGAGACGATTTTTCCAACCACCAGAGCCCAAGTGAGCCACCCCATTTTGAGCCTAGGCCTCAAAACATGACAAATTTGGGAGAAAATGTGGTATTTTTCTCTGTTTTTTCGCCATTTTTGACGGATTTTGAGCACTACATCGCCCCCTTAGGTGACCAATAAGGATAAAAAGCAGGGAGGGTGTGTGGGAAAGTAAGCCCAGCACCGGGCCGTCGACGGGGGTGTCGTGGAGGGCAGCATTGAGGCGGGCAAATACAGGGCTTTTTCAATAAATTTAAGGGAATGGTCAAATCACCTGCTGCGCGCCGTTTCCTACCCGTACTCGAGGCGGCTCTCACTCGGCCAGCCGAGCGGGCGAGCGGCTGCCGGCCGAGGGGGGCACAACCTACCATATTCGTTGTACAAAATTTGAACAGATTCCCACATTTTGGAGGCAAAAACGCCTGTAAGTAGGCAACATGTGTGACAAATACAGCAGAAATCTTGCACATTCTAACACATTCCCACATTCATTGTACAAAAATCTTACAGTGAGTCACCCCTCGCTGCCGGCTTGGAAGCCGGAGCGAGGGGAGGGGGCGGCGGGGTGTTTGCTGCCGCTGGGCGGCCGGGCCAGCCGGGCCGGTGTTGTTGTTGTAATTCGTCAGTTGACTCGCTTGCTGTGCGCACGCTGCTGTTTTTGTTTTGAAGGTGATTTCTAGAGTGCCATGTCGGTACGGACTCGCAGGGTGATTGTCCCAGTTCTTGAAAGTGTGACAGAGACATTTTCTGGTGGATTGCTGCCAACTGTTGGGGATGTGTTGTCCTGATTCATCGCTACGCGGGACAATCTGCGGTCGGAGGCGGCGACGGCGGAGTATCCCGCGCGGCTCCCAGTGGTCCTGGCCGTCGTCAAGGAAGCTATGGCTCTCTGGCAAACAGCTGGGCTGCCCGTCTGCTCAGAGCGGACGGCAGAGTTGATGCTGGAGTCCCGGTTGAGGGATTTGTTTCATCTGGCACTCTAAAAATCATCTTCAAAACAAAAACAGCAGCGTGCGCACAGCAAGCGAGTCAAGTGACGAATGACAACAACAACACCGGCCCGGCTGCCCGCCGCTCGGCGGCAGCCAACACCCCGCCACCCCCTCCCCTCGCTCCGGCTTCCAAGCCGGCAGCCGCTCGCCCGCTCGGCTGGCCGAGTGAGAGCCGCCTCGAGTACGGGTAGGAAACGGCGCGCAGCAGGTGATTTGACCATTCCCTTAAATTTATTGAAAAAGCCCTGTATTTGCCCGCCTCAATGCTGCCCTCCACGACACCCCCGTCGACGGCCCGGTGCTGGGCTTACTTTCCCACACACCCTCCCTGCTTTTTATCCATATTGGTCACCTGAGGGGGCGATGTAGTGCTCAAAATCCGTCAAAAATGGCGAAAAAACAGAGAAAAATACCACATTTTCTCCCAAATTTGTCATGTTTTGAGGCCTAGGCTCAAAATGGGGTGGCTCACATGGGCTCTGGTGGTTGGAAAAATCGTCTCTAGTGTTAGTGAAGGCAATCCAGTCGAGAAACCGCCACCCCGAACTCAAGGGGGCAAAAACAAGGGGAAAAAACGAATTTTCGCCGAATTTTTGTATAAAACGTCCGGTAGGGTGATGAAGATAAAGTCCGATCGCAAAACCCGACACGAATCTGAACTCAGCACTAAAAAACGAAACTTTTGAGTCATACCGGTAAGCCGAAATCGAAAGTCGCCTCCGAATGACGCCCCCTATTAACCGTGTAATGCCGGTTTGACTCCTTTCCGGCGTCCAACCGTCTTCTACTATGCGCGAATCGAATCCCCGTGATAAGAGAATTCCCAGGAAAAACTTTGATGTTAAGATCATAGGTTTGCCTAGGCCCACACTGCAAATCCAAGTGTGGGACAGGCATGCACTAGATAACGTGGGAGAAACTGTCCCACGTTTGTAAGCGTGGGACACATATTTGTCCCACGCTTACAAGCGCAGGACCAACTGTGTCCCACGTTTACAAACGTGGGACAAACCGTGTCACATGCTTGTAAGGGTAGGACAAACCCGTGTCCCACACTTGCAAGCGTGGGACAAACCGTGTCACACGCTTGTAAGCGTGGGACAGCTTGTCCCACGTTATCTAGTGCATGCCTGTCCCACACTTCGATTTGCAGTGCAATCGCATGAATACTCAATAACCGTAAAAGTTGTTTCGGACGCTAGGACGCCTCGGCGCAGCGTCCACTACTTGACCCTCCAGCCTCGGCGCAGCGTCCGGTCGTCACTTGACACTCCAAGATTAGCAAGCTAGAGGAGCGCGGCAGCCAGCGTGTGGCGTCGGCGTCTCAAGAAGGGAGTGGGGTGGAGGGCCCTGTCTGCCAGCTGGAGGGGCGCGGGCGAGGCTGGGCGCGCAGCGAGCGCACTCCGGCTCAGAAATATGTTAGTCCGACAATCCAACCGCTCGCTCTCCCTGTTCGACATGTGCAAGCATTCTGACACACTCATATTTTTAGCAGATGATAACTTCGCTAAAGCTAAGCAAGCAACACACTTAGTTACTATGTACTTTTTAGTGCGCACACTGTCAGAAATTTTGTTGTTAATTAACAACATATCTATTGCTATTTTTTTTTCTGACAACAGTTGTTTTTAAACGACAGCAGTCGTTCACGAACAGAGAATGTTGTTGATAAATGACAGTTGGGTCATTCTAAAACAACTTACTTGTAGGAAGACAACTTTTCCGTCGTTTCAGTTTTTAACAAAGATGTTGTAGGAAAACGACCATGTTGTTGACAGTATTGTTGTTTTCGAACAATCTTTTCTGACAGTGCAAGATTCGCACAAAATTGTGCATGCGTGTTGAAATGCACGAATTTGTGCGTAACTAAGCACGAAAGAGTGCGTTGTAGCGCATAAAAATCGTGCATATCGAAACGCATGCACGACTTTGTGCAAAGGTTATGCACAAAAAAGTACATCGTAAATTAGGGTGAAGCCAAACTGCAATTGGTACGAACACTGTAAGAAAAATGTACGGTTTTCGCCGTTAATTCATGAACAGGATTTCCCGTACTTAGAATTACGGTGTTTACTATACCTAGAATTACAGCGTTTACCGTGCCCAAAGAAGTACGGAGTTTTCCGTACCTAGAAGTACACACTCTAAATGTATTTGTATAATTTTGTACAAAGCTTTACACAAAGTTGCGCATACGTCCGTTTCGCACAAAATTTGTGCAAACTTTTACACGAATTTGTGCAAAAATTCACACGAATTTGAGTGATTCTGCGCTCAAAGTAGTGCAAAAGTTATGTATGCGCAAATTTGTTCAAAGCTTTGAACAAAAATTGTACAAATAAATTTAGTGTGCAGCGTTCACCGTACTTTTAAGTACGGCGTTTACCGTACCTGGAAGTTCGGCGATCACCTTACTGCACTTGTCAAAAGGCACTCATTTCTGGACATCAAAGTCAATTTTGACGATTTTGACAATTTACTCAAACTCTTTGGAATTAAATTTAAGGCGAGATCTTTTGTACAATGTACAAACTACAGGAATCGCCGTACTTCCAGGTACGGAAAACACCGTACTTCTATGGGTACGGAAAACGCTATACCTCTAGGTACGGGAAACACCGTACTTCTAAGTACGGCAAATCCTGTAATTAAATAAACGGCGAATACCGTACATTCTTGTCACAGTGAGGTTGTCAGCTTGTTTTATTTTTGTTTCTATTTTTGCGAATAGCTGAGCCTAGCCATTCCACCCGCTCGCTCTCCCTGCAGGAGAGTACAAGCATTATGAGACATAAATGTATCATCTGCTAAAAAAAGTCGTAAAATTACGACTTGGACAGAAATTTTCCCAGAGTAAATTCATAGTTCTACAAGCAATTTGATGACAAGTTTTTCATAAAACCTATGAATGATTCGTCATTTTATGAACAAGTCGTTGAGCGTTATGAATAATTCGTAAAATTTCGCAACAATTTTACAAATTATCCGCAAATTTACGAATGTTTCGAGAAAAACTTACGAGATATTCATTGAGGTGCGATTTTTACGTAATTTTACGAGGGTATCGTACCTTTTGGTACGAGCTATCCATGAAAGAAAATTTCCCACTGCATATTTGTAATGTGACAACAAACATAGCGACGAATTACTCGACTTTGTTACGAAAAACTGGTAAGTTTTGCAGCTCTTGAGCTTTTTGTAACTATTTTTCAGAGAATTTTACAAACAATTCGTATGTAGTGTTTTACGATGATTCGTATTTTGACTCTTAAGGGTTATTCGTCAGATTTACGAAGTACACTGCAAACCTAACTGCCTACTTAGCACGCACTTACAAATGCATGCTTGCAAGTACACACTTACAAACGCATGCTGGGCAAGTACACACTTACAAATGCATATGCGTAGCATGGAGTTTTATAGCGCCAAGCGTGCACTTGCAAGCATGCATTTATAAGTGCGTGCTAAGTTAGACGGTTGGGTTTGCTGTGTATTCGTTGCAAAATTAACTTTTTCAGTGAGTACAGAGCACTAGCACAATCTGTTCACCGATTTCACCGTACAGTGGGATCACACGTTTGGTTCGAGTTCTGTTGAGCAACCCTGGACCTCAACACGGTCTTCTGGCTCACTGTGCGTCGCAACACTGCGTATGTCTGTAGAATTTGTTACCGATCGCAATTGCATCGTGCCGTGCGTAGGGCTGTTCTGTACGAGGAGTTCCGTGTGACTGCCGCACCGACATGCGTCTCGCGCACGCTGATCGCGTCGTGCATCATTCATCGCGGCTTGAGCGGCGTGCGTGCGCGCGGCACCTCAATCATTCAACGCGCTGCAGGGCGCGCCGGGGTGCCGGTCGGCCCGCGGCGGCGCGCCGGAAGCATTGGCGTGCAGAGCGCAGCGCAGGCAGGGAGGACTGCGGAGAACTATCACCTTCGTCCATTAGCTGAGACGAAGGGCCGGGCCAGTGGCGGCAACAAGCAGCGTTCACGCTGCGCTCTGAGGACGGAATACAAGTGACCAATGAGGCTCACTACTCGGTAAGGGACTCGGAATAATGCGATGCGTGCATCGGTGAAAAAAGTAAGACAAGGGTGTATTCCATATACAATCGTGTAATAATCGGGTCGCTCAAACCGTAGTGCGGGAAATAGTTCGCGTAATAGCCGAAATAGTCAGAATTTTGATTTTTATTATTTTTTTTTTTTTGTTGTTTAGGGCTGTTTTGGAGTTGTTTTGGGCTTTTTAGCAGATAAAACATTTATGTTCACAGATATTTGCAAAAACAGAAACAGAAATTATAATTATAAATGCCATAATGCTTGTAGTCTCGTGCCGGCCGAGCGGGCGGCTGAGATGGCTAAACTAAAAGGTTAGGGGCGGCCGTCTGTGGGGGCCTCGAGTCGCTTCGCCCGCGGCCGTTCCCGCCCGACGCGGTGCGGCGCTAGCGGCCGCGTACCGGTGCGAAAGAGACAGACCCACGGCCTAGCGTCCCCCTCTGCGCTTCTCTGACGGGAGGGTCTCTAGCATTTCGTGTGTCAGGACAGCCCAGAGAATGATCCCAGCGCAAACGCGGGACTGTCGCTCAAAAATTATGGATTTAACAGCGGGGTAGGAGTTGCTGGGGGTGAGTTTATCCGAGAAGGCTTCCGGAGGGTGCGTTTGGTACACTGTAAGAAATTTCCGTTCTCAAACGTAGCGGCTTAGCCCAAAGCAATAAAAACGCTGTTGCTCTTTGCCGCGAAACAAGGAATTTGTGATGTGTTTTGAGAAAGTGTTAAGATCAACAAAAGACCGGACGTCCTTTTTAAATTGTCATAGCATCAGTTACTGTAGGGTGGTTCGCATCGAAACGTACATCTTTTGTCCTCTGCTTCTTTTGGCTCTGTACCGCCACACATATGGTTTTCCGGACCCGGAGGTGCTGCCTCTGCACTAACCAGTGAAAAGGGACGAAAATTTTTCCTAAACAGAATTCTAAGCTCCGTGACTGTTCCTGTGCCCGATTTCTCGTTTAAAAGGCCCACACCACGCCCATTTCTCGAGACACAGATTTGTCAATTACTGTTTTCGAAAGACAGATGTGCCTTCTCACTGTAGAAGATATTTTCTGAAAATGTACTACCCTTTTTTTCCAAAAACTGTGCCTTCTTTTTGACCCTTGATTTTTGGCCTTATTTTGGCCCTCCGCTTTAGAGAACGAGACATCAGCTGGCGTTCAAGAAAAAAAGGTTTTGACACTAGCGCTCTGCTATCAAACAAGGTAGGTGTACGCCAGACGTTGTCTTGTCGGAACAGGCTTCGCGATGTTGCGCCAGTTACGTCAGTCCACGCCTGGCTTTACACCTACCTTGGCCTGCGGCGCTCCCTGCTTGCCTTCGGCAAGCTGTGACAAAGTTCGTTGAGGCAATGAGTAGTGCACCACGTGATGAAAAGTCGAAATAGATTCTGTTAGGAAATTCGGGTCCCTACGTAGTTCAAACTTTGGTCGGGGGTGGAAGTTGATTTCATTTTCGTCATCAGCACCTTCATAAACATACGAAAAAAACTATGTAAAACTATCTTTGAAATGAGAAGTCACTAAAAAGTTGCACTTTTTTGCCCATTTTTAGTGGTTTTTCGTTGCAACGACTGAATGAATTGAGAAAGAGAGCTGAGTTTTGGCGTGTGGCCAGCCAAGGACATACCTGACAACCCTGCAAAATCTCAGTCAGATCGGCCGAGCCGTTTGGGAGGAGTGGTCCGGACACACAGACACACACGCACACACAGACAAAACTTTTCAACCCGAGTGAAGTAACTGGCTGCGCTAGTCGCTCAGCCAAACACGGATCTTTCAACAGGAAAACCGAGACTCGATCTGGACTCAGCAGTCATTTGAGACTAGGAATCCATAGTTAAATAGCCCCAGTTGTCAATTTGAATTTTGGGCCAACGATCACGAAAAAGGGGTTCCTGGCCCATTAAGCGGTATAAAACCGTAAAATACCAAGAAATTTAGAAATCCCGGTTTTCAAGACACCGGGTACTATTCGTTGTTTCTTCCTCGTCCTTTTGTGTACCTGGCTTCATAGGAGAAGTGCAAAGAGTGGGAATTTGTTAAATAAATCGTGCGGCTGTTCAAGATTACTGTCATACAGCAAAAGTTTTGTTATTTTAATTTTAGAAATTCGCATCAGAAGAATCCAAGAGAAGTACAGTATAAAATTTACAAAATTTGAAGTAATATAAAATAAACAAAATAATGTAGCAATATAAAATTTACAAATGATACTAAACATAATCACGATCGTTGTCGCTCGACACATTGTACGGGATAGCCCTGCAGACTTCAGACTCTAAGCGAAACAGTCTTAATTTATCCTTAAGTAAGATTAGAGCAAAGTTTGCGGTGGTGTTCCACAACCTGCTACAAGTTTTGAAAGTTATCTTCTTTCAAACATATAATGTGTTTATATAGGTTTTAACAAGATTCACCCCTCTGTCTGCGATGTCATTTACTACAATCTGGTTGCGGCACAAGTCTTTTCTTATGATGAAATATGGACCTTCTACCCATCACTGCAAAACGAAGGGCGGTAATATTGCGACACTTTACTGGCGGTAAGAGTGTATTGGATGTGTCCACGTTTTACCGCAAATAAGAAGGCGGTACAGAAATTACCGCCCTTACAGAACCGTTTGTACCGCCTGTGGAGAGCTTTCCCGCGTTTTTCTTGGCATACATAGGAAACGCAATAGGCGGTAATATTTTGTACCTCCTCATACGGACTATCTAAATGGCGCACATTTGGCGGTAAACTTCGTACCGCCTTTTTCGTAGGGTGCGTAATTCGCGGGCTCCAGATTTTACCGCCAATAGAAAGGCAGTACAGGTTTTACCGCCTTCGCCACATCATGTGTACCGCCAATAAATTCGTTATTCTTGGATCTCTCAGCAGGAAACTCTGAAGAAAAAAAAAAAACATCTGAAAACAATAGAGAGGATGAAGATGTGAGCACTACATAAACAGCAATAATTATGGTCATCATAGAAGTAGGAGAAGAACAACTTACGATATAAGTCAAATAGATAAAAGGATTTCTGTCACAAAATCAGACAAGGTTGCTTTTGTTTTGGTACGAGGCCAAGGGGACGTCGCACATTTGTGTCCGAGGAAGCATTGCTCAATGCAGCTACAATTTTCCTCAATTCGGGCACTGGAACTTTCTCATCGAAAAATGCAAGACTTACCAGATGTTCGCTGAGATACCATAAGTGGTTTTCCCGTTTCAGCACTGCAGCGTTAAGGTGATCCCACAATGGATCGGTCGCAGTCGGTCGGTCGTGATGTTGCCCCTGCGGTAGCTGTGTCAGGTTGGAAACTTTGACGCACTTCGTACAAAGAATTGTATTCCGAAAGAAAAACATGAAACTTTGGGTATATAAGGTACATACTCCTTTACTGGTCTGAAATTTACAATAGCATAAGAGTTGTTTTCAATAGACGGGTATGAAATTGACAATACCATAGGAGTTGCATCAACAACACTTCGGCTGTCTGTCTTGGTTAATACTAGACCACCACCATATTCTTAGCGAGCACACGACACCTCATGATCCCTGGGCGACCTTCGGTGAGAGAACATTAAGACTTAAGACCGTAAAGATTCCGGGACTACTACCGCTTACCCATACATAAGGCAACTGTCCTCCACAGAAAAATTTAAGCGAAGCTCGTAGAACGTTGCAGAATCGTTGGTTCTAGGCATCTCGCCCAAGTCAACCATGGTTTAACCGTAGACAGAAAAACATCTCTGCAAGTCCCAGCAGTGAGCAACGCTGAGTTGACAGGGTATTCATTGAGCGGCATGTCTACAGCAGACGCACATTTTCACAAAACACCAACACTGGAATTTTCCCACAAATTACTAAATTTGCTGCAAACTATACAGAGGCAAGATTTTATTTTAACAGGAACCTCAATCAGGCTTTGACTTTGAAACACATCACAGTCGACTATCTTTCACGACAAAAGCGCCCGCGATTGCTCAAACCGAGGAGGCGCTTTGTTTGTTTAACGATGGTGGCCATACTGGCCGTGCCTGTTGCTAACAACCTAAGGATTCGGTATCAACTCAACAAGACGTTTCAGTAGGAAGGGGTTTTGGCGTTTGACCACAGTGGAAGCACCTGTCAGGCGTTTGGGGCGTTGCATGGTACATTTACCCGACAATAATCGACAACCTCCGATTTTGTTCATACTTGGCTTAAATGTTGCTTTTAAGGGTGGCAACATTCAGGCGAAATCTCACAGCCGTAGCTTCGGCCTTCTTCTTCTTCTGGAAAAAGGCTCTCAATTAATTTCGGAGGGGTCTATTCGGGAAAGCATTCATCCCGGGGAGCGGCTTGCTGTTACATAGAGGTTGGTACCCACAGTTAATTTCCGACTTCGTGTTTCACTCTGTTTCCATAATGTTATTTTTTGTTCAGGTATTTGGCATCTGGTGATTCGTTCCACTCCCTTTCTTACTTGCTTCGCATCAGCAACTAGGCAATTGGTAAAATCGTTTCGGACTGCAGTTATTTGGTTTGTTCTGAAAGATGAGGTTTTTGAGCCATTAAATGCTACTTTCTGGAAGAAGAAAGCAGCAGAGTTTGACTGAATGTGGAATTATCCAATGTGTCTTGGGGATGTAGACGGCAAGCACTGCTTTTTTCAGGTATGTTTAATTTTTATATCAGCTTTCCCAAAGTTGTTATGTTTCTTATGCAGTTGTAGTGTTATTTGTGTAAGTTGATGGCTTTTCAGAAATTCTGGAAACGTGGCCCGGAGGATCGGGGCACTTTAATTACAAGGGAAGTCACAAGGTGGTGCTGTTCCTTGTACATTATTTTAGGTGATGTTAGTGCCCGAGGCAGGGAAAGTGATGGTGGAGTGAAGGTAGGGTTGTGCGAATAGTTCGGTACCGAATCGAATCAAGCAAGATTCGATTCATTCGATTCGATTCGGAGACGAATTCGCCAAGTTCGATCTCGGATAACGCGAAATTTCGAATCGTTGGTGGTTGTCTTCGAACAAAGGTGCACAGAAAGGAGAAATATGTATAAAATGACAGAAAAGTTCGAGTCGGCATCGAATCGTATAGATCGATTCGAATTCGATTCGGCATTCGGATTTTTTCTGATTCGATTCGAATTCGAAAAAGAAATTAAGATTCGAAACAGAAATCCTTCATTCGCATACCCCTTAGTTTTGGAACGGTCGGAGTTTGAAAAGCTATTTGCAAATAATCGCTTGGCTATACCTCCTGTTTTTAAGAGGAAAGTACAAGAATACCCCCCTTATGTCTTGTTGGAGGTAACGCATTTCCCTTAAGACATAATTTCATGAAGCCCTATCAACCAGAAACTGTGAAGCCTATTATCTCTTCTTAATTATTGATTATCAAGGACTAGGCGCGTAGGAGAAAATGCTTTTGGAATACTAAGTGCTACGTATAGAATCCTCCGTCGAACAACTATTGCCAATGAAACTCTTGCTCAAAATATAATTTTGGCTACAGCAGCTCTGCATTATTTGCACATGATGATGGAGTTAAGTATTTCCCTCAAAGACCGTGTTTATTCTCCGGAAGGTTTTGCAGATGTGTACAAATCAAATGGTGTACTCAAATTAGGACGGTGTAGAAACAAATGTCGACAGAAGGATAGTTCTTTTTTTACAAGGCTACGTATTCAGCAACACCTAGCTGATCCTGCTGGCCAAGCTCGTGCTGAGGACCCTCTACGTGACCCAGAACACACCAGGGAGAAATACACTGCCGGCCAAAATTAGCGGCACACTTTTTTGACCCCACGTATTTTTGGCTGGGATGCAGGTAGGAAGCTGAGATTTTAACTGCAAGTACCCTCATGTGTTGTCTAAACACCCCTAGGGTAGCAAGGTGCCCGCTCAACAACACCCCTGGGGTAGCAAGGTGCCCGCTCAACCCCATCACCTGTTTTCCACTCTTAGCGTAAGGAGGGGTCGAATTTTGACACTTTGAGGTGAGTGAAAATGACCTTTGGGTTGTCGCAGGTCGTTCAAAATTTTGAGGGTGACTCAGTTTGAGATTCTTTATAAAATGAGCCGTCACCCAACCCTCTACGACCCCCCGTTTCGGAGTTACAGAAAACCCACCCCTAAGGGAAGGGTGGTTTTTTCGGATTTTCGCTCGGGGCTGAAAGTGTTGGGGCAAGGCCCCTCAAACGTCCACAAAATGTTCTGGAGTCTTTCCAACCCTCCTTGAAGCTCACCGCCCTAACGGAAAGCCACCCCTATTCATGTTTTTGATCCATATGACCCAAAAATGGTCCAAATTGGATCAAAAACTGTTGATTGTTGGTGTCTTTGACCGAACCAATCGACGCGCATCGACACCTGCCCATTTTTCTCAAAAAAACAGCGTGTTTAGGGGGGTTGCTACCCTTACGCCCCTCTCCCCCTCAAGAGGGGGTTGAAGTCGCGGCGGCCCGTCTGTGGGCTCACGGATCGATGCCAGTGTGTGAAAGACACCTCCATTCCAATTTTCAAGTCGATCGGACCAACGACGGTCGCTTGACACGGAAGGAACTGAGACACTCGCGATTTTCAACCCCTTACTTTGCACCCTTACGTGGGCGTAACCTGTCGACCAAAAAATTCGGTTCCGGTGTGCCAAGCAAGGCTGATCCATACCCTACCCGCCGCCAAAGGCCCCAACCCCTGCCGTTATCCCCGGCTCGTCCTGCGCCCCTGAAAGTGGAGCCCCCTTCGGAGCGACTCGCCGCGCCGCGCCGCACTCGGCGCCGTAGCGCCTGGAAGTAGGCATGCCCCGGGTATCGGCGCACGAAGGCATGTTCATCTCCATAGAGATACTCATTCACGAGTTCCTGGATCTTCACCATCAGCGTATCAGCATCCCTGGGTCGCAGGCTCAACTACCAGGCCAGGCTGTTCAAAGTGGGCGTAGCCATCCAAGTCCTTCTCTTGCAGGTACTGCCACAGCAGTGCGTTTTCTCCTGGTTGCCATCCAGGCGCTGTGGATCATCGGCGTCAAGTTGATCCAGAACCACGCGGCCTGCTGCCTGGCGTTGCCTGCCGCTGCTGTTGCTGATACTCCCGAGCGGCCTCGGCGAGGGGTCCAACACTCCGCTCAGAAGTGTACACAGGATTACCGATTACCAATGATTCCCTACAAAAATTCCCATGAAACTCTATAAATTTGGTCGGTTAGGAGCATGTTTTGCCTATTTTCATAAGAAAACCCCAAATAAAAGCCGGTAAAAACAGCGAAAATATCCACTTTTGACATGTGATGACAATTATTACTGGACGAAGTGTACACACGATTACCAGAGTGGTGGACCCCTCGGGCCTCGGCATGGGCTCCGACAACCTCCCTCTCTGCCAGCCTGCGGTCCTCGTGGGCGGCTTCAAGCCGCTGCCTCGCCGTGTTGCCGCCTCGGCCCCGTCCTCCGAGCCTGCCACCTCTATTGACCGCGCCGTCTGCATGGTGTCGGTCTTCTTTGGGTGTGGTTGCCATCTTCTGCACCATGACCGCGGTCCCTGGCCCCGGAGCCGCCCCGCGAACACGCCCCGCCTGGCTGCGTCCAGGGGGCCTGTGGGGAGGGCGAAACACTTAGTATGTTTGGGGACACAAGATTTCTGAAGGGAAGAGATCCCTACGGATTTCGCAAGATGTCAACCGATTATACGCCCTAACTTTGTTTGTTTTTCGCCTTTTTGGGGGGGAGATTTCCAAATTGCCGAGATTTCTGGCGCTCAAGGGGACACATGATGTCTTGAGTGGTTGCCCTTTCGGCCTGCAGGGATCGCCAGGCACTGCACGGTGTCCTCTACGCTCGAGTCCCGCAGCTCGGCCTTCCTCGCTTTGTTCAGCGGCTCGGCGCACCTCCAACATTTGATCTTCTAGCACGCGAACAAGGCGCACCGTTTCCTCGCAGTTAAGGCGGCGCTCCTCATCGTTGAGATCCTCGTGGTCTTCCCCGGCAGCCCTGTCATGTGCGGGTGGCTCCCTCTCGATGTCGTTCTTATCTTCCCTGAAAGTCCTTCCATGTGCTATGCTATTGGGTCCTTCGATGTCCTCTTCATTGCAGTTTCGAGGAGTCTCTGGGCAAGGTCAGCGGCATTCCCGCCATTCTCTTACTCGTTGTGCTGCGACGGGAAAGCGGTTCGTTGGCTTCCGCAGCCTCTGGCTCTTCTCCCTCCTCTTGGGCGTTTTGTTAGGCGGTGGCAGCTCCATTTTGGCCACCCCGCCCCGGGCTGCCGCCGGGCCGTGGCGAGCCTCACGGATCTCAGCATCAGCCGAGTCATAGGAGTTTCAACCCGCTGAAATGGCGAGGGGTCCACCACTCCGCTCAGGAGTGTACACAGGATTACCGATTACCAGTGATTTCCCACGAAAAATCTCAAAAAACTCTATTAATTTGGTTACTTAGGAGCTTTTTTTTGCCCATTTTCTTAAAGAGAACCGCCAAAAGCCGGTAAAACAGCGAAAATATCCAGTTTTGGCACGTGATTACCGATGATTACTGGACGAAGTGTACACAGGATTACCAGAGTGGTGGACCCCTTGTGAAATGGCGTTCCAAATTCGCACCGCGACGCCACGCGTCACAGATCCGCCAGCAAGTCCACACCGAACCTGTTACTTGGCTCTATGGCTACGACTGTTGACCCCTTCGCGTCGGGATGTTCACACTAAATTACTATGTACTTTTTTGTGCGCAAGATATGCACAAAATTGTGCATGCGTTTTGAAATGCACGAATTTGTGCGTAACTAAGCGCGAAAGTGTGCGTTGTAGCGCATAAAATTCGTGCATATTAAAACGCATGCACTACTTTGTGCAAAGGTTATGCACCAAAAAGTACATAGTAATTTAGTGTGTTCGTCGAGTTTTTCAACGATCTCGGCGTGCGAGGAGTCAGTCTAGTTCTTAAGACAAGGTAGGTGTACGCCAGCCCGTGTCTTGTCGTAACAGGCTTCGCAATGCTGCGTCAGGTACGACTTTTCACGCCTGGCGTTTACCTTGGCCTGCGGCACTTACTGCTTCCCTTCTGTGTCAAGGTTTGTCGAAGCAATGAGTAGGGCACCACGTGATGAGGGTTTGAAGTAGATTATGTCAGAAAATTTGGGTTGAGGTACCCCTAGGCGGTTAAATCTTTGGTCGGAGATCGAAATTTATTTCACTTTCGTCATCAGCACCTTTCAAACGATTCAAAACTATGTGAAAATAATGGAAAATATCTATTAAATGTAAAGTCACTTAACCGTTGTCTTCTTTCTGCCGTTTTTATCAGTGGTTTTTCGCTGATACGACTGAACGACTTTAGATGGAAAGCTGATTTGTTGCGTGTGGCAAGCCAAGAACATATCTTATAACCCTGTTAAATCTGTACCAGAACGGCCGAGCTGTTCAGGAGGAGTAGTCTGGACGGCCCCCCCCCCCCCCCCCCCCACACACACACACACACTCACACACGCAGACAGGAAGTTTGTCGACGCCAGTGGAGTAACTGGAATCGCTAATCGCGCAGCCAATAAAGGAGCGAAACCAGCACACTTAACTACTATGTACTTTTTTTTTGTGCGCAAGATTTGCACAAAATTGTGCATGCGTTTTGAAATGCACGAATTTGTGCGTAACTACGCACGAAAGTTTGTGTTGTAGCGCATAAAATTCGTGCACATTGAAACGCATGCACAGCTTTGTGCAAAGGTTTTGGACAAAAAAGTACATCGTAATTAAGTGTGAGTAGCTGTAGCGTTTCGGCTCTAATTAGAATTAAAGCGTTTTGGTCGTCCGCGTGCCCGCCTTGAGCGCAAATTCTAGGGACATTTTGTAGGTCGCCCATTGCACCGTTTCGTTAGTGGGGAAGCAGATACCGCATTGAACATTGTTCAATTAACATTTTTTTCTCAGGGCCTCAATACAAAGATCGTCAACGGGTTGACTTGGACGCGCGCACAGATCCAGCGGCCGACGGCTTCGGTTCGCAACCAAACCGAACCGAGCTTTGTTGGATCGGGCCGGTCCGTGTCCGAGCCGAGTCGGCGGTTTTGGCCAGAACCGTCGCTGAGAGTCGGACGCCTCGTCGGCCGTGCAGTCGGCCCGGCCGGCAGCGAGGGAACGAGGGATGGGGAGGTGGGGGGGGGGGGGAACGGCCAGCCGGCCCGGGCCCGGATTCCGGACCCGGACGGTGCGTGTCGTTCCCCGCGCACGAGTGGTTGCATACGCTACACGGCGATGGCGCTTAACAGCTACTACACTGAGATTTCTGTCTAGTTTGCTAAGGGAAAAAAAAGAGGAAATGGAGGGCGCATATGATTGAGACACTCAGCATGTTTTACATTTCTTTATTTCTTTTTCTTGGTTTTTAAGTACGAGTGATAGAATACGATGGCGTCTAGTGTCTCAGGAGCCAGTCTGGTCCTCCTCTCTTGCAAAATGAAGCCCGCGTTACTGAAAACGCGCTCGCAAGGGGCGCTGGTCGCCGGCTTCCCAAGGAGACGGTATGCCAAAGTGGCCAGACCTTTCAAGCCCAGTTCAGATTCTGCCTGTGAAGGTAAGAAAAAAGGGGGACGCATGAAAGGAGCAGGGTCGGAGAAGTAGCAGGGTATGCCTGGTGGTGAAGGCGCAGGGTTGTCGGGTCTCAAAGTAGCAGGGTCCTTGTGCCTCAGAGTAGCAGGGTCGCCTGGCCCAGCGCGTGCAGCATAGCATAAGATCTGTCGCAAGTAGCGTAAGATCTGTCGCGTGTAGGGTAAGACCGTCGGGAGTAGGATAAGATCTGACGCGACCCCGTTAGGTTAGGTTAGAATGGGACGGAACCATTTAGTTGTAGGAAGGAGCTGGTCAACAACATGTGCAGCTGGGCCAGGCGACCCTGCTACTTTGAGGCTCCATAACCCTGCGCCTTCACCTCCAGGCATACCCTGCTACTTCTCCGACCCTGCTCCTTTTACCGCGACTCGAAAAAAGGGTCAGTTACCGCCTGCAAATAATCAGTCATGCACTCAAAAAGCTGTACCTGTGTCTTCCAAAAATGTAATGCCTCTTCTATGGAGTGAACTGCAAAGGCCTGGGTGTCCAGGTACACTTGAACCTCATCCTTCTCCGCTGGAATAGGGATGACCTCACACTGTGGGAAAAAACTACGGACAGGACTGTTAATTTGTTCACAGCTTTCCTCCGTACTTCAAACCACAGTGGTCTCCGTTTTTTGACAATAGAAATCCTCCGTTGTTTTTCTGATGGTGCTACCATAGCTCATCAGACTCATTAGTTATTACACTTTCACTCATTTTTTTGAGACAATTAATTTGTTAAGGTGACAGAAAAAGAAAGTTTTTTAACTTTTTTTGGGAAAGCATTATCAGTGAAAGGCAGGAGCTGTGTTGTATGTATTAAGTGCTTTGAGCAGGGCAAAACCAAGAGAAACAAAGAATCAGAAGTATATTCCCTAAAGTTTAATAGTATAGAGTACAGCTGGCACCTACAAACTCCAAATTTTGCTTGCTTGAAGGAGCTTGTAGGAGTCAGCTGTAGTTTAAACTATTAATCTTTAAGAAATATACTTCTGTTCCTTTGTTTCTCTTAGTTTTGCTCTGCTCAAAGCACCTAATAGATACAACACAGCTCCTGCCTTTCACTGATAATGCTTTCCCAAAAAAAGTTAAAAAAACTTTTTTTTTCTGTCACCTTAACAAATTAATTGTCTCAAAAAATTGAGTGAAAGTGTAATAACTAATGAGTCTGATGAGCTATGGTAGCACCATCAGAAAAACAACGGAGGATTTCTATTGTCAAAAGACGGAGACCACTGTGGTTTGAAGTACGGAGGAAAGCTGTGAACAAATTAACAGTCCTGTCCGTTGTTTTTTCCTACAGTGCATCTGCCCATTTCTCGTACCCCGCGTCTAATCTGGGCCGTTTCGGCGGCGGCACATGCTGCGGCGGCTCAGCGGGCGGCTGGGCCTGGCCCAGCACTGGGTCGTCGGAGTCATCGCCTTCAGCCTCAGTCTTTAAGCCCGCCAGCTGGGCACGCATGTATTCAAAGACCTGCAAAATGAACGAAAAAACGGGTAAACTGAAAATGAAAATGGAAACTAACAGGGACCTGCTGTATATTTTAGTGCGAAGCTACTCTTGCACAGTGGGCCAGAGGCAGAGGCGGCCAATCTCTGGACGCGTTTTGAACTCTGGAGTGCCTGAACGGGACTCGAATCGAACGTGTGACCCCAACCAATGGCTTGCTCTCCGAACGAGGAATCATTAGGTGGGGTCACACGTTTGGTTCAAGTCCCATTTAGCAACTGTGGAGCTCTAAACACGTCTAGAGTTTTGGCCGCCTGCGGGGTTCTTCTGGCCCACTGTGTCTTGGACTACCTCGTCCCTATCCGCGGCCTCTTCAAAGACCTTGAGGCTGCGGAATTTCGGGATCAGGAACAGAGCAGCCTTGTGCCGCATGGAGAGCTTGAACTTATCCTGGAAGTAGTATTGACATCTGCTTTCCAACGAAATATGAAAAAAAATATCAAAACGATTAAAAGTAACTCCAATTTAATTAAGAAAGTATGAACGATACTTGCCTGCTTCTGACCGCCTTCATGTTAAAGCTGTCCTCTGGGTTGGGGCTGAGGTGGTCCCTCAGCGTCCCGAAAGCCATGACAACCAAGGGCAGCGTTGGGTAAGACTCACCCTGCAGGCGGTCAGTCTGCTCCTGGAAGGGCTGTAGGAAAGTGCTAAGTTCGGCCAGAGCTTCTTTTGAGATATTTTTTATTCTAGCTCCTTCACTACAGCCTTCCAAAACAGCTTTGATCTGCAAAAAAGAAAAGAAACAAGTGAGAAAAATAAGAAGAAAAAAATTGGAAACAAACGGTACTTTGATGCGTGAAGAGAAGCCTAGTTACGCGGTGCACAGTGGGTCAGAGGACCATTGAGGCGGCCACAATTCTAGACGCGTTTAAAGCTTCGGAGTCGCTAAATGGAACTCGAATCGAACGTTTGACCCCACCAATGGATTCCTCGTTTGGAGAGCAATCCATTGGTAGGGTCACACGTTCGATTCGAGTCCCATTTAGCGACTCTAGAGCTCACAACGCGTCTAGCATTTTGGCCGCCTCGACGGTCTTCTGGCCCACTGTGGGGCGGGCTTTTAATGTCATTACCTCGTTATAGACGCTGTGGAACACTTCCACTGTCCGCCTCAGCCAGTTCCATCGGGTAGGGGCGTCCTTTGGCACAGCCTTCGTCAGTTCCTCCATTTTGCAGCTGGTTTTGAGATAGGTGACAGTTTCCTTCACCTCCTTGACCAGCAGGAGGGTTTTGATGACCGTCGCCTCCTCCTGAAGGGCTTCTTTCAAGTCGGTCAGTAGTTCTTCCTCCTTGCTGGGCTGAATCTGTATTGCTCAGCCAATCAGCCAACAAATATTTTTTTTATATATGCCAAGACAGATAGAATAAAAAAAGAGAGGGCGTTACCTTCAAATGACTTTCCAGTTTCTTGAGGTCACCAGCAGGAACGTCCCCCGTCTTTTCCAGAGGCTCCAAAAAATCCATCACGTCTTGGACTTCCTCGCTCACCGCGGCGACAATTTCTGCAGCGAGGTCCTCCCTGCCTTGTGCCTTCAGTACCTCAGCCACCTGTGAATTTAAAAAAAAACCTTAAAAGACGAAAGAAATTCTAACGAAACAGGAAAATCTTATTGAAAAGCGGCACACGAAATGTACAATTGTACATGTATATCCAGTGCATTAATGTAAAATTCGCAGCAAAAAAGAGATCACAGTCTCTCTTACGCTTACCTCGAACGGTCAAGTCTCGCCAAGCACAAGTCGGCAGCGTCGCTGTGCTGCACGTTGCATTTCAGTTCATTTGGTTGCCTACGTTCCGGAGGCTGGAGTCTTTCCAATTAAAAAATAACTGCGAAAAAGTTGAGCCCTGTTCCGTAAATCGGCGTGAAACGTTCCATACTCCGCATATTCCTCCTCCCTCCCTGAGCATAGGCAACCAAAACAAAAGTACGGCCCGAGTGTTTCGCTAACTACAAATGGAAATGAAACAAAGAAACTATAATTCAGATGAGAATGATTTCCCCCCTCCCCTCTTTTCACTATCCCCGAGGACAACGCGCGCGCTCACCTTCTTTTTGTTGAGAATGATGGACTGCAGGTTGGGCCCATAGGAAGCCCGCGCAGGTTGTGCCACTTTGACAGCTTGTTTCAGTTTTGCCAAGTCAAAGCTGTAATTAGCTGGCTTAGCTGTCTTCACCAGGCGCGCGGCTTCAACATATGGTGCAACCACTTTCTCCACTACATCCACACCCACAGCCCTCACGCTCTTCAGTCTCATCTCTTGGAAACTAAGAGTTAGAGTGTGTTTCAGAGTGGTGTTTAACACATGTGCCACACAGTCCGCTCTACTCAGCCCCTCAAAGGCCTTCTTCATATTGGCCCCTTGGTCTGTGGTCCAGTCGATGTCGTAAAACTCTGCCTCGCTGATGCCATGGTTTTTGAACTCTTGGATCAAAATCTGGCGTATGTGAACACCGCTCTTCTTCAGCTTGGCAGGGAACTTCACGGTCATCAGGCGGTGTGACTCCGGGTCCCACGTGGCGTTGAGGTAGTGTACCGTCACACCCACATAATTATAAAATCTCTTGTCGTCAGTCCACATATCAGTCGTCGCACCACAACACTTTTTACCAATGGACTCTTTTGTTGCCGCAATCATTTCAGCCCTAGCAATGTTTACAAGAGAATAAAGGTGACGGCGCACAGTTTTCGAGTCAGGCATGATGTCCTTGACATCGACACGGCCCACACTCTGCCCTATGTCGATGCCAAGCTGGAGGACATCAGCCATGGCACTAGAGGAGCCCAACTCCATGGAACACATGGTCTCCGCAACGAAGGTGGCCAGTTGGTCGGCCATGAGGGGCTTTAGATTGGAGGGAAGCGACGTGGACGGGAGGTGCTCGCCTTTCTTCACTTGGACAGCGCCTGGGCAGGTTTTTTGCCCATGGGTCACCATCGATGTAGTGCCACTCGAGTGCATGAAAATGGCAGCACATTTCATGCAACGGGCTGCCTTTGTATCGGCACCCGTAGCTTTAACGTATACTATGTTAAAATAGTCCCACGCCTCACTGCGTTTTCCCTTTCCTACAGGCTTCTTTTGGGTACCATACAGCCCTGCTTGCAGCTGCTGCTCTATGAACCGCTTATAGTCCTCCGGGCTTGCACTTGCATCGGGTGGACCGCCACCGTCAGAAGGCCCAGCCCCAGCCGCTCCAGCTCCAGTCCGTTGCTGTTGTTGCTGCTCTGGGGTCGGCCCAGGCCCCGGCCCCGGCCCCTCCTGGCCCACGGCCGCGCGTTTCTGGGCACGCTTTTTCGGCGGCATGCTCCTTCCTCCTGTCCTTTCACGTCACTGACACTCACTACTCAAAATGACACTCAGATTTAGTTCACTACGCTCACAACACTATGGAAACGCACAATAACAACAACCGGCAACAACAATAGCCGCACCGCACGCGCCGAAACAAAAACAATCCAGCAGTAGCGATAGGTGAATCTGTCACACCGACTGATCGAGACTACGAGCTTGACTACGAGCGAGGCGTCGGATCAGGGCCAGACGACCGGCCTGTCGCACCCGCACCGCACGCACTTGATTTGACTTGAGTGACCCGCACTTCCCCCTTCCTCCCCGCCTGCCCCCCGGTGCGTGCAAGTGCAGCAGACGCCGCCGCCGCGCCTCCCGGCGCTCAGCGCCAGCGGCTCAGCGTCCGTCCGTCCGCTGCGCAAGGAGAGGTTTCGGAGCCGGCCACCGGCCGGCGGCCTTTCGGAGCCGAGTCGTCGGTTCTGGCCAAAACCGACGGATCGGGATGGTTCGGGACCGCCCCGAGCACCCGAGCCTGAGAAGCACAGCAGCGCCACGCCAGCCAGTGCAACTGTTGGCGCAGCAGCAGTCTCTCTCGCACGCCTGGCAGGCGAACCGGCACGATCCAACCGTTGACGATCTTTGCCTCAATACTCTGGTTAATTGTTAAGAACACCGATGGGCATGTAATAAGTGACGAGGAAATGGGAAAACACACTTCCGAGATGGTGCAGGTTAAAAATAAGGTCACTTGGAGAGTGTTTCTAAAATACCTCTCAGACAAACTCTCAAACCTGACCTGAGTATTTACCTTACCATCTGAAAATTATTTATTTATTTTTTCTATTTCCTCGTAACTTTTTACACGTCCAATGGTATTTTCAAGGACCCGAGAAAAAACATGTCATGTTAAACAATGTTCACAGAAGGTGATAACTTTAGGGCCTGTAGTGAATTGATGTGGAATCACCCAAATGCGCAGTATGCCTTATTTCATCGAGGGGAACGTACCTTCACAGTTACTTTTATATTTGAGTAGAAATTTCAATGAGTTGCAAACTTGCTACAGAAATGAATTGAATCTCATTTGAAACAGACTTTCATCCCTTTTACAACGCGGCAAACGGAATCCAATCAAGTCAAGTGGATTCAAAACTACCACGAGTTTATGCGCAAATGCTGAGTTCACTATCAAAGTCGATGTCAGCCCCTATCTCGGAAACGGCTGACGTGAGGCCCGAAGTATTTTGTACTAAGGGTCAAGTGGGTTATCACCCACGTAAGTGGTGACCGGATCCGCCGCAGTAGCGTTTTAAAACGTGCACACTCCACGAATTTTTTTAACAAATATCTCACACTTACATTTCTACTTAGTAAATTGCTATAAATTCTCTACTTTGTGTGTCAATAACAAACGGGAATAGGTTGAACATGCGATGAAAAGCAACACAGCACTCAAAATACACTCACATTAACTAAATCATTTTTCAATTGCAAATGGCCTTCTACGTGAACAGATTGAACGTGGAAAGATAAACATTTATTCAACCTTGGGTACTCATGGTACATACACTCTTACTGGTCTGAAATTTACAATACCTTAAGAGTTGCGTGAACAACACTTAGGCCCTCTGTCTTGGTTAATACTAGACCACCACCATATTCTTAGCAAGCACACGACACCTCATGATCCCTGGGCGACCTTCGGTGAGAGAACATTAAGACTTAAGACCTTAAAGATTCCGGGACTACTACCTCTTACCCATACATTGGGTAACTGTCCTTCACAGAAAAAGGAAAGCGAACCTCGTAGAACGTTGAAGAATTGTTGGTTCCAGGCATCTCGCCCAAGCCAACCATGGTTTAACCGTAGGCAGAAAAACATCTCTGCAAGTCCCAGCAGTTGGCAACGCTGAGTTAAGAGGGTATTCATTGAGCAGCATGTCTACAGCAAACGCACATTCTCACAAAACATCAACACTGGAATTTTCCCACAAATAACTAAATTTGCTGCAAACTTTACGGAGCCAAGATTTTATTTAAAAAGGAACCTCAATCAGGTTTTGACTTTGAAACACATCACAGTCGACTATCTTTCACGACAAAAGCGCCCGCAATTGCTCAAACTGAGGTGGTGCTTTGTTTTTCTTACGATGGCGGCCATACTGGCCGTGCCTGTTGCTAACAACCTAAAGATTCGATATCAACTCAATAGACGTTTCAGTAGGAAGGGGGGTTTGGCGTTGGTTGGACTAAGAGTGGATGCCAGGCGCGGATCTGGACGTCCGTCCGGGGGGGGGGGGGGGGGGGCAAACATGGACATGGGTTGCCTACTTGCAGGGGCCGGCAACTAGATTTCTCCTTTTCCTTCCAACGGCCTGCGTCAACAGAAGTCAGAGAGGGGAGGGGGACGCGTCCTAAGAGAGCTGACTGCCACTGCCGCAAAGCAAAATCGTACCATAGCGCGCGGACACGAACGAGGACTCAAAGGACTTCTAACAGTTTATTTTTGCGGTTCTCTTTCTCTCTATATAAAATATGACGGCACCCGACACCTGACACAAACGCGAAAACGAAATGAGCCTACAAGTTAATATTGTTTCCGAGCACTAAGAATGAAAGAGTCACGATCATGACTAAAATTTTGGGTGAGGAAGGTTTCCTCACCCAAATTTGGGTGATAATGCTATGTAGCCATACAAGCAGCTGATACCCTTTACTCACCACAATTCAGGTGATAAAGCGTCGTAAAGCGTCCTCGCCCAAAATTTTTCATTCTCAGTGTAGATGTGCTCAGTTTTAAATTGACGTCCGTAACGCTAAAAAAAGGCATTTACACTGTTATTTATTCCTCATATCGAAAGAGCATAAAATTTCCTTTCTGGATCGCCCAAGCAGACGTCTGCATCTGCTGCCGTGCGCCTGCAAAATGGCCTCAATCATGTGCGAAATAAGCATTTTTTATTATTTCTATTTTTTAACTTTCAACAGCCTGTGGTCTGCAAACGAGCCCATACGCACTATTTTGGACATTTGCATTTGAAAGAAGTGTCAGAGACCTTTCGATTACACTATGAGAAAGTTCTTTGTTTCGCTTGGGAACACTGCGGATCAGAGCCTTTTAAACGCCTGAAAAATAAGCTCAAACGTGTGGTTTCGGATGGAAGGAGTTGAGGCACAGACCATTCGAGGTCAGATTCGGATTCCTCTCGTGATTGTACCTTCAGGATGTCATATTCGTCCTTGTTAAGTGTACGGTAGAGTCAAAACTTCTCATTGGGGCTACGGCTGTGAGATTTCGCCTGGATGTTCCTATCCAAAAGGGCAACATTTGAGCCAAATATGAACAAACTTGGAGATGGTCGAGTAATGTCGTGTAAATGTACCAATGTACCTTGAAACGCCCCGTTTGCCATAACAGCACCCAAGATTATGAGTGTACTTCATTCACTCGGCGTGTTTGTGCTGGTAGAGGCAGCGCCCTTCACTTGCCTTCACGGCATGTGTGGACCCTCTGCATCATTAGTTTGCTCTGCCGAAAACCCAAGGAAGAAGTCAAATAATGACAAGCTGTTTTGTTATTACGATAATGCATGAATTGAGGTCAGGTTGAGGCCAAGTACCATCTCAAAATGTAAAAAACTTTCTGAGATGAACGTTTTGGAAAAGTAAGTTGACACTTTCCTCGTAGCGTTTATTGCCAAAACCCGATTTTCTCTTGTTTTAGCTTAGTACACACTAAATTGCTATGTAGTTTTTTGTGCATAGCTTTGAAAGAAATTGAGCATACGTTTGGGAATGCACGTATTCGTGCGTAAGCATGAAAATGTGCATTGTTATGCAGCACCACGTGCGTTGTTGCGCACAAATCTGTGCATTCCACGCGTATGCTCAATATCGTGCAAAGCTTTGCACGAAAAAACTACATAGTAATTTAGTGTGTACACAGCTGTGGGAGCGTACTTACTTGTATGCTTGGCAAGCACACAGCTATTGATAGGTGTATGCTTCGCTTGGCCAAGCACACTTTTATCCCACCATTAAAAGGCACACTCCTAAAGCTGTGTGCTCGGCCAAACATTCACATACAGCTGCGTGCTTGCCAAGCATACATCTATAAGTGTGCACTAAGCACTATTTGATCTTGTAGTTTATCTCATTGAAAAGTGTAATGATTTTTTTCGAGTGGGGGGGGGGGGGTGACCATGCCGTCTATACAAGTGCACAGCGTTACCACCCACCTTCTGGTTTGTGTCACACGCTGCTCACGCGTCGGGAAGGTCAGAGGCTACTGCGTTCGCGGTGGACGAAGGTCTGACTCCAAAACGAAGTCGCCGTGATCACGGCGGCGGTTGCCTTTGACCGCGAACGCACAGGCAAGGGCTCCGGTCTGCAGGATGCCTGAGGAAGCTCGCCCCGCGAGGCTCAGCGACTACCTGGAGCGGCGCCGGACAGAGACGTGCCCTGGCAAGGACGCTGGCGTGTTCCGCCGCGTCTGGAACACCCTGCAGGGCACCAAGGTAAGTACGAGGCGATCCAGGACTATAGTGTAATTTGGAGAAGATCCAGACCGGGAGTCCTGTGGTACTGAACAGGAAGGCGACCCAGCATGCTCGGCACTGCAAGACCAAACTTGGTCAACTCCACACCACTGATGCGGTCAAATGAGTGCCATTTTGACCGCATCAGTTGGTGTGGTCTAGACTGCGTTAAGATTTTCAGTGGGGGTAGAGCCTAGCACGAGGGGTTACCCACTCGTTACTTCGGAGTGCACAGGACGATTCCGGATTCCCACGGTGTCATTTTACTATGTTTTTTAAGTGTTTTGTGTCACTACCTCAAGAAAGAAACGACTTTCCATTGAAAATGTAAGGATGATCGGTACAATCTTGAAAGAATTTTGAATGATTCCCGGAGTGGGTTACCACTCGGGGCAGCAGCACCGGGATCCCTGCGGGTTACGCACCATGGTCCAGTCGGCTGAGCCCCTCCTGAACTCATTTCCCATAAGAGATAGATCCGTGATGTGAGAATACTGTTAAAATGTCCATTCTTTTAATGATACTGTAAAGTGAAACGGGCGTGTTCTTGAAATATTAGTCACAGGAAGTTCATTTAGTGGTCAAATTCAACCACTGTAAGATGAATTTATTTGCAAAGTTTGGTACCCTAACTCCCATCAGTTTCTTAGTTATGGGTGTGTACGTGAACTTTCAGTCGTTTCTCCCAGAGTCTCCTCACGACTGAAGAAAAATTACCAACACCTGAGATTCTCGCAATTGAACCTTCAAACACATAAGAAAAAGTTAGCGTTGGCACATTTGAAAGTATCAGTCAAAGAAGCTGTAAAAGCTATTTCACTATGCCCAATTTTATTTTTCTTCAAATTTGACAGACTTTGACCTATTTTTGTCTTGTGTTCGGGTTTGTTTTTCAGGAAAACAAAAGGAAAAATACGATTTCAAGAAATCCTGGTAGTCACGAAGTCACGAATTTTATATTTATGTTCTGGTTTAACAAAGATAGCTAAGGCTAGGACTGCGTTGTGTGTAGTTCTGTTTATGTTTGTCAGACCATTGCAAATAATACTAAAACTAACGTAAAGACCAGCTGCGTATCAATTTGTGTCAAAAACAGACATTTAAGACAGTCTCATCCTGAAGGACAAGATATTCACACAAACTACGTTAGGAATAGTTTATTCACAAATGCATTTGCACAGGCACGCAGTTAAATGTCCTATTTCACTCCGATTCAAAGAGTTTAGAACATTTAGGGTTGGTATTTGTGAAAACAACAGGGCCTGCGTGCAGCGGCGCGGGACACTCTGGCCAACAATCACCGACCGACCGGCCGATCCAAACGGCCACGTTCGAAAACAACGTCTATGCCATTGTTGGAGCTCTTCTAGCTGCAGTAAAAGACAATTTTGATTCGAACGCGCTTTTTCAGGGGAGCGATCGTTTTTGGTGTAAGCTGTACAGAGGCGAAAAGGAGCGCTGCTATTGGTCGGATTCCATTTCCGGTAGCTCGGCTCCCCCCTCTCCCTCTGTTTTTCGCTGACGAGTCGAGTTTTGCCATGGTAACGGTGATTTCAACTCAAAATTCCTCAAAATTGGCCCTACACTTTTCGACTACATTTCACCTCTGAAATCAGGGTACAAAGTTCTACCACTCTGCCAAATCTCATCAGAATCGTATAGAAAATTTCGGATTTGCAAAAGGGGACAGACTGACAATTAAAATAAAAAAAAATTAAATAAAAAACTCAACCCCGGTGAGGCTATAAGGCTACTTCGTGCCTAAAAAAAACCCAACTCCGATGAGGCCATAAGGGTACTTCGTGCCCAAAAAAACCCAACCCCGGTGAGGCTATAAGGCTACTTCGTGCCTCAAAATGAACACTAATAAAAGCTTACGGTGAATTTCACTGTAAGCTACGGCGGACCCTGCAGCACTGTAGCTTACGGTGAATTTCACTGTAAGCTACGGTGAATATCACCGTAAGGTACGGTAAATGTCACTGTTGGCTACGGTGAATCAGGGTGCATGACCGTGGCTTACAGTGATATTAACCGTAGCTTACTGTGAAATTCACCGTAAGCTACAGTGCTGCAGGGTTCACCGTAGCTTACAGTGAAATTCACCGTAAGCTTTTATGAGTGAAAAAAGGGCTACGCTATTCTTTTCCTCTATAAAAATAGATGTAACTGCCAGAATCTGACGGCTGGGTATAATAAAGCGTATGAGAGGTGAACGTAGCACGAAAAAGTATTTTAGTATCAAAAAACGCAAACTGTGGACAATCCACTTCTCACATAATGGTAGTATAGACTGTCAGCACCCTGAGCTCAAAGTCAGGTTTCAAGAACCTGGTGCTTGGAGCGCCGTGTCCGTTCAATAATAAGTATTTCCGATTCATGTAAGTAAAATAAATATTTTTTTTTGATAAGTTTATCCTAAGTTACCCAAGTGAATATCTGCTTTAGACGTATGCTATAAGTTTTTAACACATTAGTACTCTGTATTCGAGAAAAACGCATTACCGTGATGCGACTTGCTGACACCTACGGTCGGCCATGCGGTTATAGGTCCACGCTAGAACCTGCTTAAGGCGGTGTTGAAGTAACCCCCTGGCACGTTGCGATGCGTCCCTCTCCGTGCCTGGAGCGCTGTCGAAATGTGATGTGTCCACCTATCAATATTAAGTTCAGGTGAGGGTCGGGGGCACCACGTCCCAGGCCCGCTGGACATTCGCAAATCGCTAGTCAACCAAAGATCGAAACTGGAGCACAAACGTAGGCAAATCTTTCGCATCTTTGACTGGAGTTTGAATTTGTCTTGGAGTTGCATTTAAACAAAACGATCACAACGTAAGTGCAAGCTGTAGTGCCGAGTGCAAATGCAAATGTCCAAAAAAAAAAAAAAAAAAAAAAAAAAAAAAAAAGGGCAGTTTGCGGGCACAAAAACTACACTTCACTGGGAGAAAAAATGAAGGTTGCGACTGTTAATCTTAATGCCACTCTTCACTGTACATCGAAAGAAGGTGTATACCGTACCCAGGGATACAGCAGACACCGTACCTCAAGGAACGGAATCCACTGTACCCTGGGAACATGCATTCACCGTACCTCGGAAACTGTTCGGACATCGAATTCATCATAAATGTAGAATGAAGGCAAAATTTTAAATTTGCGATAGAAACAATTCGATGGCGGAAATAAATACATCTCAACAAGACGAACAAAATATAATAAGCATGATATGACCTCAGACTCGAAGTTCAGCAGCAATCGGCGTCAGAATTTTCTAAAAGTACGATTTTGGACCCTTTTAGAAACTTCTGACGCGGATTGCTGCTGAACTTCGAGTCTGAGGTCATATCATGCTTATTATATTTTGTTCGTCTTGTTGAGATGTATTTATTTCCGCCATCGAATTGTTTCTATCGCAAATTTAAAATTTTGCCTTCATTCTACATTTATGATGAATTCGACGTCCGAACAGTTTCCGAGGTACGGTGAATGCATGTTCCCAGGGTACAGTGGATTCCGTTCCTTGAGGTACGGTGTCTGCTGTATCCCTGGGTACGGTAAACACCTTCTTTCGATGTACAGCGAAGAGTGGCATTAAGATTAACAGTCACAACCTTCATTTTTTCTCCCAGTATTGAACTGCAGTTGAAATGTAGCTTGACTGTATTGACCCATATGCAGTCCAAGTACTATTACCATGTATTATAAATGTACTTGTGATCAGCAGGTTAACTGCACTCTATGCACAAATAGACAACACATGTCCTACAGTTTTCGTCGAGTACCACCTGCATTTATCAAATGTAAATGAAAGTAGAGTCCTTTCCATCCGGGAGTATAACCGGCAGTGCCGTTTACTAGATGAATGGTGTGATAGCATTTTGACAAAAAGTCGTAAAATCTGCGATTTTTTGTAACTTTTTTCGAAACTTCTATAATCTTCTTCTTAGTTTCTAAATTACTTTGTTGAACGTCTCACCCTCGCTTTGATATGATTCTACATCACAAGACCTTTCGATTCACTGGCACAAATCGTCTGAAAGTGCAATAGAAAGCCAGGGGACCCCTGTGTCACTAGGTGCCCCAATCTTTCTTACCTACAGGGGCAAAGTAGGTATTGTTGCGTACCATCCAGGCAGCCTATCTGTCTAGTGCCTAGGGAGGGGGTAATGACCAGCACTACCCCTCCCCTAAATCCACGCCTGCGGCTTACAGCATTTAGGCGCAAAGTCTTTCCGGTTTATTTTCAGTGCACAAGTGACGCCTGCCGCAGGTATCGCTGACCATCTCGACGGTGACGGCGCTCCTGGCCACCGCGGACTGCCTGACCAAGGACTCGTACCTGGACGCCAGCCTGGGCATCCGCATCACAGTGGGCGTCATGTCGTGCATTGCGGCGCAGTACCTGTACGCGTGGCGGCGCCCCGCCTTCGGCAGCACACTGCAAGGCATGGCGGCCGTGGCCAAGGCCCTGGAGGGCGCGGCGGACGTGGATCAGTTGGTATGGTACCCTAAGAGAGGTTTAATTTCTCAAATATTGAGGAATGGTCACGGCACAAGTGGCGCCTGGGATTCCCAGGCGCATCATGGCAGAAAGGGCCTTTTTCCAGGCGCCGCCTAGAAATACCAGGCGGTACTTTTGCCGTGGTACTTCGGAGCAGCGCTGAGACGGAAGTTAAGAAGAAATCAATCACGAAGAACATACGCCGGACTTGTATGAAAAAATAGCTCTGCGGAAGCGGCTGGACGGAGGCGCTCGTCCTCACGCAAGTTTCACGTACTTCGTCCTCCTTGATTTCTTCTCAACTTCCGTTCCAGCCTTTCCTGGAAGTGGCGCAGCATTGTCTGGTTTATTTTTTGACGTTCGATTCGATCTTAAAATCTGTTAGGAAAAGGCACGCAGAAGCGGCCGCTCAAACCAAAAGGCGCTCAGTTGGGGCCGTGAGATCTGAAAGGGACGCAGTTCAACCCGCGCAATCCGAAAAACACTCAGTTTATACCGCATGTGGCCTGTAAACTGCGTATCTTCAGGGTGTGGCAATGGCGAAGGATATCGCGAAGTCATGCTCGAGCCTTCGTTGCAGTGGTTCCGCACTTCTTCGAGATTTTATGAAAACCAGACATTTGTTTCAAAACGGTTCGCTCTGATGGAATGAGAATGAAATGAAGGGTGCATTAGGCTAGTTGCCTTCCTTCATACTTGCTATTTTAACCGTTAAAAATGGGAGAGTTTGCACCAAAAGAAACACGAAGAATCTCGGCCACACCATTTCAATGTACAAAAATGCGATTTCAAGAAATCCTGGTACGAAGTTAATTTCATATTTATGTTCCGGTTAAACAAATATAGCGGAGGCTAGGACTGCGTTGAGTGGAGTTTTGTTTATGTTTGGTAGACCATTATCAATAATACTAAAACTTACATACAATACCAGCTGCGTATCAATTTGTGTCAAATATAGACATTTATGACAGTTTCTTAATGCATGACAGTCAAGTTATTCGCAGAAACGTGCTGTAAAATAGTAAATTTCACACAGTTTGATGTACTTTGAGGTTAGAAAAGTGCACCGCCGCCGTGTCCAGATTGTTTCGTCTTAGATTCAGAAGTACCATCAAACCTGTATACAAGGAACAGCTACACGCCAATTGTTTTCTAAAAGGGCCTTAAAGTTACACTCAAACTAACATTAGGGAATGATCATTCTCAAATGAATGTGCACAGGCAAGCAGTTTAATGCCCTAATTTCATTCCGATTCAAAGAGTAACATTTCAGGTTGGCACTTCTGAAAAGAACAACGCCTTCGCGCAGCGGCGCGGGACACTCTGGTCAACAATCACCGGCCGACCGGCTGATCTAAATGGCCACGTGCGAAAACAGCGTCAATGCAATTGTTGGATCTCGTCTAGCTGCAGTGAAAGACGATTTTGATTCGAACGCGCTTTTTCAGGGGTGCCAGCGTTTTTGGTGTAAGCTGTACAGAGACGAAAAGGAGCGCTGCTATTGGTCCGATTCAAAGTTTGGTGGGTCGGCTACCCCCTCTCCGTCTGTTTTTCGCTGATGAGTCGAGCTTGCCATGGTAACGCCGATTTCAATTGAAAATTACTCAAAATTGGGAGTTAAATTCTGTACCATACTTTACCAATGAAATCAGGGTGCTTCGTTCTGCCACTTTCCCTAGTCTTATCAAAATCGTATAGAAAATTCAAAAATGCCATAAAGGTTGCATGAAGGGCCAGACTAATAAAAAAAAATGAAAAGCAAGCTCAAGACCCCGATCATGAGACAAAACTATAAGGCTACTTCATGCCTAAAAATCCTCCCTTATGTGGGTGGGCTGAATTGAGGTGACTCATGCGTCCTAAATTTCATACTCTTTTGGTATGTGCCAAGCGTTTTCATTACCTCGAAGAAGTGCGAACTCCCTTGCACCTCGCTCGCGTATGGCTTCACGCAACTTCCTTGGCCATTGCCCCCCTCTGCTAGAAATGGTCAACTAGCGGCACTGTCCAATTGCGCCGCCCTCGCAGAGGGAGCTGGAGCTGACGGCGCGCTACTGCAACCGCCTGCAGCGAACCTGGGACGTGTACTCCCTCGCCATCGTCTTCTCCGTCCTGTACCCAATTTTCGCCTTCGGCGAGCTCAGCATGCCCGTCTGGCCACGGCCCGAAAACACGCCCATGCCCAGAACCGCGTTCGCTTTGGTCATGGTACTGCAGGTATGAGAAACTCATCTTAAAAATTAATTTTACCGTTACAAAAATTTTGAAAATTCAGATCAATTTTATCAGACTTGGCTGTCCAAATATTTGGATGGGACAATTTTTTTTAAGCGGCCTTCGCTACCGCTTGTACCTTTCTATCCGACCCTCTCATCCCTGCACCACTCATTCCTTCTTCCCTACTCCGTCCCGTCCAAACCCACCCATCCATTCTATGCGCACCGCTCACAGGGGCTTGCGTGGTCGGGTGGGTCGTTCGTTCTCGTTCGTTGCCGCCGCCACGTCGTGCCGCCGCCGGCCTGCCGACCCACCCCCCTCTCCTCTCCCACTGTCCCAAAAGTAATGTCAAATCGACGAATTTGTTTTAGTTGATTTTACCTATTATATAGTTTAGTCGATATAACGAAGATTTTGTAGACGGGCCAATTTCCCATACTGTCACGTCAGCCTGCATCTGACATCACAAACTTTTTCCAATAATTCTCAGATCAGCCCATATTGACTTACAATATGTACTCTTTGAGATCTAAAATTTCTCGGAGAAATTCATTCTATTATTACTGTATTCAACAGATTGAGGATTGCTCAGATACAAGCAGATTCTGTTTACGCTATGACTCGGCTCAGCCCACACTGGGAGAAAAAATGAAGGTTGTGACTGTTAATCTTAATGCCACTCTTCGCTGTACATCGAAAGAAGGTGTTTACCGTACCCAGGGATACAGCAGACACCGTACCTCAAGGAACGGAATCCACTGTACCCTGGGAACATGCATTCACCGTACCTCGGAAACTGTTCGGACGTCGAATTCATCATAAATGTAGAATGAAGGCAAAATTTTAAATTTGCGATAGAAACAATTCGATGGCGGAAATAAATACATCTCAACAAGACGAACAAAATATAATAAGCATGATATGACCTCAGACTCGAAGTTCAGCAGCAATCGGCGTCAGAAGTTTCTAAAAGGGTCCAAAATCGTACTTTTAGAAAATTCTGACGCCGATTGCTGCTGAACTTCGAGTCTGAGGTCATATCATGCTTATTATATTTTGTTCGTCTTGTTGAGATGTATTTATTTCCGCCATCGAATTGTTTCTATCGCAAATTTAAAATTTTGCCTTCATTCTACATTTATGATGAATTCGATGTCCGAACAGTTTCCGAGGTACGGTGAATGCATGTTCCCAGGGTACAGTGGATTCCGTTCCTTGAGGTACGGTGTCTGCTGTATCCCTGGGTACGGTATACACCTTCTTTCGATGTACAGTGAAGAGTGGCATTAAGATTAACAGTCGCAACCTTCATTTTTTCTCCCAGTGCACCTCACATTTCTCGTATGATGAATCCAATGAACTTCGGCATGTGGAATTAAACGGGCATTTCAGATTGACAGATCACACCCTTGGGAGAATAGGGTTATGTTGGACGGAATCCTCCCGTTTCTCGACCGACTTATCGCTTGAGCTGACTTTCTTTCTCAAAAGGGGTTACAAATTAAACAAAAAATGGATGAGTTGTCGATTGGATACACCCGTCCGATACCGTTTAACAGTTTACTTGCGAGAACATGTAGGCAGATACCTTGGACCGGCGTCGTCACCTGAATATAATCCACCAGTATCTCTGCAATCCTAAATTTTTTGGAAAAGTAAAGTCCATGATGGGACTGTCCGAGAAATTTTTTGTCGCTTTGCTGATATCGTAATTTGATCCGTTATGGCTTGATTTTTGCTCCGCTTCATAAAGTGGTGAAACGGCGTTTCCCGGTGTTGTTATGAAAACTAGTTAGGTTAGCCTCTCTGCGTATTTGATTTCAAACAAGCCGTCACATGACTAAAGAGCCAATCAGGAACAACCTTGGCCTTCGTAATGCGAATATAACGATTGCCTCTTCGAATCGACTAAAACTAAGAAAACGTCATCAACCCGCCGGAGGCGATGACGTCGAAGCCGTGAGACGTAATAGTAAGCGACCAAGAGAGGTCGACGAAATCTCTTCGTCGCAAATCCGACGAAACTTTTGTCAAAATGACCAACATTTAGTGGATTGAAACGTGAAAACACGGACGAAACAGGCCACGTGCATTAGGCTGTTTAAAAACAAATAGATTTTCCGGGAAAGTATTTTTTTTTTGTGCATCTAGGTCCCCTTTAACCAAATCCAAAGTTTGAACGGAATGGGCCAACGTTTACCCACCGGGCCTTTTGCGAGATATCTGAAGTTATACCTCTTTTCGAAAAACCCATAGCACGGGGTGATAGAAAATTAGATTCTGCGTGAATCCACTAAGGCTTGGTCGATTCGAACTCATTTTTGGGACAGTGCCCTCCTCCGCCCCTCCCGCGACGCCGCGCTACGCCGCCGTCACCCCAGCACACTAAATGTTTATGTAGAATTTTGTACGTGGTGATGCATGATTTTAAACCTGCGTGACGTTTTGCACAAAATTGTGCACGTATTCGCATATATTTATGCATTTTTACGCACAATATTATGCAAATTCCTCGCATGCACAAAATCGCGCAAGTGACACGTACAAGTTCTACAAAAACATTAAGTGTGAGCACAGCAGACGCACGCAAAGACCGCTTGGCAAAGCTTGCCTTGTCTGAACTTTTTTCTTTTTTTTTTTATCTTTCAAGCCTTTTTATTATTTTTTTTTCTGAAAAATCGAATATAGCGTGTCTTTGTTTCTAAACGCTTTGTGTGAAATTTTAGTTCAGGCTTTTAAGTGTCTGAATATTCGCTCTTTATTCTCAAAGTTCAGATGCACTCCGTAAGACTTGAGTCTGAATTTCCGATTTAGACTACCTTCCGAAAAAAGACAAATCAGAAGAGAGAATAATACAACTTTTTAGGCACGAAGTAGCCTCACCAAGGTTTCCTTTTTTTTCCCCAGTCTGTCCCCTTATGCAGTTTGGAAATTTTATATACGAGTTTGATGAGAGTTGGCAACTCTGAACACTCTAAATGTTTATGTAGAATTTTATACGTGACACTTGCACGATTTTGTGCATGCGGGGAATTTGCATAATATTATGCGTAAAAATGCATAAATTTATGCAAATTTGTGCACAATTTCGTGCAAAACGTCACGCAGGTTTAAAATCATGCATCACCACGCACAAAATTCTACATAAGCATTTAGTGTGTACTTACAGAGATTTTAGTGGCGAAGTGTGGTTGATAAGTAGACAGCTAATTTGGAGTAATTTTTTGAATTGAAGTCGGCGTTACCATGACAAAGCTCGACTCGTCAGCTCAAAACTTCAGGAGAGGGGGGAGCCGAGCCACTAAAAATTGAATTGGACCAATAGCAGAGCTCCTTTTCGCTTCTGTACAGCTTACACCAAAAACGCTCGCTCCCCCGAAAAAAATGCGTTCGAAGCAAAATTCTCTTTCACTGCAGCTAGAATAGATCCAACAATAACATTGACCATATTTTTAAAAGTAGCCATTAGGATCGGCCGGTCGGCCGGTGATTGTAGGCCAGAGTGTCCCCCGCCGCTACCTACAACACCCACTGTATACTTAGTACACATCTATGGGAGTGTACTTGGGCAAGTACACATCTATAGGAGTGTACTTGTGAAAGCACACTCTCATCTCATCAAGTGGATAGGCGGTCCAAGCACACTCCTACAGATGTGTACTTGCCCAAGTACACTTCTATTCTATGATGTGTACTTGATAGTGCACTCTAATAGATGTGTACCAAGAACACAGTGGATTTTGTAGTGTAGTGCTGTTTGCTGTGGCAGGTCATCACGGGCACCTTCTGCCCCATCGCCATCTACACGCTGGTGGGGTGGATGATGGTGGCGCAAGTGTCTTGCAGCGCGCTGTACCGTTGCGCGGGCGTGGTGGTCGAGCGGGCCCACGGCCCGCTGGAGTTGCGTTGGTGCGCGCGCGTGCACGCCTACCTCTCCGACGTGACCTACAGTCTGGACCGCCTCACCTCCTCCTACATGCTCGCCCTCCTCTTCTGCATGCTGGTCCTGCCCATCCAGAGCACCTACGATGCCCTGCAGGGCCGCATCGACGCCTACCTCCTGTCCTCCTTTTTCACCATCCTGGCCGTGTTCGTGCCGCTCTGCGTCGCAAGCCAGGTTAGATACCGTCAGCTGGGCACAGTGGGCCAAAAGACCGGCATCATCATAATCATTTTCAGCGCTTTTATGTCTCGACAGACCCTTAAGCGTCCGAATAATTATGCAATTAGGTGGCCCAAACTCTGGAAGTGTTTTGAGCTCCAGAGTCGGTATAGTGGACTCGAACCAAACTAGAATTTTCACACTAAACGTTTATGTAGAATTTTGTACGTGGTGATGCATGATTTTAAACCTGCGTGACGTTTTGCACGAAATTATGCACAAATTTGCAAAAATTTATGCATTTTTACGCATAATATTATGCAAATTCCCCGCATGCACAAAATCGTGCAAGTGTCACGTACAAAATTCTACATAAACATTTAAAGTGTTGGCTGCCTGCGCCGGTCTTCAAGCCCACTGTGCTGGAGCACTATGAGTACCTTGAGACGGATGATTCTAGTTGGGGACTCCAAGGGAGCTCGGCCCGGCAAGAGAACAAAAACGGAAGTTAGAAATGACGGTTTCTATGAGACATTTACGCACGCTTATACCCTACGAAGCATTTTGAACAAATGTAAGGTACAATCTAGTTACTTTGCAATACAACGAAATTGTTCGTAAATTACGACAATCTAAGACGATCTAAGACAATCCTGTCAGTGTCGAACTAACCTCACTGCACATGACGTGAATACCGGTCTCTTGTTTGAGTCAGTGATGCTCACATACTTTATAAAACTGCTTGCCGAAGAACTTCTTTAAATTTTTACCTTTACTATTTATGGGGGGACATACTGAAAATAGGTTTTCCAAGATGGCATAATGCAAGGTTTTCGTTCTATTCTTATTTGATGGCGTTTGACCTAAAACGATCTGAGCCAAAATACGGAAATTTTGGGTCAGGAATGTCAACGGTTCAGGAAATATTCAAAGGTAAAGTTAGAAACAGAAGGCTACTGGAAAGTTTCCTTGTGTTGTATTTTTGATGCCAGGGAGTTGGGACCGGCGCCTTTCTTCTTCTAAAGACCCACACTCTGCAAGCTGAAGTGTGTACATACTCTTATTAGAGCATGCTTCTAAGCACACTCTCATTTACAGCATACTTGCTAGGCACACGCTAAAATAGAGTGTGCCTGGCATGTACACGCTAAATAAGAGTGTATCTGCAAGTACACTTACACTGGCCCATGCTTTCAGATAGGACTAATCCAATGAATTTTAGCGTGTACTTGTAGGCACTCTCTTATTTAGCGTGTGCCTAGCAAGTATGCTGTAAATAAGAGTGTGCTTAGAAGCATGCTCTAATAAGAGTGTACTATGAACACACTTTAGTTTGCAGAGTACTACGGGTTGCCAAAGCCACTTTTTTAAAATTTTTGATCTCTAAATATTTTTTTGGAAACGAAATTTATTCGCAGTTAAAAAAAGTTGTTAAAATTGGCGAAAATCGACTAAATTTGACCGACTTTTCTGTTTTTTAAAAAAAGGGACAAAAATACGCAAATACGGCGAGACCTTGTGAAGAACAATAAAATAACACCTTGTAAAAAAAAAAAACTCAGCCATCTACCTCAAAAATTATGATGGAAGGAACATTTTGAACGGATTGCTTTTTCAAGCAAAAGTTATGAGAAAACAAACAGAAAACGTACATTATGCTACGATCAGCACGATGCTGCTATGCTCCCATGGTTTTTTAGGGAAGGTTTACACTGCTAATCCAAGTGTGAGACAGTCTCACACTTACAAGTGCATACCAACATGTCTCACGCTTGCAAGTGTGAGACACGGTTTGCCTCACGCTTGCAAGTGTGAGACACGGTTTGTCTCACAAGCTTGGGTTCCGTGGCATTAAAGCACACGGAACCATATGCAGCGAGTGGGAGACAAACCGTGTCTCACACTTGCAAGCATGAGACAAACCGTGTCTCACACTTGCAAGCGTGAGGCAAACCGTGTCTCACAGTTGCAAGCGTGAGACAAATGTGGCTCACACTTCTAAGCGTGAGACATGTTGGTATGCACTTGTAAGTGTGAGACTGTCTCACACTTGGATTAGCAGTGTAATAATTTTTGAAGAGATAAGCTGACTTGTATCAGATAAAAAACTGTTTTAAGAATTTTCATTCACGAAATTCCATTTTGGAATTTTCGGGCGGCAACAACCAGTTTTTCAGTGTTGTCTGTCCTTAAATAACAGGAAAAGTGGCGATACAAATCGGCAACTTCGGCCCGTCCCGTACATTTTGAATTTAACGAATGTCGCTAATGTTTAACTCTTACAGGCTTTAAACGTGGGTCTGGGTCAAAATGGACGTTATTTTCGTCATCAGCACCCTCAAAAACCCATGAAACAAAAGAAAACTAGAATAAAAATTTTAGTCGTAATATACCCCACCGGGATTTGAACGCGGGTCCAAACTTCTCCGATTTGCTCGAAATTAGAACCGTTAGCTTTGTCTCGTCGCCCCGGTTCTAAAAATACCCCTACATGCCCTTCTAGATGCACCCGTTGCCGAAATCCTCCTCCACCCCGTGTAGACCATGATGCACCTGCAGCAGCGTCCCCGGGGCTCGGATCGAAAAAGCCGTCACCGGGCGGTCCTAAGGATCACCCAGGGAGGCTGCATACCAAATTTGGGGAAGATCGGACCACGGGAAGTCTTTGGACGGACGGACGAACGCACAGCACGCATCATACTAAATGCCCGTCCTCCGATATTTATTTTCATAAATATTACGGGACGGGCCAAAAAGTGGACATTGTATTTCAGCAGTAAAGAGAGTTCATAATCTGCTATGGCCACCTCTGCCGCAGGGGCTGTCGGACGCGAGCGTGGCGGTGGGCCGGCGTGCGTACGCGGCTGAGTGGCTCGCCGAGGACGCCGCGGCCCGCGTCATGCGCTTTATGATCATGGTGCGCGCCGCCAAGCCGGCCGCCATCACCTGCCGCGGCCTGGGCGTACTCAGCCTGCCCACCTGCGAGTCCGTCCTCAAGTCCTGGTTCTCCTACCTGCAGATGGTGCTCAACACCACAAAGAAGAGGAAGTCACACATCCGGGACGTTTGTTTTTGAGTTTCTTACTGAGCAGCGGGCGGTGTACAGGCAATAGTGGGAGGAGGCGCGGTAAAAATCCCGGACCCGTCTTCAGCTCCCGAGTCGCTTAATGGGACTCGAACTGAACGTCTGACCCACACCAATGCATGGCTCTCCTAACGAGGAATCCATTGGTAGGGTCACACGTTCGGTTTGAGTCCCATTCAGCGACTTGCGACTCAGGAGCTCAAAACCCGTGGAAGAGCTTCCGCTGCCTGCGCGGGTCTTCTGGCTCACTGTGCAGGGTGAGGGGTGGACAACTCAGAAAATTTACGTACGGGGAACAGCTTCCCAGGAAACATTTGAGAACATTGCGGAACATCAGAACATGAAGAACATTGGGAACATAAGAAAAATTTTCAGGAACATCTAGGAATATTTGTGAACATTTAGAACATGCACGAATACATGAAACACCTGTGAATATCTAGGAACATTGACAACGTTGCAACATACTGGAACACCTAGGAACATCTTCAACATCTACGGAAGTCCCCGAGCACCACTGGAAACCTATGGAACATTACCCAGTTGAAAGAGCGTTCGCTTTTCGGACCTCGGGAAGGCGGTCCTAAGGCTCGCCTGGTTCGAAAATCGGGCGTAAGTAGAATAGAAGTCCTCCTAAGATTTTTTTTAGGACGAAGGGTTTGATTTTCAAACGCCTCACCGGCTTTCGGCTTTGTGGCCATTTGCAGAAAGAGTGCCGCCTTGAAATCCAAGGGGATGACTTCGTTTAATTTTCAAGGGCTTTAAGTGAAATCTCGCAGTTGTCTAAATTGACAGCACTTTACAGAAATGGATTCTCCACAAGAGTAAGAAAAAATGTCAACACATGTCGTAAGTTTGGATATCCAACTAAAAAGTTACTTGACTTCAAAAGTACTAAATTGTCCTTTGTGGCTATTTTACAAAGTTTGAAGTTTCATGACTTAAATTTTTCCCATGCAACCCTATGACATGTGTTGACTTTATTTTTTCTTCGTCTTCTTGAGTCTAATCTTAATCTGTAAGGTGATGTTTATTAGGATTATTTTGGAGATCCACTCAAACTCAGCGAAGTTCAAACCGTACAAAGCTGACAATCGAACCTTTATCTTGTCAAAATATCGACATCTAGAGGTAATTGCCACGGAGTACGATTCGAACCGAAATATAGGTTGGATCCTACTCAAGCCCGTTTTCCGAGCCTTGTGGGTCCGAAAATCGAACCGTGTTATATATGTGTAAGGTGCAAACCTCACGCGATGAGGCAAATTCCTCCGGAAAGTGTCAATTTTATCCCTAGAGTAGAGAACATCAGGAACATTTGGAGCATTAATTAAGTAACATCGGGAACAACAAGGAACACTTAAGAACATCGGGAATGTTGGAAAGTGGGAACATTATCACACAACACCAGGAACATTTGGAACATCGCGAGGGAACACTGGGAACATTCGGAAACATTTCTCGGAACATTTGGTCGGTGTATGAGGAACATGGGAGTTGTCCACCCCTCGGTGAGCGAGGCCACTGGGCTTGTCCGAATAGTGTTCTTCAACTTTGAGGCGCTGCACCTCAACGACAAAGTCGCAGTGACAGATCAGACCCTCGTTCAGCCTTCAAGCATTGTCTAAGCCGTTGAGCTTTTTCATCATAGTGGAACTTATCTCAATAAACAAAGTGCTTACTGTCAAGCTTGATTTGCGTGTTCTTAGATAATCCCTGGCCGTTGTCCTCACACATTGAGTCCCCACAATATATTTACAATCTCTAATAAAAACTAAAATATCAGGATTTCCTCTTCAAAAAAAAAAAAATTCAGTGTGATACGCTGTCTGATATAGTAGCGGGAGGAAACTCGTTTGCCAAAATAGGCATGCACAGTTTTTTTTTTGTTTTTTTCGTAAACGCTACATCTCAAGATCCAAGAGTCATACATGCAATCCCGTGGGCATATCTGGAATCTTCATAAAATTTCACGTGGCGTCAGCTATGTTTCGTGCCGAAGGTTAAGGAAATAATTAGTTATCACAAACTTCGAGTAAGTAGAACGAGGAATTTTAGGAAACACAATATTTGAATAAGAAATTCTTATTTTCAAATTTGGCACCTTCGCAGCGAAAAAATCTAAAATTTAAGACATTAAAATGTCTTAACTTTAATAACATTTTGAAATGATATAAAAACTCAGAAAAGTTGGTGAAGGGCTATAATTTTTATTATGTACCAAAGCTAAAATGAAAAGTAATATATAGTAGGTTAATTTAAAACCACTGTTGAAACTTGAAAGCCGGTTTGTCAACACACTAAATTACTATGTAGGTTTTTATGCGCGCCCGCGCACGAAATTAAACATGCACTTTGTAACGCATGAATTTGTACGTGACAATGCACGATTTAGTGCGCGGGTATGCAGAAAATCGTGCGTTATTGCGCACAATTTGGTGCGCAACAAATGCATGTTTAATTTCGTGCGTTACGTATGCACAAAAACCTACATAGTAATTTAGTGTGAAAATTAAGATGGCCTACCAAAATTACTCTGTCAACTCACCTGTATACAGTGTATGCAGCAAATACTGCATACATTCCATGTATACAGCTAATGCTGCGTACATGCCCAAGTATGCAGTCAATGCTGCGTACATGCCCATGTATGCAGTCAATGCTGCGTACATGCCCATGTATGCAGTCAATGCTGCGTACATGCCCATGTATGCAGTCAATGCTGCGTACATAGGATGTATAAATCTAAAAAAGTACATGGGTTTATAGGCAGATTTAGCTGTATACGTGGGCATGTACGCAGTATTTACTGTATATATACAAGGGTTTGTACGCGGCATTAGCTGGTGTACATGACATGTCCACAGTATTTGCTGTATACATAGCATGTACACAGTATTTACTGCATGCAATGTTTACAGTTAAGCTGACAGAAATAATGTGTCTTAAAATCCAGAGGACCGACTCTTCATCACTAGATTTCTGAAACTAAATGTTTGAAGTAAAAGTTAAACGCTTCAGTGAGTGCTGTCACATTCAATGTAAATCGGAGGTTTAGTTTGATAACTTCACGCAAACAGTAGTTGACAAGCCACTTCTCACATGGTGAATATAGTCCACAGTCAGCCTCTGGGTTCAAGGTCAGGTTTTACAGACCTGAAGCAAGGTGGCGCTTGGGGCGCCGTGTTCGTTCCCAATTTGTGGTATCTCCAATTTATATTTCTAAAAGCTATTGTTTACCTTTGTAAATAACTTCTCTAACGGCTAGCTTAAAGTTTCTAACAAAATATTCCACAAATGAGGTTAGGTTAGGCAGAGGTTCGGTGGACACACAATTCTCCTCTGGCGTGTGACCCATCCCACCAGTGGACGAACGAGGGGAAGATTCGTAACCCATCATCCACCATTCTATTTTTGATTTCTGATCCAATTCTGGACCACGATGCAAGCCGTTAGGGATTCCGCCAAACACACATAGTATGTCGGACGTCAGTACAGTCGCTCTTTTCTTCCACCTTATAAAAACACGTTTATAAAATTGAATAAACAAAATTCTATGGATTTAAAAAAAATTGTTATTAGTATTTAGAAGAGAGAGTTTCTTACTTTTGATAGCAAAAAATATTTGTAAACTACTTTACAACACGCTAAAAGTCTTACAGTGACATTTCAGCTATGTTACGAAGGAAATGGAGCAAACATAATACGAAGGTGTTTCTCTCCATAATACGAATCTTTTACGGATTTTCACTGTAACATACAAAGAAACACCTTCATAATACGAAGAAAAAGAACGTTTGTATTATGAAGGTGCCATTTTCCTCCTTCATAATACGAACGTACTTTTTCTTCGTATTATGAAGGTTTTTCTTTGTATGTTACAGTGAAAATCCGTAAAAGATTCGTATTATGGAGAGAAACACCTTCGTATTATGTTTGCTCCATTTCCTTCGTAACATAGCTGAAATGTCACTGTAAGACTTTTACTGTGAACACGACGGTGAAAACGGTTCCCGGTTTACCCAGGAAGCCTCTAGAAAAGAAATAGGCGATTTCCGGGGGAGTTCCTGGGAAAACCAGGAACTGTTTTTACCGTGAAACTAGTTTCTTAAAATTGAAATTCGAACTTCATAACGATTTGTCACCTTATTTTCCGTGTTGTCACGGCAAGTCAACTTTGATCAGCTGATATTGGACTCTGAAAAATTCGTATGTGGACTACTGCAAAAGTGACACTGCTCTTGCCAATCATCTCAAGGTTTTCTCGCCGATATTTGAAGCGAACAAGTAGGGGCACGTTGCTTAGTCTCCACGACTCCACGTCTACTAGTGCGTTGACGAGCAATCTCAAAAGTCGGCTTTCAGTTATTTTCAGAGACTTCACAAGCCATTAAAGCAGTGGTTCTCGACCCCGGGGTCGGGAAAAAAAATTGTCGGGTCGGGGGAAGCTGCTTGAGGTCGCGAGAGACAAAGCGAGCGGCGTGGCGCGACGGCAAGATCAAAGGCAGGCAGGCTTGCACCAGCTGGAGCGAGGCGAGGGGGGTGGTGTGCGAGTGCGACAGAGACAGTAAGGGAGCGGTGGGAGAGAGCGACGCGTAACAGCGGGGTGCGAGCGAGAATACAGCAGCGAGCCCCCACGGGTCCACACTGTAATTTTTTTTTTCGTAAATTTACTAACTTTTGTTGGGTAATTTTGTTGCACGAATAATTCGTAAATTTACTACACTCCCGACAAAAATTAGCGGAGCACTTTTTGTCCCTGCGATATTTTCTAAGTCTTTTGAGCTAGGAAGCCGAAATTTGGTACACGCGTGCCCCCATTACTCTTCTCGAGGCCTGCGAAGCGCGCGGGCCGTGCGCCCACCCTAACGGACGGCACCCACCCCTAAGTGCGCAAGGGTGTAAAAAACGATGAAAACGCGGCGTAAAAACCACTTCAAATTTTTCAGAAAGTCAAAATTTTTGGTGGACCGACTCAAATGAGTCTCCTCTTTGTAACGGTTGAAGCGGAATTCAATTTGGACCAACCCACCCCCTCCTGCAGCCGCCCCCACCCCTTCGAGGGGGTGGAATTTAAACACATCCGAATTTTGCGGCAAACGGCTTGGGGGCGTCCCCCGTACCAGGCAAACATGTTTTTTCGCGGTTCCGACCACCCCCGGCGGAACCACCCTCCGCTGAACCCCACCCCCTTTCGAACGACGGCTGACCGGGGGCCTTCGGTTAGTGAAAAATGCGAAAAAACTTTAGGGGGCATTCCTCCAGTGACTTTTCTGACTTTCTGAAAAATTTGAAGTGGTTTTTACGCCGCGTTTTCATCGTTTTTTACACCCTTGCGCACTTAGGGGTGGGTGCCGTCCGTAAGGGTGGGCGCACGGCCCGCGCGCTTCGCAGGCCTCGAGAAGAGTAATGGGGGCACGCGTGTACCAAATTTCGGCTTCCTAGCTCAAAAGACTTAGAAAATATCGCAGGGACAAAAAGTGCTCCGCTAATTTTTGTCGGGAGTGTACGATTTCATGTTTCCTTAAGATTTGTGAAATATTTTTCGCAAGATTTTTGGTCAAATTACAAACTCTTTACGCGCCGAAATTCACGCCTCCGGCTTTTGTTCGTCTTTGTCATGCTGATTAAATGGAAATCAACTTGTTTTGACCATATTTTTTTTTTGTTTTACGACTAAGAGGACGTTTCCCTATTTCATAATTTCACAAGCAATTTGTACAACGAAATTACCCAAAGTTTTGTTGTAATTTTAGGAAACATTTCATATTTTACTGACTTCGCTGTCGAATTTTCGTCACTATTGACATGTATTCGTGAGAGCCATTTCATAAGTCCGTGTTTACAAACAAAATTCATAAAAATAAGATTTCTGTGAAATATTTTCGTTTCTTTACAAAGAATCGTGCATTTCAAAACGCATGCACAATATTGTGCAAATCTTGCACTAAAAAAAGGGCATAGTAATTTAGTGTGTAGGTCCCCCGGCACAGCGCGGCGGACAAAGTGCAAACATGCCTACACTGTTACAAAAATTGTCGGAAATTAGCGACGTATCAGTAGCTAATTTTGGTAGCGGCAGAAGTCGTTCTAAAACGATTCGGTTGTAATCCAACGACTAAAAAATCGTTTTCTAAATTCTTTAACACGCAAAGACCCCAAAAAAAGACGGCAGGACGCGTTCCTATTTGTGTCGTATGATTACGATACTGTCGTAAAATTACGATTTGTGTCGTACAATTACAACCAAAATCGTGGAATAACGACTCAAGTCGTACCTGTATGACTATTTCGATTGTAGGATTACGATCGGTCGTAGATATACGATCGAAGTTGTAAATCTGCGGTGCAGTTCGTAAATTTACGACTCTACATGTTTTGAAACGGACACACTCGCTATAAAAATTAGACACAAGTTTGTCATATAATTACGACAAAAGGACATGGTTGGGAAACGACATTGTTGTTCTCTTATATGTCGTGAAGTTACGACTATTTTCAACAATGAAACCGTTGGACCTTTCAGACGTTGGATAGATCCTTCACTGCAAAAAAAATCCATCTTAATTTTAAGAAACTAGTTTGTGAAGCAGTTTACAAAGATTTTTTGCTATTAAAAGTAAGAAACTTTCCCCTCTTAAAACTAATAACCATCTTTTTAAAACTCATACAATTTTGTTTATTAAATTTCATAATTATATTAGACTAAAGTGGGAGGTAAGAACGACTGTACTGACGTCCGAGATACCATGCATGGGTAACGGAAGTCTTCATTACATCGTGCATCATGCACCGGAACTGGATCAGCACTCACAAATAGGATGTTGAAGAAAGAGGACCATTCTCCCTGCTTTCGTTACTGGTGAGATGAACCACACAACGGAGGAGGATTGTGCGTGCACCTAACCTCAGGTCCGACCGTAGACGCCAGCGAGTGGCAACATGAAAATGCGTTTTTCTCTACATCAGTGTAATATTTTGTTAAATACTTTTAGCTAACCGATAGAGGAGATATTTACGAACGCAACATATAGTATCATTTGCAAAAAGAAGGTATTTTAGAAACATTAATTGGAAATACTAATCGGGAAATGGTCACGGCGCTCCAAGCGCCACCTAGCGGCAGGTCTGTGAAACGTGGCCTTGGACCCAGCGGCTGACTGTGGACCATACCATGCGAGAAGTAGCTTGTCAACAGTTTGCGGGAATTTATCAAACTAAACCTTCGATTTACGTTGAATGTGACCGCACTCGCTGAAGCGTTCAACCTTTACTTGAAACAGTTTCAGAAATCTAGTTGTGGAAAGTCATAAGTCATCTGGATTTTAAGAGACGAATTATTACTTTTGAAAGGCAACCTTAGTTTTGACAAACCCAGTTTATGAGTTTTCAAAATGGTTTTGAAATTTACCAACTATTTCTTACTTTTCATTTTAGTTTTGGTAAATGTAATAAATTATAGCACTTTTCACAAACTTTTCTGAGTTTTCATATCATTTCAAAATATTATTAAGTTTAAGACATTTTTATGTCTTAAATTTCAGAAAAATTTTTGCAGTGTTAGACGGTGCCGAATTTAGATACCGCCTCGGTGGTTTCAACCTCGGACCCCTAGGTTACGAAGCAGCCACCTTATCCGCTAAACTGTGTGGAGCTCGTGGGATCCGGAGAGCGCCGGCCGGACTACCTGATACGACTCGACGGCGCCGTCCCCTGGGGATTCTGATGGTCCCTCCCGAGGTAACGCATCGGATTCTAAGTAATCCACGTCGCGTCAGCATATGGTGTGTTCAAAGACAAGCCTTTGAATAAAACAATATTGAGTACAAAATTTAAATTCAGACCAGGCAATACAGAAATTGGACTCAGGTGTTAATCTGAAATACAGACGATGGATTTCTGGAAACCAAGATCAAGAAGTTGAATGGTCAGACTTGTTGGTCTTCGACAAGTCTGACCATTCAACTTCTTGATCTGAAAACGCATTTCAGACAGCACAGTCTTAAAATTTAAGACTTAAGTCTGAATTCCCACTTCAAAGCTGTAAATCTAACAAAAAAATTAGACTCAATTTTTTAGACTTTTTAACAGTGAGCGTGGAATAGACCATTTCGCTGGATCTACTTCGATCTCTCGAAAAAACAAATGCACCGGAAGTCAGGTCGCGACTAGGGACGGCCGATACCTCTCAAAGTATCGATACTTGGGTATCGATACTTTCCCCAGCGTGAGGTATCGGGGTATCGATCCTCGTCCTCAAAAATACCGATACCATTGAGTATCGACCCGATACTTTGCGTTAAAATATCGCGGAAAATGAACCTTAGTACTAAAGGTAAGGAGGATACAAACAGCGTGTTAACATTGATTAACAAACTAAAACCGCGTAAAATATTCATTGTCTCCAGTACTTCCATGCAAATTTAGTACTGTAGCATCAAAATATATAAGAAAAGCTAAACATTTTCTGTTGGGCGAAGCCGTGTTAGCAGCCTTCAGGCAGCGCATGCGCAACAAGGGAAAAGTATCGAGGTATCAAGGGAAATCGACGCAAAAGTATCGATACCTGAAAGTATCGGACTTAAGGTATCGAATAAGAAGTATCGATACTTGAGGCCAAAGTATCGATACTTCGAAGAATCGACTCGGTATCGGCCGTCCCTAGTCGCGACAGCCAATCAGAAGCCTGCTTTCGTCAGTGGTAGCGCTTACCCTTGATGAAAGGAGGCTTCTGATTGGCCGACGCGACCTGACTTCCGGTGCATTTGTTTTTTCGAGGGATCGAAGTAGATCCAGCGGAATGGTCTATGTCGCAAGTGGCTGAGCATCGCGAAGCCTGTTACGACAAGACACTGTCTGGCGTGCACCTACCTTGAAGTCGTTTGAAATCTGTTCCTAGTGCATTTGTGTTCCTCTTTCAATATTTAACTAGCTTTGTTACAATTTGAGATTCTCAGAGAGATTAGGTTCTTTCCTATATGGTGTACGAGCGTGATTGTGGGGGAATTTTGTGGCCACAATTTTGTGGCCACAATCACGCTCGTATATGGTGTCTGATAGGGTACTTTCGAGAAGATTTAAACCGGAAGCCAGCACAACGAGGTGAACAGGGGAGCGTGGCGTGGCTGTGCTGGGCAGTAGTGGGGGCCAAAGCGAGCGGATGCATTTCGAAGATAATGACATCGCATGGACATTGCAAACTTATGTCCTAAATGAACGCCATCGAAAATTCCGAAAGTAAGTGCCGCATTTTCTCTGTTTCTTCTTCGACAAAAACTTTCATACGATTTGAGATGAATCTTGCAACTTTTGTGGCTACAGCAGAATCTGCTACCAGTGAGGGTACTGCTGAAGGTAAGATCAATGCTGTTACTGCTGCGCGCGCACCTGCACTCCGCCAAATACAGCCCCCACCACCGCCTAACACGGCCGCGCGACGCTATTCGGTTGTCCTCGTCGCCGTGGTTTCCCGTTTAAATCTTCTCCGAAGTGTCCAATAGCTCCCGGTTCATGATCTACGAAAGTGCCTTATTGCATGCAGCAGTCACTTGCAGATACCGCCGTTCTCTCAAGCTCAGTCAGCTTGCGTAACATTACGCTGGCTCTGACCTCTAACCCTGTCAGAGGCCTTGCCCCTTCAATCCAAGGCTTGTAACGAGTGGAAGGTAGCACCCTTATCAAGCAGAAGTCACGCATGTAAGCAATTACTGATATTAAGGCGATTTTAAAATGCACTGTAAAAAATAATCACAATTTTACCATAGCAAAATTCCTACACAAGCATAGAAAATATTGATATTCCGATACATGCATGGGAATTTTCCGATTTGTGTACTCTACAAATTGAAGTGTGTACTCAGTATGCATCTACAGATGAATACCTACAAGTAAACATCTACAGATGCATTCTTAGCGGAGTACACATCTACAGAAGCATACTTAGCTGAGTACACATCTACAGAAGCATACTTAGCTGAGACACACCTATAACGTATGCATCTGTAGGTGTGTATTCAGCCAAGTATGCATCTGTAGGTGTGTACTCAACCAAGTATGCATCTGTTGATGTGTACTCGTAGGTATGCATCTGTAGATGCATACTGAGTACACACTTCAGTTTGTAAAGTAGGTTTTTCGCTATACGGGCTGAAAATGTGCGGGAAAATTCCTGTACATGAATAGGAACTGCCTTAAATCCGACACATGTATAGGAATTTACCGACTCGTGTGTAAAAATATGGCTAACGAAAGAAAAAAGTAATTTTGTCGTAAACTGTTTTAACGGCAATTAAAATTCACGTCACTTACGGTGTTTGTGAATTGTTTCATATATATGTATAGGAATTAGACTTAAAAAAATCTTACTTTGTATTGATTTTGGCGTTTAATTATTTTATCGTATATTCTAGTCTCTCGACTGGTCAAAGAAGATTCACTGACTGTTGTTTAATCAAAAAAATCATGACACAGGAAATAAGGTTCTCCAAAGGAGCTCTGGCCCGAAAGAACTAAAACGGAAGTTAGAAATGACCGTTACTATGAGAGATATACGCTGCGGGATGAGGTCTGAAGCTCATACTAACTCCTTTGGATTACCCTACGTATAAGGGTTTGTGTAGGTGCTCACCTTCACTCAGCGTGAGGTGAAAGCTTCACTGGCTGCCGCGCTGCGCGGACCGCATCCCTTTTCAGCGTACCTGCGTGACTTTACTAGACGTTGTCGACTCAAGTATAAACATATGGTCTAAACCGGAAAAAAATGGCTATGAATGTCGACATACATTTTTCTTTCCTTTTTCCTAAAGCATTTGGAGAAGGCTATGCTTCTGTTGAATGAGAACACTAATTGCACTCGGACGGGTGTTTCTCGGATGGGCGTCTTGCCGCGGGATTATGTTGCTAGCGCCATTTCCGGTAGTGTGATTTTCTTAGTTATGTTCCGTCACTCGGGGGCGCTTGGCGCAGCAATGTGTATACATGCCATGTACTCTTTCGAACAGCATGCCTGTCGACCATGTACTATCAGTCTCTAAAGTTATGTCTGGGCGATACCCCATGCACGAGAGATTCTCAACGGTCTCCTTATGAGCAGTCTCTCGCGCATAGGGTATCGCCCAGACAAAACTTTACAGACTGATAGTATGTACCGTACGTACACTCTTCAGTTTGCAGAGTAGGCCAAGTTAGAATGTCCTCGGGTAGGAACAAAGCCATCATGACCGTGAAGGGCGTAAAAGACTTGTCAAGCCCCCAAGAGCGTAGTTACAGACCATTGCGCTGATCAACTACGATCTTTCGACAAGACACATGAACCGGAAGTCGCGTCGACCCATCAGAAGTCTTCTCTCACACTGTAAATTCCAAGGATATACATAGCGCCCATATGGCGAGACCGAAAGTCTCACCAAGACTTGGTCCGACTCAAAAGTATCGCCATTTTGCGGCGGTACAGGCCGCATGGACCGCATTGACTGGGTTCAAAAGTCTGACAACATTGAGGTGAGACACAAAAGTCTCGCCATTTTGTGGCGAGACATTATTGTCGAACTAAATTTTGGGCGAGACTTCGATGTTTGACCAAAACTGGACAAGATATTTTGTCTCGCCTCTGGAGTGACAAGAAGTCCGACCTTTGGATCTATAGTGCATTAAGGGTGGGCGCTGATGGAAGGGCGCTTCTGATTGTTCGAATCGCCTGGACTTCCGGTGCAATTGTTTATGAAAGGGATCAAAGTAGATCCTGCGGCACACATAGTCTACTAGGCCTACCAGCGTTGCGGGCGTCCCCCAAGTACACTTCAATATCCACTGTGTACTTAAGTTCACATCTATTAGAGTGTACTTGTGGAACCACATTCTCACCTCATAAAGTGGAAAGGCGGTCCAAGTACTATCCTATAGATGTGTATTTGCCCAAGTACACTCCTTTAGATGTGTACTAACTTCTCAGTGGATTTTGTAGTGTACATGGTTCCGTCTCCTCAGACTGGAACTGGCAGCGTAAGCGTGTTTGTCGATTTTGCTCTGTTGCAGGTCCTGTATTCCGATCCATCATGAATCGGTGTGACCGTGAACATCTCATTCGGACTATGGCTGAAAAGGAAAGGTATTTAACCTCGTGTTGGGAAAACCGTGCAGACTGTGGACTAGGGTTTTGGACGCGACACACGCGTGCACACTGAATTCTTTTGTACAATTTTTGTACGTGGTCTCGCACAATTTAGCGCATGCGTGCTTTTCGTTCAAATTTGTACGTGGTTTCGCACAAATTTGTGCGATTCTACGTACTAGGTGGGTTACGCTAGGCCGCGTCTTGTCGTAACAGGGTTCGCGAAGCTGCGCCAGTTACGAGAATCCACACTCTTTCGAATAGCTTGCCTGCAAGTAGACTGGAAGTAGCGTCAACCCTCAGGTTGACTCTCCTGTAGAGTCGACCATGAACACTCCTCAGTTTGCAGAGTCTTCCTGATTGTGCGAGGGGGTATGCACTCGCGTAGTAGTCAGGTCTGAAGGGGTATGCCCTTACAATACCAGTTACCCGACTATTATTCTTTATTTCACCTGTTAATTGCCGAAACCTGCTTGAAAAAAGCCTAATATAACCTCAAAGCAACCAAAACAATAAAGAAACAGTCAAAATCCTGACATTGGGCCATTACGCTACTTTTACGCAAACTTTTGCGGATTTAGCGACCCGACTATTTGGTTCTCAAGGGAAACTGTTAATTTTTCGTAAAACAGGTTGACGTGACGGCAAACGAATAATAAATGTCCAACACTAGTGACATTCGCACTTATCGGATCCATGTTAAGGGGGCAGTAGCACTTCATGCACGTTTTTCTAATTATCTCCGAACTTTCTGTTTGGACCGCAATAAAAAAAATGGTATAAAGGCTAGAGACAAATGGTAAGCACCATGTGAAAGTACAGACCCCTGTAAAGCACGTTAAAAAGGTCTGCATTGTCATACCTGATGTCATTGCGCGCACGATTGCAGCCAAAGTTTTTAACTTTTTTCCAATCGGTAGATAGCTTCTCAACGAGCATTAAATTCCCCATAAAATGTACCACCGGCGTCAATATCGGACGAAAATTACTGCTAGAAATATGTACTTCGTTACAAATTTTCCGTTATAACATTTTTTTTTGTGTCTTCTATATTAAATATCTAGCAGTATTTTTCGTCTGACATTAACGCCGGTGGCCCATTTTGTGGGTAATTTTATGCTCTTTCGGATCCTTTTTACTACCGTTTGTCTCTAGCGTTTAGACCAAATTTTTTATAGCGGTCCAAACAGAAAGTTCGGAAATAATAAGAAAAACATGCACCAAGTGCTTCTGCCCCAATAACGCGCCAACTCGTCAGGCGCTCTGTAATCTGCCTCACTTCTTAATTTATTTTTTTATATTTTGTTTTAAATTCTTGTCTGGAGGGCGCTCATCGCGGAGTACTACGATGAGGACGGCAACCTGCTGCACCGCCCTCGCACACGCCAGCGAGCCAGGCTGGCCTCTTGCGTCGCCAGCATTCAGGCAAGTTCTATTTGTATTTCGGTCTTACAAAGGGATGTTTGACTAAGAAATGTTCATATATTTGCTCTGTGAATCCGTTGATAAGTATTGTGGTAGGGGGTATCGACAGTGTAGGGAGCGCGCGACGCTATGCCCATGCTCTCCATACGTCTGCAGGGGTTGCGCACTTCGAAATTTTTGGAACTAGGCCTATAATTGCTGAACAATTTGCAGAGCTCGTAAGTAAATGAAATTTAGGGTAAAATAGACTCAGTTGGCCTTGTTCGTCTCGTTTTAACTTGGAACACGAGAGGTAACTTTTTCATCACGATGGCGCCACCGAGAGTTTTCCTTCATTATCTTTTTTTTTTTTTATTATTATTATTTTTCCATTTTTCGGTGTTTTTACTTCACTATAATGAGAGCTTAAGTGACAGTTTCGGTGGGGACCATAAGCCCAATTTACCCTACATTTTATGTCTTTTTGATCTGTGCAAAGTGTTATGCTAACAAATGCCTAGCTTCGATAATTACGAAGAAGTCCGTAACCCCCGCAGTGAGGTGCAAAGCATGGTTTGACGCGCTCCCTAGCCCATTGCTGCCCCCTGTTAATGGACACCCCCGTGACGGTCCACTATGCCAAATGGTAGTGAGCACAGTAAAGTATTATTAATGTTTCGGTGCATATCTTTGAACGAAATAGTGCATATGTGGGAAAGGCACGAATTCATGCGCAACAACGCACCGGCTGCTGCAACTACACTGGGAGAAAAAATGAAGGTTGTGACTGTTAATCTTAATGCAACTCTTCACTGTACATCGAAAGAAGCTGTTTACCGTACCCAGGGATACAGCAGACACTGTAGAATTTTCATTTCAGAATTTTCTAAAAGTACGATTTTGGATCCTCTTAGAAACTTCTGACGCCGATTGCTGCTAAACTTCGAGTCTGAGGTCATAACATGCTTATCATATTTTGTTCGTCTTGTTGAGATGTATTTATTTCCGCCATCGAATTGTTTCTATCGCAAATTTAAAATTTTGCCTTCATTTTACATTTATGATGAATTCGATGTCTGAACAGTTTCCGAGGTACAGTGAACGCATGTTCTTAGGGTACAGTGAATTCCGTTCCTTGAGGTACAGTGTCTGCTGTATTCCTGGGTACGCAAAACACCTTCTTTCGATGTACAGTGAAGAGTGGCATTAAGACTAACAGTCACAACCTTCACTCTTTCTCCCAGTGTACCTTCCCTAGACTCCAACTAAGTCCGGCCCATCGACCCCGACCCGGCCGAGATCCGACCCAGATCAGGCCGAGTCCTTTTTGTCACCTTTGCACGTGCTCTCACACAATTTCGCGCATATGTGCTTTTCGTACAAATTGGTATGAATAAGTTCGCATGTTGAAAATTGTGTGAGACCACGTACAAAATTGTACAAATACATTTCGTATTGTTCTTCGTATTGACGAAGCATTTCCTCCTATATTACGAGTGGATGATCGTAGACCTTCTCCACATTCGTACTCGTCAACTACACACCTACAAGTGCATGCTGCGCATATGCATTTGGAAGTGTGTACTTGGGAAATAGTTGGGTTTGTATTGTATCCAGGTGCCCTTGTGTTACAGGAGTACGAGGCGAGCCAAATCCACGCTCTCCCGGACGAGGTGCTGCTGCTTGTGTTCTCCCGGATGCAGTCTGCTGAGCTGCTTCCCCTCCGCCTGGTGTGCCCGCGGTGGAACCAGCTCATCCTCGACCCTGCCGTGTGGCGGTGGCGGAAGATTTCCGATGAGTCACCGTTTGAGTAAGTTTCGGGTCGAGGAAGTTGCACATGAACAGTCTAAGCTAAGTAAAGGGTTAAATTTTGACGCTTTTCATTTTTCTTTTCTCTTGTACCTTCTAAAGTGACTGGCGCACCGCCTCCAGTATTTTGTACAACGCACCCACGTTGGGAACGGTGGAGTTGCCAGACTGCCGTTTTAGTGAAGGGGCCAAACGGTTGATGGCAGCATTGTTGGAGGGAAGATGCCAGGTAGGAAGTGCCGAGCATGGATCAGGTTACCAATCATGGATCGTTTTTGTTGAGCCCGTACCGCAAAACCAAGCAATCAATTTCATTTTAGAAGAATTTTCTAAGTAGTCAGCACTTCTAAGAATCATGCGCGGGAGAGCTGATCAAGCTCACCGTAATTACGGGTTAACCCTTACAATAATGAAATGAAAAGTGTTTCATAAAACGGGTCAGAAAACGGCCTGGTGTCAGTTTAAAAGTCGAAGTTCTGTGCCTTTCTGACGAACCTATTCATCAAAAATGTCTCAAATTTTTTTTCGTGGCAGCTCCAGACAGTACTCATTTGCACTTCAGGTGACCGGAAGTTTTCGGGTGGTCCGTGGCTAAACGCGAAGGGGGGTGATCCATGTTTGGGTCAAACCCAAGGGAAATTTCAAATCCTTCTAAATTTCAAAGTAGTGGTTCTTAAATGTTCAATTCTTGAGAGGCGGTTGTCCTTGTAGTCATCTCGAAGCGCATTGAAAAAGAAATTAGGTCACCGCTTCGTCGAGTTGAAACACGGGAGATTTCTAAAGTGTGATCGATGTTTGGAAACCGTACCCTACGGTTAAGTAATCGGTTCCTCGGTATCAGGTTAACGTAGAAGAGTTAACGATGCATAAGCAACAGAAAACGGTTCGCGTTAAGACGTATTGTATTAAAATGAGGCGCTTAAAGCGTAAGTTTGTGCACACCCAGAATGGCGCAATGTAGACTTGAAAAGTTCATAGGACTTGAGCGTTCAACTGCTCCCAACGTAAGAAAGGCATTGCAGAATTTGCCGGGCATTTATTGTGCTTGCCACATAGCATGGCACGTCCTCTAAAGCTCTCTCCCTGCAACGATGGATTCTCACCCCAAGGTGCTTGCAGGTGCGCTCCCTGTCCTGTCTCTTGGTGCTGCGTGTTCGCGAGGATGTCCACCCAGCGCTGTTCCGCAGACTGCAGCCGTGCCTCGTGGACCTGGACGTGCAGCTGGCCCGCAGCTCGTACGTGTCCAGCACCGGCATGGTGGCCATCAAGCGCCATCTGGCCAGCATGCTGGAGTCTCTTGACAACTCTCCACTGCAACGCCTAGCGTTGCGCTCTTATGGGTTGCATAGTTTTGACTTGACATTGGAGGACTTTGAATTCAAGAAGCTGGAGGCACTTCAGGTAGGCCTGTAGAGTTGCGTCGCTGGTTGCTCGTCCAAGTGGGCGCTTTGGGAGGAAACATGTAACCTGTAACTACCATACTTTCGGGTTTTATGACAACCCTACTTTGAACGTTCAAAAGCCCCCACTGGGTTCGCTCAGTCAGAACGTTCAAACCTTAAATTTGAATGTGACCAGAGTAGTTTTACCGCAGTTACGATAGTTCCAAATCCACACACACTAAATGTTTTTGTACTAATTTTGTACGAGACATCACACTTTTGTGCAGATGAACTTTTCGTTCAATTTTGTACAAGATTTTGTACAAAAATGGGGGAATGTGTGCAGATTTTCGTTCGAAAAGTTCATCTGCACGAAAAACTGTGATGTCTCGTACAAAATTGTTCACAACATTTACTGTGCACCGGCCTGTGTTGAATCCGCATTAGCAGTAAGGAATGTCTGAAAACTGCTCTGGCCTGTAACGAGAATAGGGTAGTTTAACCAATCCCTGTGCCGAAAGACAAGGAACACATATGTTAATGTTAAGTAAGTTATGTTTAGTAAGAACTGAAAAAAACCTTTTACGCATGCGTAGTCGTCCCCTGTCCAGTCTGCGCATGCGCAGTGGCGGTTTTAGTCCTCACTTATGTCAGCGGGTAGCAACGGCGAATAAGTGCGTGAAGCCATGCGCGAGCGAGGTGGAGGGGTTTTGCACTTCTTCGAGATAATGTAAGCTAGATGGGTGTGTGCAAAACGGGCACTTGCACTTGCACATATCAAAAGAGCATGGAAGTTTTTAGGGTGCATCAGACCCAGTGGCCTGCCCGAGTCCCCTCGATTCAGCCCACACAAGGGGCGGCATTCCGGTGGTTCGGCCGAGATATTTCTTAAACATACGATTGTTTGGATTTTTTGGTGCCAACTCTTAAATTTTTTATGAGTAAAACTTCAAGTGTGAAGGAAGGCAATTAGCCTAATCCACCTCATGTCATGATCTTCGATCTGTGCGAACCGTTTTGAAAACAAAAGTATCTAGTTTTCATTAACTCGAAGAAGTGCGTAACTCCTACAACGAAGGCTCGAACATGACCTCACGATCTCCTTCGCAATTGCCACACCCTGCCCTTGTTCTTTGATTTCCGGTCCAGGGATTCCTCAAAATACCCTTTTATCTTGAGGGGTTTTGAAGGGTGATACTGGAATATCGTCGATTACTTATATTAATTTCCTATCTCGTTTTGACACACTTAATATTTTTGTACGAGACAGTACTGTGTTTTTTTGCAGATGAACTTTTCGCACAAATTTGTACGAAATGATCGTACGAAAATTAGTTTATCTGCACAAAACACAGTGATACCTCGTACATAATTGTACGTGACATGTTGTGTGTAGCCTGGCATTGATTTGTTGTCAGTGGCATGAGGGGAGTGTGTCATGACCTCTCTCTTTGCTCTTGAAGGCGCCCGAAAGGCAGGCAAATGGCGATGCATTCCACCTGAAGTTACGTCAAGAGCAATGCTTGACACACATACTTACACTCTTTTTTAAATATCTCATGCCACTGTACTACAAACCTAAGTTTCTACTGACTACTCTCTTAAAAATGGATGCTTGCGAGTACACAGTTAGAAATGCATTCTTGGGAATTACACACTTCGTTTCAGCCTTAAAGGTCCTTTCGACGCTCTTCTTTTCGAAGGCCGGAGCAGATTTTTGGTCAAAAGTCAAGATATATCCTAGATATGGGGTCTAAAAAAGCTTGTAATTGTCTGGAATTACCCCGACCACAATCCTGACCCGGAGATGTTACTGACACTCGCTTTAACTCGACCGAAGGTTAAGTCTCGATGTTGAATTGGGCTCCTGCCAGGCCTAGGGTATCTCCATAGCCAGTTGTGATAATTCCAGATGCGAGTTTTGACGCGGAGGATCGCGGAGGTTTTCTGGTTTGCAACAATTTCTACGCCCCGGATACATACTTTTATGCCTCGCAAATTATTTATTTTATGTTGAAAACGTACTTGAAGACTTACCTGTGACCATATGTGTTCCGAGTCGAAATTTTTATGGCTTTGTAAAAAAGTACCCCAGGCACCCATTTTTCATTTGATCAAGTACAGTATAAAGTAGAATTAATGATCTTGGAGCGTTTTGTCGCGAAAATGAAGTGAAATCATTGAGTAATCAATGGCATTGATCGTTTTTTATGAAACTTCAACATGGCCATAGCTTAAGGGCTCCAAAGTCAAGAACAAGGTTTAGGTTATGGTCCCCTTTTTTTTGGCCTTATATACAAGGCACCGCTTTCGAAGAAATTTGAATATTTTTTGGGCAGTTCAACTAAGATAGACTGCACATCCTCTTCCTAACTGTAACGGGACATGTCAAGGGCGTGACGAAATCTATGAGAATTTGCAAGTGTCAGTAACTACCCTACCCTCCCTTGAGTGTCTACCTACCAAGGATGCATTTGTAAGTGTGGTTATAATCGACTCGTCATTTTGTAGTGTGTTGTTTCTTGTTATTTTTCGACTTTTATGATCCACGGCTGGCAAATATCATGTTTTCGGTACAATCAATTTGCAGCACGGAATTTAGGAAGTGATAGTTGCAGAGGCGTTAGTCCAAGCTTCCATGTTTCTGAGAGTGTACTCAATCGTTCGTAACAAATTAGGCGATTTTATCTTTTTTTTTTTTAATATTATAGTATTTGGAGACTGGCCCAGCTGCGCCCACCCACGGTCAGCTGTCAATTAAAGCTTCTAAACTTGACCTTTTGTCTGCAGGAGGTGTCCCTCGACGGGAGGGTGCTGGCGCTGGACTTGCAGCGCAATCTGGTGACGCTGACCCGAAGTACTCTGCGTCGGGTTACTTGCAGTTCAGATCTGCTGCCCTCACTGGCTCAGTGTCCCAACCTGGTAGCGGTAACTGTGACCCGGTACAGCGGCCTAGATGCTTTGTACGACTTGAAAGCTCTGGAGTCGGTCACTCTTAACATCGATAGATTACATGACATTCGTTTCGTGGACAGTTATCTGTCAGCAGCAAGGAAAGGTTGCAGGTAAGCTTGGCGAATGCCACATTTGTTTAATCGAACCTCACATCAAACCCTGTTGCGAAATAGCCGAAATTGTCAGGATTTTGCCTGTTTTTGGTTGTTTTGGGCTTTTTTCAGGCAAAAGTCCGGCAATATAGAAGCGTAATAGCGTTATAGTCGGGTCACTGGATTTGAGAGTGCATGCATACCCCTCGGTTGATGCAAATGTTCTCTGACAGTGCGCGGTTACTGTAAACCGTCTCGGTGAACATCCGTCTTTTGCTTCACTGTTCCGAAACTGCCTTATCGATGGTTAATTTTTCAGGCTGCCGAGGTCAGTGGGGGTCGTCGGCGATACAAGTGTTAACTTCTTGCTCGGCCTTCAGGAGGCGAATCTACGCAAGATCACGACTCTCCGTCTTAACTTGAACTCCTATGAGATAGGTGCTATTGCTTGCACTCTTAAGTGCTTGCCTTCACTGCAGGTTTTGCACAGTAAGTATTCAGAGAAACTTTAGGAAAATGTGGTTTTGTTTAGTCAGAAATGCACTGTACAAGCAAGGTTTCTCATAAAGTCTTACACAAATAGTAAAGGCTCTCGCAGCATTGCACCCCAAGGTGATAAAACGTGGGAATTGAAAATTAGATTTTTTTAAAAAAAAATTTTGACAGTAATGTGTAATGGTAATGGCATGAGACTAGGGCGCCTCGGACTGGAAGCGGAGCCCAGCACGGACACCGTTCCGAAACACAGGGCAACGCATAGATTCGTTTCTTTTGAAATCAAAATCTGTCCCAGAAAGAGACTCGACTGCTCATTCAACTAGGGAAGGAATGCTCTTTAGCCTGGCGAACAGATATTTCCACACACTAAATTACTATGTACTTTTTTCGTGCGTAGCTTTGCACGATATTGAGCATACGCGTGGAATGCACAGATTTGTGCGCAACAACGCACGTGGTGCTGCATAAAAATGCACATTTTCATGCTAAGCGACGCACGAATTCGTGCATTTCCAAACGTATGCTCAATTTAGTTCAAAGCTATGCACTAAAAACTACATAGCAATTTAGTGTGCACAATTAAGCAACGTTTTTGCTACAACAATTATTAAATACTAAAGCGCGGAGTGTAGATATTAAGACAGAAGTGCAACAAGTATTGAGGAAAGAACAATTATAATTGTAAAATGTACAACACCTGGACGGGTACCGTTTCGTCCTTCAGCCCCATTGCACTTTGTACAATCATCGTTATACTTTCATAGAACAAAATCTGTCTAAATAATTGCCAGTATTTGTTTTACCTTTGTTGTGGTTTTTTCTTGCAGTTTAAGTGCAACCAAAGCCCTTGTTTCTTGAATATAAGATGATATTATACTGTGGCAAATCACTACGGCAAAGTCTAAAGTCTGTGAACTCTTGGCCATGATTCTCTGTACCTAAAAACCCGTCTAAACCCAATGTGTTCTGTTGCCGTTCAACAATATTCCCTGTACTCACAGTCTTGTCCGCATGCACCCTGCAGGTCATTGAGTTGCACGGAAATGACTGTAATTCTTAAGGAGGTGATTGACAAGAGGGCTACGGAAAAGGATGGGTTCTGGGTACGGAGAATAAGCGCAAGTTACGTTATGTCTCCGTAACCTTTTGCCACAGTGTATAATAGTTCGGCGGAACGCGCTGACCTTGCCTTAGTAGGCGCAAACCGGACCACCCAAGCCGGCACGACCGCTTTGGTGGTTTAAATGTCAGCAATAGCAAAAATGACGCATGGTTCTGGAAATATATTTGTCAGAGCTCGCGTCAGCACTCTTAAAACCTTACGAAGTATTTTGAGCATACATATAACAAACAAAAATACTTTGTTATACGAAGAAATAGTTTGTAAATTACGAAGTATTTTCTTCGTAAGCTTATGTATGCTCAAAATAGTTTGTTATACAAACTACTTTTCTTTGTAAGGCCCGAAATAGTTTGTAAGGTTTTCTCAGTGAGGCCATAGAGCATTCCTTTTCGATCAGAATGACCAGTCGCACGACTTTCTAGCTCTGAGAACGGGGATCAGGACCGAAATATTGGGTAAGGTATTCATTATTACCTAAATTTGAGTGAGAATCATTTTATCTCCAAGTAAGTGAGGAAGGTTTCCTTACACCCATTTGAGTGATATTACTATCTAGCTATATAGGTAGCCGATACACCCTATATTTTGGGTGAGGAAACCTTTTGGATTTGAGTGCTACCTCGCCCAAAATTCGGTTTATCAAGACGCTTTCATTCTCAGTTTACAAGCGATTGAATGCGGGGTCCGGGCCGGGCTCCGATTTCCGGACTAGCGCTCTTCGCGAGTGGGGGATCACCTTAGTCCAGCGTAGGATGTTTTTTTTTTTAAATTTTGTTAAATTGATTTTATTCACCTCTTCTGGGTACAATAGCCTAACTTATAGGGGTTTTTGAAGTCTTCATTAAAATACACGAAATGATGTGAGCTTTTGATTTACTATGATACAAAAATAAGAGGAAATGACTTTAATCACTCTGTAAACCGGGAAAATTTGATAACTTTTTTTTTGACGTTTCATTTTTTGATTTATTTTGATTTTCTTCTTAGTTAAATTTTGATTTTTTTTTTACTTGTGTACAATGATTTATCCGAGTGAGGCCCCCTCACTGTTAAATATCCAGCCGTTTCTGAATGGAATATTAACGCAAAAGAAAATAATTTTCAGCACCGTTCAAAAAGAGCCAATCATTGTTTCTAAACGCAAAATATAAATCCAGGAATAAAAATGCACCGTTTGTGAACGGAAAATGCGTGTTCCAAAACGAAGCGGTAGAAATATCCGTTTGGGAACAAGAGTTTTGTGTTCATAAACGAATAAACATCATTGGCATAACGCTTTTTCTGTTATGTCCTTTAACAAAGAGCTGTGTTTTTAAAATTCGCGTCAATTTTTTTCATTTGTAAGTGGTCGGAACACTTTCCGCCTTAATTCGCAGATTTCACTGAATAGGTTACAGTAACTGATGCTACGACTATTTAAAATGGTCGTCCGGCCTTTTGTTGACCTTAACACACTCCTAAAACATAGCACATATTCCTCGTTTCGCGGCAAAAAGCAACACAGCGTTTCGACTCCTTTGGGCTGAACCGCTCCGTTTGAGAACGGAAATTTCTAACTGTGCTCGGCTCCTCGTCTCGTGGTAATGGAATGTTGTGTCCTTCCCCCTGCAGTTCCGTCTTGCACTATCTCCTCTCCGTCGTGGGAAGCAGTGAACCTCGGCACACTGAACGAGGTGGTTCTGTACGGGTATGTTCGGTCTCGGAGTGAGGCGGTAACCACAATCAAGGCCCGATGGCCCCAGGTCACGTGTCGTCTGTTTCCTCTCATCGGCAGCCGGCACAGGGACTTCCTGCTGCTGTGAGTTTCATAAGAACGTCTGACTACGATGCGTCACATCTCTGTGTCAAATCTAAACATTCTGGTCACATTTATCCCATTTTGACTTAGTTGCACGTGTGTGCAGTTCGTTTATTTATGAGTCTTGATTTTAATATGAATGACTACATTGTAATGTGCTAGTCGTTTGATTATTTTTATTAGTTTTAATCCAGTGTCATTTGTTAGATGTTGTCCACTTTGAAAAAATGCTTTTATGAGAGCCCTGTCACGTATGTAGGGGGCTACTTTGCGTATTTGTCTTCCGTTTCTCGTTTGTTCCTAGTCTAATTTTAGAAATATTCGGTAGATGAATCTATTAGGTTTGTATCTCTGTTTATTCTTCGATCGATACTTGTAGTTGAAACTTGCCTCCTATGCGTTTTGTAAACATGGATTTTTCTCAACTTCCAAATGAAGTTGGCTGTATCAAGTTAAGGAAAATCAACGTATCGGGACGGGTCGCGGATGCTACTGGAATGGCTCTGGGGTGGCTCTAGTTCATCAATATGGACTTTTATGGATTATTTATTATTTAATGTGAATGGGTAATGCCTATACCTTAAAAATCAAGAAGCGGGAGGCGACCCGAGCCCGTCCCGATCCGTTGATCTGTTGATTTTCCTTAATTTGATACAGCCGTTGTGTCTTTTGTTTGTTTTTGTTTGTTTTTTTGTGGACTTCAAGTGCTTTGACTTGAAGGTCGAAAGTGAGGTACCTGTCTATTGAAATGTTCCATTCAATGATGGTAGTTGTATTTTTGAATTTCCGAAATTATAAGAAATGTGACATTTGTAATGTGCTTTTGATGCTGAGAACTGAACCCGACCTAGTGGAGGTCTTCTGATACTCAAGCACGATCTTGAAGTACTTGAACCCTGGCTCACCCTCTTGATCCTCGATTTTCACTCAACCCTATATTCTCCGGAACTGCGTACTACAGCCAACACAACCTATCTTAAATTGATGCGGAAAGCGGAAGAAGGGGATAACTCCATTTTGGCCATTTTTCAGGAGAAACAAAAAAACTGCCCGCAGGGAAAACTTTAACAAATCAAATTCATATTGTAGATAATAACAAGTTCTAAAAGCATTAGTAAAATTTTGAGAAAAAAAAATCAAAAGTGCCAGATCACTCCGTAGAGGGTTTCTGTGACTTATCACTTTCCGTTAAAATGGAAAACAGAGTCATCTCAACTTGTATTTTCTAAACGGAGTAGAATATGGAGACTTGTCATGTGGAACTATAGTCAGCATGAAGTGCTTGTTACTGTGGTGTAGTTTTTGGACTTAGCTCTTTTTTCCATTTCAGTTGTTAAATTGAAGGGGGCTTAAGTTGACTTGATTCTTTTTACACTACATTCATATAAATATAAGTTGAGTTCTCTCCTACTGACCATATTTTCAACGGAGTCATGTGGGCTTCGGTTAAGTTGATTCCATTTTCCGCTAAATTTTGGGCAGGGCGTAAAAGGGGTCAAGCTGAGTTGTATGCTGTTTTTATGTGGATTTTCTCCTATTAGGAATTGAGTCAGATAATTTGGTGTAATAATGTCAACCATTATAAGGCACAATAATAAAAAAAAAGTCAACTTGATGTGAAGTCAAGTTATTCCCTTCTTCCGCTTCCTGGATCAAATGTTCTGAAACGAATGAAGGACACTAGGCTGGAATGTTACCTCTAGTTGCGAATTTCATGACAAATGAAACAAATCGTTTACGGTCCAGAGAAATTTGGCACTTGTTGAATGACAACGTTTCAGAGCATGCCTGGCCAAAGTTGGCTGTATTTCAATAGAAATGCACCGGCCCGGACCGTGTCGATTGCAAATCAATAAGATCCTTGAAATGAGAGATGGTCAAACCCACATTTCTTTCAGGGGCCCCCATTGCGTAAATATGGGTGGTTGTTACGAACTGCCCCTCACGAACTGCCGCACCCTCCCTTACATGCAAGACCGATTTCAAAACAGCTCGTCCCCGAAATGATTGGCAAGTGCGGAGAATATTCTTTAGACAGCTTGGGATATTCACAGCTGAAAGCGACCCAATCTAAGCTGACCACGGTCCTGTGCCTGGTTCAAAAATTTAGTAGCATTGGGGCCATGAAGATCTGCGAATACCGGCGAGCCGTTCGGCCGGCGGCCTCCTCACAACGTCGCACAACGTATCTGGGCTCCGCGAGGGGGCAACCACTCAAGAAATCCTGTGTCCACTTGACCGCCGGAAATCTCTAGAAATCTGAAATCTTCCCCCACAAACGGCAAAAAAAAAAAAGCAAATTTTGGGCGTAAAATCGGTCGAAATCTTGCGAAATCCGACGAAATCTCTTCCCTTAAGAAATCTTGTGTCCCAAAACATCGGAAGTGGTCCCCCCCTCGGGGCTCCGCGAGCCGACTCGCCGCACTGTGTCGCGGACCTGCTGGCAGAGAAGGAAGCTCCGGAGCGCTTAGACACAGTTGTCTCGAGGCTGGTATTCGAAAGTAAGACGTCCACAGGACGTATAATCAGTGTAGTGAAATGAAGTTGCAGTTGCGATGCTGTTCATGAGGAGGTGAGAATGGGGTAACAAAACGTAACTTTGATGCGACGGTCGCGTCATATGCATCCGACCTGCGGTGCACATGCACAACGTTGAGCATGATGTATCATCTTTGGCAAAACTACAAACCTAACTGTCTACTAAGCACGCAATTTGTACAACGAAATTACCCAAAGTTTTGTTGAAATTTTAGGAAACATTTCATATTTTACTGACTTTGCTGTCGAATTTTCGTCACCATTGACATGTATTCGTTAGAGCCATTTCATAAGTCCGTGTTTACAAACAAAATTCATAAAAATAAGAAGATTTCTGTGTTGAATAATTCATAAAACGGCCTTTAAAAATTTATTTCATAAGACAACGAAATATTTTCGTTTCTTTTCAAGGAATTTGTAAAAAAAAACAGTTCGTAAATTTACAATTATTTTTTTACAGTGGAAGCATTTGCGACAAAGCGGTGCGGTGTGTCGCAATCGTTTGACCGTAAATTTTTACTGTTTGTCACGATCAGACCGACATCACTGTTACCACGTGCGAGCGAATGTAAAGTCACATTGGTTGTCTCAGTGAGGTCTGCGGCAGTCACAGGCCCAGGTCGCAAGTGCGGCTCATGCGACTTAGAGCGCTCTGACGGTGACAGACAGACAACACATTTCCATTAGACGTTCGTAGGTACTACGCTCGGATGTGTCCAATATTGCATCTTATAACTGCACCCTTGTGGCACCATAAGCCTCGTGGCTGGAACCCCTCTTCGCCCTTTCCCGGAATCTCAAGAGCCTTAGTCCCTCTGTGCAAATTAGAACAATTTCTGTGTTTAACGGAGGGCGGCGATATAATGTTTAAGTCCAGTGTAGAAATGTATTTGTTCATAAATCGTTTCCTGATACAAACACATATATTCAATTACCGTTTACAAAGATAAACAAAAGATTTTCGGTGCTGGCCATAGAAAAGCGGCAAAAGCAACAGGGACGCCGGAAGTGGGGGGCAGGGGGGGCCGAAGGCCCCCCCTAGAATTTGTCGTAGCAAAACCGGGCCCTTCAGAGCCCGCGAAGCGGGCCTTTATAGGGAGTGCAAAGCGGGCTTTTTCTAGACCCCAGAGTCTGGGGCTGAACTAAGACGAGTAGCCGGAACCGGCCCAATCACATACCATCTCGTATGGCACGGCACCTCAGTGGCCTTAAATGTCATTTTAATACCACGTAGGTTTTCAAAAGCTCTTTGCTCGCTGCGCTCGCGAATGAACCTATGCATACTTTCATGTATGGGACGCAATGTCCCATCGTCTTTCCAATGACCATATTTGGAAGCCAATGTGCGTTGCCTTGAAGCTTCCTTCGCTCGCAAAATATCCATTATTGGGCGTAAATGATTCTAATTACTTCGCTATACAAAACATAGTTTACACTAAAGCCCCCTGCGTTGGGCAGGTTACTGGTCAAACTCCTTGACAGAACTAAACGCCCCTAGCACGGCCATAAAGCATGGGAAATACACAATCGACTGACTGCCGCCCAAAATTAGGCCAAAAAAAAAAATCCGGGCCCTTTTGGCACTTCGCCCCCCCTAGTAAAACATACTTCCGGCGTCCCTGCTTAAAGCAAATAGAAAAATGCACATGGGCAACAAGGATATAACAATAGTTCAAATAAGTGCACATTAAAAAAAAATTACCAACTAAACAGGAAACGAGTAACTTAGTGCTTGTGCAGTGTGAGAATCTGATAAATCACCAATCAAGTTGAGAGAGAGAACGATCGTTCCGCTTCATCTCTTATCTAATCATCGCATTGTACATGACTTGAGCTGCCAAGTGAACATCGTTTTTCATAAATTCAGCCCATTCTTCTGTCGGAAGAATTTCGGAAAAGTGGGTCCTCACGAAGGGATCGGCCAAAAGAGGGACCATGTCAGGGCTGAGGATGTTCACGGCCTGCAACAAACAATGAAGCCGTACAACTCAAACACATGTCGGTCGTCACACTTTCAGCATCTTACTAATTTTATTGTCAGAAACCAGGTACTATTGCCTCCAGAAAAAAACACTGGTAAAACAAAGGCATTAAAACTGTGCCCTTGAAGGGCCTTTGGAAGGGCTTTAACATTTTGCCTCAAAGTCCTATACCATTCACGCCCTTCCCAACGGCATCTAACGATTCACGCCCTTAAAGGGCGTGAATGACCGTTAATGCCCTTAAGGGCGTAGTTTTCATGCCTTTGTTTTGACAGTGAATATTTAGTATTTAGATACGTGCAATTCACTTCATGTAATTATTCAGGAAAATGTTTTATTCAATATTATTGACAAATATGTAAATATTTATTACAAAAGCGAGAAGTACTTATTATTGTTGCACAAATTACTGGAGATGCTACGAACAAAATGTCAATACCATGTACAAAAAGTCGATTTCAAGTCTGAGAGTGCGACGCACTCTCATTTTGTGACCCTCGTCTTAGAAAGTCCCATTATCAGTTTTGAGGTCCCTTACGTCCCTGACCCCAAAAGAATCGCAGAGAATAGCGGTTAACAGGGGCGGACTGGGACCCAAACGGCCCGAGCGGGAAACTCAATGAACGGCCCCTACCCCCTCGGGCTTCCCTCGCGGCCCGCGGCCCTGCCCTCCTGGGTCTGCAGCCCCTGCAGCCACGGCCCCCGGCGGCCCGCGGCCCTCCCGGGCCTGCGGCCCGGGCGGGAAAATCCAACCCGCCCGCCCGGGCCAGTCCGCCCCTGGGGGTTAATGGCGACGTGTCGGAAATTTTGTCACAAGTCCGTAAGAGGAGTGCATGGCTACGAGCCCCTTAATACAAAAGCATTGCGTGGATTGAGGAGACAGAAATACAGAGTCGGAAGTTACGCCTCGACACTGAAACATGCACTCTCAGTCTCATATAGACTTCTTTTTCTCTTGCTTACAAAGTCTTTTGAGCAGACGTAATTTTTTAAATTTTCTCTTTAGCTATGAACAATTTTGATCGTTTTTAATATGAAAATGTCAAAAGATCATGTAGAAATGAAAAAGTACATTGCAATTGACAAACAAAAAGTCAGGTTTAATGGACTAAATACCCTATCTAATGAACTATAACGTGCAAAGCTACAGAGAAAATAGTACATATTACGTTAGAACAAAAAACATTGAGCAAGAAATAAAAAATACAATACGCGTCTGAGAGTGTGTCAGAAGAATATCCTACTAGCGACAAAGAAATAATATTTGAGTAATATTTGGAGGTTTTGGTGTTTTCAAATCTGAGTTCTCTCTACACGGATTGTTTGACTGTGCATGCCCGGCCAAAATCTATGCTCAAGTTTAAGTTCCAAAACGGTTCCTCTAGGTACATCAGAGTCACAAGCTTATCAAGGTGCTCCCGACCGAGTCTAGGACAACTCGTCCCGGGGTTATCCTGTCCCCACACCCTAAATGTCTTGTGGTGAAGCTTCTCCATGTCATGGTGAGAATTCTCTTTATATGGTGGTGCAACTGCCTTCCTAACATACCTTTTAAGATTCGTTGTAACCTTTATATATTTAATAGAATTTTATTTGTATTATGGAGGAAATCTGCATTATAATAGGTTGTTGCACTCTCTCACTGTAAGACATTTACAGTGCAGTCGTCCCAGTTTATATCTGAAAATGCACTAAGTTCAAAATGGGTTGTGCACCTCGAAATAACCATGGTGATCCCTTACCCCTATGATATCTGCGTTGCACACCTCAAATCATCGTCAAAAATGCGTTGCAGACAACGCAGAAATTTGAGGGCAAATGTACACCGCAGGTGCAGCTGCGTTACTTTTGAGACACAGCAAATTGAGTTTCACCACAGATTATTGGGTTGAAAGTGCCTCATTTGTACCGTTTCGAAATATTTGATCTCACTTCACTTCAACGTTCTGATTTACTTTCCAATTTTTACAAGTTTCGTCACGCAAGTATGCGTCTACCTCATCTCTATTCTCGGCGAGAAGGCCGTCAAATTGAGCTTCAAGAACTCAAAAAATCTTCTACAAAAGTAAAGTACAATCATTGTTTAATCACCCCGCTACATTACGTGCTATAGAGTCTGAGATTCTAATGGCAAGGTCGGGAGGGCCATAAAACCATTGCGGCTCGAGCTCGCTCCCTCAGCGTAAGCGGGGACCGTCACACGAAGTCGACTCTTTGACCATGAAGACTGTACAAAGAAAAACAGGTTCAAAGTTTCAGGGCCTCACCAATCCTTACAGTAATTTAAACAATGAAAAGATGCCTATGTCGATTTTAGGCTTCTATGGGTCAAAATATGATGGGCGTACCAAGGTCTAAAGAGTCGAAAAAAAAAAAAAAAAAAAACACCGGACATCGATTTTTTTACTTCCCCCCCCCCCTTTCCCCCTAAAATGGAGGCAAACGCGAATTGCCGTCGGCGTAGGGGAGTCGGTAGCAACCCTGTTCTTCATAAAATCGTTGTTTAAAAGGTAAAGTAAAAAAAGTACATTTTTGACTGCAAGTCCTTGAGTCGTTAACCACCTGCGACTAAGAATGGTTCAGGACGAGTTGGCCGCCACAATGGACCGAGTTCGGAAAAAGTACCGAGACAAGATAGGTTCAGGAGTCCTGCTCCCCTCCCGACCATCAATACTTGCTTTGAGACGCTCAACCACGTTGGCCACCGACATGGTGCACAGGATGCGGCGCTGGCACTCCTCGCGCAGCAGCACCAGGTTGTACTTGACTGCCAAGTTGAGAACCCCCATAAGGAAATCGTCGTCCTCAACTGTCCAATCCGGCATCGTGCCGGTGTACAGACACCTGCAGAATGAAATTGTCATTTACTTACACTGTTAAAAATAGTCGTAACTTTACGATATTTAAGAGAACAACAATGTCGTTTTCCAACGACACATTTATGTCACGACAAATTATACGACAAATTTGTTGCTAATCTTAATAGCGATTGAGATCGTTTCAAAACAAGTAACGTCGTAAATTTACAAACTGCACCGTAGAGTTACAACTTTGATCGTAAATATACGACCGATCGTAATCCTTAAATTGAAATCGTCATACAGGTACAACTCAAGTCGTTATTTCACGATTTTTGTCGTAATTTTACGACAAAAATCGTAATTATACGACACAAATCGTAACATCCTGCCAACTTTTTTTGGGCTTTGCTAGTCCAAGAAATTACGACCATGTCGTAAGAAAACGATTTTTAAGTCGTTGGATTACAACAGAATCGTTCTAGAACGACTTCTGTCGCTATCAAAATTAGCAGCTGATACGTCGCTAATTTACGACAATTTTCCTAACAGTGACTTAAGACACGCTCGAAGAGTGTGTACATTGTATGCTCTGGCTGGAGCATGCTTGCGCTATGTAGAGCATACCTGCCTCTGCCAAGCATGCACGAGCTAGTGCATTATTGCTTAGTACAACAAACTTTACAGCTTGTACCTTACATATGCTCAAAAGACTTCGGAAGGTTTTAGGTATGCAGGTCCGCAGTCGGTGAGCGTTAAAGCGATTAAACTTCGGCTATAGAGTATGATGGCATCGAATAAGTGGACCCAAGTTTAGGGTTCGTCTGAGGATATACTGAAGTACTTCCAACACGGGTCGATTATATCAATACCAGATTTTCACTCCTAGAGCACATGGTAGGAAAAGCACACCCTTTGGGAACTGATGTCTTGACTTTCTCTTTTAACTAAACGTGAAAATCTGATTGTGCACTCTAAAATGAATATTGAGATGCCTGCTGTAGGCAATGTACAGAAAATGAGGTACAGAAGAGGAACGGACCTTCCGTAATGGTTATCACTTAAAGTGCTGCAGAAAACATGCACAGAACCTCTCTGGTTGGCAAGGTACGGACGGTCCACGGAAAAATTTATCTGACATTTTCCGTGGAATTTCTGAACTTTTTTCTGTCAGTGAGCCACAAGGGAGCGTGCTTTTCTTACTCTGTCCTTTCTTCCGCAACTAACCCCTACAACAAATTTTGAGTTCACAGCACTGACCTGAGCATTGCCCTAAAAGCTTTCGCGTCCGAGCCTTCGATGGATATTCTGCCGGTGCGGCTGTCCTGCGTGTCCCTCTCGAACATGGCCTTGAAGACGTCGCTGGCCGCGCCCAGGACGACTCGGTGCGCCTTCAGTTCCTCGTCGCCGACGAAGAACGACACGTCCGACAGGGCGCCGGAATCAAGCATGGCCTGCAAACCAGAGGAAACAACGTGAATGTTGGTGTAAGTTTTCCTTGCAATAACGTTAAAATAATGTGAAAATAACGTTAGTCGTTTCCGAAAATAGGAACTTAGGAATTTCGCTAAGTTTGATCATTTGAGACAGCAACAAGTTATGATGTCGTGATGAAATTCACATCACCTTCAAGTTAAAAGATCAGGGAAACCAGACGTGCTTACAGCCTTATTTGTCCTAAATGATAAAACTCAGGGAAAGTAGCTTCCGTTAAGGACATGTTTATACGGAAACGACCAGATAAGATCTTCTATAAAGAGACAGTAAGAAAAGGTCTTCAGAACAGGACTGCTTGTGGTGTTGATATTCTTGAATGATCTTTACAATATTCCACGCCACCAGTCCACACGTATTCTATTGGGAGTTCAAGTATTGAACACTTATACAAGGTTACAGTACCTTGTGCCGATAAACTTTTGGTACGAAATACTGGGCATTGTCCTCCGTTATCTTGAAAAGTCACGTACGAATTTCATCCACACTAAAAAAATGTAACGTCTCGCACAAAATTTGTAGAGAAAGTAAGACATTAATACTGTTACGAACGAACAAGGCTCTTTTCTGGAATGGTTTTACTTGTCCGATATTGAAGTTGTAAGTTCATTTTGTAGACCATTTTATGATATTTCAGAGGTAACGAACAACTAAAATACTTTGAGCAGAGGCCACTGCACTCAAAACCTCTTACGGACACACGTGTCTGTATTACGGACAGTTTTGTGCAAACGTAATTACGGATGGATTTTGTTTGTACTACGGATTATTTTTACACAGATTTTAACGTCAGTACCTTACGGTTACGTTTGTAATGTTACGGATACAAAAATGTTTGTAATACCGATAATATCGTCCGTATTACAAATAAAATCCATCTGTAATTACGTTTGCACAAAACTGTCCGAACAGATTACGTGTATCCGTAAGAAGTTCACAGGGCGTACGAAAAATGTGGATAGTACAACATAAGTACAAGGATTGAAGAAAAACTTCAGTCAAGGCAAGCGTAGCCAAGCGGTCTTTGAGCGCGTCTGCTGCGCTGGGGCGGCGGAGTTGAGTGAAGGAATGGAGGGGGGGGGGGGCAGGCCTAGAGCGGCGGCGGCGTGGCGCGGCAGCGACGGCGATACGGCCGACCATGCAGACCCTTGTGAGCGGAGCGCATATAATGGATGGATGGATGGGTTTGGACGGGTTCTGGGACGGTTTCGAGTGGGGCGGGGCGGGGCGGATGGAAAAGTAGAAGCGGTAGCAAAAACCGCTTAAAAAAGTACAAAGATGATTGTGGAAAGTACAATCAGACTTGTCAAAAGTACAACGTCACCTGGACTGGAACCATTTCGTCTCTGGGCCCTATTTTACTTTGTACAATCATCATTGCACTCTCAGACCCGTATTGACTCTTTATCTCTTGCCAAAAAGTTTTTTGTGCAAACGTAATATGTACTATTTTCTCTTTAGCTTTGCACGTTTTTGTCCATTATATAGGGTATTTAGTCCATTAAACCTAACTTTTTGTCAATTGCAATGTACTTTTTGATTTCTACATGAACTATTGACAATTTCATCTTAAAAACGATCAAAATTGTGCATGGCTAAAGAGAAAATAGTACAATTTACGTTTGCTCAAAAAGCTCAGGGACGCCGGAAGTATGTTTTACTAGGGGGGGCGAAGTGCCAAAAGGGCCCGGATTTTTTTTTTGGCCTAATTTTGGGCGGCAGTCAGTCGATTGTGTATTTCCCATGCTTTATGGCCGTGCTAGGGGCGTTTAGTTCTGTCAAGGAGTTTGACCAGTAACCTGCCCAACGCAGGGGGCTTTAGTGTAAACTATGTTTTGTATAGCGAAGTAATTAGAATCATTTACGCCCAATAATGGATATTTTGCGAGCGAAGGAAGCTTCAAGGCAACGCACATTGGCTTCCAAATATGGTCATTGGAAAGACGATGGGACATTGCGTCCCATACATGAAAGTATGCATAGGTTCATTCGCGAGCGCAGCGAGCAAAGAGCTTTCACGGAAAAAATTACCTCAGTTGTGACAGCTAATGCATAAGCTGATCTCGGGCCAGCTAAGAATTAGCAGTCGTAGTAACTAAAAAAATTACCAGTTTTGTCAGCAATTATGCTTGGTCGCGACAGCAAACCACATTTGTTGAGGCAGCTAATCCCTATGTTACGAACGCTAATATTTTTTTACCTTCATAAAAATACTGAGACCGGAATAGAACCCGGGTCTTTTGATTGAGAATCTCGCTCGGAGGCACTGAGCCACGATAGCACATGTCTGGGAGGCAAGGCCTGCCCCAATGTCGTTGCGGGCGGAGGGCCGAAAAAAATACTTAGCAACTTTGATCGCATTTGAAGTGAAGCTTCGAGGTACTGTAAGATCAGTGCGCACAGCTAACCCATTCGTTGTCCCAGCTAAGATCCCCACGCTGGGCCAGCAAACGTTAGACTCGCTGTCGCGGCACACAAAATCAGCTGCGGTAGCAAAAGCATCATGGTTCTTACTGCTAAACCTCCAACTGTCTGCATTAGCAAATTTTAAGTTTGAGACTACAGCAATGAGGGTTATCAACTGTAGCTAAAAAAATTACTGTCGCAGCTGAGATCATTAGGTGGCGCGTTTTCAGCTAACACCTTAGTTCTGACAACAAATGTTAAGCTGTATCAACAAAGATATTTTTTTCCGTGTTTGAAAACCTACGTGGTATTAAAATGACATTTAAGGCCACTGAGGTGCCGTGCCATACGAGATGGTATGTGATTGGGCCGGTTCCGGCTACTCGTCTTAGTTCAGCCCCAGACTCTGGGGTCTAGAAAAAGCCCGCTTTGCACTCCCTAAAAAGGCCCGCTTCGCGGGCTCTGAAGGGCCCGGTTTTGCTACGACAAATTCTAGGGGGGGCCTTCGGCCCCCCCTGCCCCCCACTTCCGGCGTCCCTGAAAAAGCTCCATAAGCAAGAGACATAAAAGTCCATATGGGACTGAGAGTGTGTACTTTGTACAAAAATCATTGTACTTTGAAAGTACAACAAAAACTGACTAAAATTTTTGCCAGAATTTACTGTACTTTTGTTGTGGTCTTTTCTTGCAGTGTGGAGCCAGGGCCTCGGAGATCGTGAGGCCATGCCTGAGCCTTCGCTCAGTGAAAAACCAAAGGTGGTCTAGACCACACCAACTGATGCGGGCAAAATATTACTCATTTAGCCGCACCAGTTGGTGTGGTCTAGACCACGTTTGGTTTTTCAGTGTTGCAGGGGAAAAACTAGACATTTTATAAGAGCATGAAATGAAGGGTGCATCAGGCTACTGGCCTTCCTTGAAACTTGCTGTTAAACCCATAAAAATTGAAGGGTTTGCACCGAAATACAAAAAGATTTGAAAGTTAAGGAAAAATCTCGGCCGAACCTTCTCACAGTAAAACTTGCCTCCCTTTGTGTGGGCTGAATCGGGGGGACTCAGGCAGGCCACTGAGCTTAAAGCACCCTAAATTTCATGCTCTTTTGATATATGCATAGCGTTTTGCGAACACCCGCCTAGTTTTCATCATCTCGAAGAAGTGCGAAACCCTGCACCTCGCTCGCGAATGGCTTCACGCACTTCTTCACCGTTGCCACCCCCTGCTGGAGCATGACCAGTCACATGCTACAACGAGAACGGTGTTTCCGCCCTTGGCCATGATTACCCATTGCCTAACATTTATTTCAAGGTGAAAGAGGTTTAAAGCAGTTTACTTGAAGGCTCCTGGTGACGCTGGACGCTGCCGCTGGTACATTGGGTGACGTCGATGCCCCCTCGTCGAACTTCAAGTGGAACAGGGTGACCTCGATGATGAGGTGGCGACACGTTCTTTCACTGTGAGTTACGGTGTTGAGGCTGGAAGAGTCGACTGGCACGTCAGTCATCTTGAAGTGGAAATTGTTGCTCCAGCAACCTTGCGCCAGGATACTTTCAACAACCTCAGGAGACCTTAACGTGCAGCGGGATCGACCGAGGCCAACGTTACGGCTAGTCTGACAGGCTTCATAGCCATCCTGGCGGCAATTCTTACAGAGGTAAGTAATTCGTTTAGCCTTGACAAACAAACAGGCGTACACGAATTTCTTCGTGTAAGGGCGCGGATATTCGGGACTGAAGGCAACCGCCTCCAAGTTCAACAGCACACTTCCATCACTGCGAGTAGCATGAGGACTCATGTGCAAGACTACTTCCCAGTTCACATATCCGTCCATCGATTTCACCATTTTCTTCATCTCGACCGATGAAAGAGCATCTGGGACGGTCACACAAAACTCTGTCGTCGTGTCGTGTCGTAATGGATCCATAGCTGACTCGTTCAAGGATTTATCTGAAACAGTTCAAATAAAGGTGTTTTAACGTTAAATTGTAAGATTAAACCACCCTACATTTTGGACTAGACGAAATATAAAACGTATGACGTGAGGCATTGCTGAGCAGAGCAAGCCTCACTCACAAGAGCTCATACGTTCGGAAGATCTGAACTCCTACTGGCCGATTCCACGTTGTTCAGACTTTCCATGTCCAACTTGCACATTACAAGAAGCACGTTTGGTTTTGGTGTTCCCGCTCCCCTTAATGTGTACGTAACACGTGAACAACCCGTCTTAGAGCACTATAGCACCATGTGAACTCCAGTCGGAGTGGCGCCAGCACGCCAACTCTCGGAAACTAACAGCAAACTGGCTGGCAGAAGTTTGATATCCAGATATTGCACAAAGTTGCAATAGGGGTTTTCACCTTATTTTTAAACAAAATTTGAGAACGCAATACATGTGGACTATTTTCGTTGCCATTAGAGTATTTCAGCGAATCTTCAAACGGAAGTAAGAAACAAAACAAGTGCACAACTTCCTGTGAAAGGAATGAAGATGGCTCCATAGGCAAGGGGACGGAAGTTGTGCACTCCTCTTTAATCATGTGACTTCCATTTCAATATTTGCTGAAATACCCTTTTGGCAACGAAAATAGTCCACAAACATGAAGTGCTCGACTGCCGTTCCTGAACCGTGTACGGTACACCACTTGGCTTCGGAAGTGACCGCGCAGAAGCTGTCGTGTGTCGTCAGTACAAACTTTCGGTCAGCCCTAGTGTTAAGATTCCTTGGATTAAGGTAAGCGGGTATAAACACCACATTGGACGAAACCTAACCTCACCAAAGATCTCCACGATGAATTAGGGGGCACAAAGAAGGGACGAGCAACACAATTCCCCATAATCAGAATAGATGGAGACCTTTACAGGTCCATCGCGTTCCCTCGTCAGGTCATTGACCACTAAGGTTTCGCCTAGACGCCTAATGACGTCCGGTCTACACAGCGGATTTTTTTTTTTTTTTTTTTTTTTTTAAAGAAGTCCGATTTTGGTACACGACCGATGGCGATTTCCTCACACTTTTGGCCAAAGGTAGTCCTTGTGGGTCTAACAAAGGCCCCATAATTTTTCGGCCAAGACATGCACGGTTTAGATTTTATGGGCGATTTTTGTTTTCTGTGACAGCTTTCTACACAATATGACGTTAATTGGAAATTCGATATTCTGAGGCTTCAATGGACTCGATTCAGCTCAAAACATGGTATCAAATGTAAAATAATGCAAGAAACACGAATCCGGTCCCCGATTTAAGATCCGACTTATACAAAAAATATTATGGCTGTTTCACCGTTTTTTCAGTGTTCCTCGGTATTCTTGGGGTTTTTGCGTTAGCAATCGATTTTTGCTATAGATAAATGACTAAACTTACATATCCTAAGGTCAAAAGTTTGTGTATGCTTTAGAGCTGAGCGTCGTGCTTCAGAATCTGAAAACACGTTATATTGGGTAGTTTTCGAGGACACCTACCACTTTTTTGCAAGGCCATCTCCAATTTCGGCAAGCCCAAATTAAGTCGCTAGTAATGTTAGGTTTGGTGTGAAATCTCACCGCTGTAGCTCCAGTAGTTTGGAAATGGCAGTCTCCTAAAGTTTTGACTTCATCAAAAGTGCTTACTATAAGTAAAATGTGACAACCTGACACAGATCGTCACAGATTTGGTAAAAATTGTGATAAATGGGTACGACAAAGTGTCATAAGCGTTTTTTGGGACGAGGAATCCGATTTTGGTGGTGTTTGGACCCTAGGTGAACTGCGAGTCAACAGCAAGCTCTTTCCAGGCCTTTCTAGCAAAAAACATGGACAAAGAGTTTACCTAGGGTCCAAACACCAGCAAATTCGGATTCCCTGTCCTAAATAACGCCCATGTTTCACAATTTTTACCAAATCTGTGACGATCTGTCTCCGATTGTCACAATTTACTTATAGTAAGCACTTCTAATGATGTCAAAACTTTAGGAGGCTGCCATTTCCAAATTACTTGAGCTATGGCGGTGAGATTTCACACCAAACCTATAGGTTATATATATATATAATACATATAATAAATATTATATATGTATATATATGTATATATATGTATATACATAATGTTATAACATTACTAGGGACTTTATTTGGGCTTGCCGAAATTGGAGATGGCCTTGCAAAAAAGTGGTAGGTGTCCTCGAAAACTACCCACTATAACGTGTTTTCAGATTCTGAAGCACGACGCTCAACTTTGTAGCATAAACGAACTTTTTACCTTGGGATATGTTAGTTTAGTCATTTATCTATAAAATACACGCATCAGATTGGCAAAAATCGATTGCGAACACAGAAACCCCAATAATACTAAGGAACACTAAAATAACAGGCGAAACAGCCATAAGATTTATTGTAGAAGTCCGACCTAAAACCAGGGACCGGATTCGTGTTTTTCGGATCATTTTAAATAAAATACCATCTTTTGAGCTCAATCAAGTCCATAGAAGCCACAGAATATCGAATTACCAGTTTATGTCAAATTGCGCAAGAAGCTATCAGAGAAAACGAAAATCGCCCTTAAAATATGAACTGTGCATGTTTTGACCGAAAAATTTTGGGGCCTTTGTTAGACCCATAAAAACTACCTTTGGCCAAAAAATTGAGTAAATCGCCAACGGTCGTGTACCAAAATCGGGACTCAGTAGAAAGTCTAGGAAGCATCGCTTCGTAAGGCGAAGAAAACGAAGGCATTGTAAAATCTAGGGCGAAATGAAGCTAAAACCTTCATAATATAAAGCATTTCTTTGTAATACGAACCAATTCTGCAATGCCTTTATTTTCTTCGTAGTTACGAAGCAGTTTCTTCGAAGACTTTTCAGACTGTACGATTCGCGAGAACACCGTCAAGTTCTGTTCTCATGCTTACTGGCTGTGTTACGCTGCGCCGGAGTTCCTCCTTGATCCTCGCAGTGGAGTAGACCTTGGAGCAGAACGTTATCACAGGTTACGTACAATCACGGGCTATCGACTTTAGGGGCGAAATGTCGAGTTGAGACAGCAGTGATCCTTGTAGAAATGAGGGATATAACTCGTTCGTAGTTTGCCTAAAGTTTAACGCCCATCGCAATACGCTAACTCTTGAGCAAAGCCTCAGCTCCAATTGATGATAAAAATATCGCTGACTGATTGATCAACCGTCAGAAGTTTATTTAGGTCGAGGGAGAACACCGGAAACAGCAGTGTAACTGATGATACGAACGTGGCCAGTTCAAGCTAGGATTGAAACTATTCGGAGCTCAATTCTGCGGGTAAGACCTAGATCGGAGGTTGGGAAGACATGAAGGTAAGAGCGAGTCGGAGTGTGGGTACGTGCCACGGCGACGCAGACACTCATTCACGCGATTTTCTCACACCTTGTATTCCAGAATCCTTTCGGAACTTCTGTTTCAGTTCTCGCCTAATGTAGCCTCTAGTTGATGATTTCTAAACTCAGCTGGTTATCAATGAGATGCTACAGCTCACGGACGGCGCGTTGATTTCCTTGAGTCCTAAAAGGATTGCCGGTTTTATTACCTGCCGCAGCTTGCAGTGCTGATTCGCAGCCACACGTTCGGCTTTCTCACGAATTGTCTTCAATAGGTTCCCAAATCTCTTCCAAAGTGAGTCACTGGCATCGAGTTCCGGTACCTGCTCTGCCACTGCTCTTACCTTCAACCAGAAATAAAGGTGGGAAATCAGCCAAGGCAAGGTAAATCAATGCAGCAGAATAAAGATATCCTGCGGAATAGACCGTTCTATTCGTGGCTTAGTGGAGAACAAGAAGAATCACAAAACAGTCCATTTAGGGCATTCAAAGAGCATATATTCGCTTCAAATATGTTGCATTTACTAGAAAATATTTTCATTAACTTCTACCAAGAAAAGGGACTTCAATATTTGAATATAAAAGCAAAAATAATCACTTTTGTGATTCTTCTTGTTCTTCGGCAACGACTAGAATGGTCTATCTTCTGGCGCCTGATTCTTCTTGAGCACTGCTACCTAGCCTCTGGCGTAGCAGGATCAGATCGCGATTGGCGTGTTAAACTGCACCTGGGAACGTTTATCTTCTGTTTCGGAGAATCTAAATTGAGAAAGCTAGGACTAGGGCCCGGCAGCCGGCATGTGACACCCTCACTGCAATTCCATTGGTAAGTTTGCTTGCCACTCCAGTGGCGCTCCGTTTTGAATGCCAAAATTTGGCATTTTGGGCCGGATTGGCCTTTTAAAATATGCCAAAAGTTGGCGTCAAAGTTCACCGGAATGCCAAATATTGGCATTCAAAGAGGCCTATCCGGACTAGGGATTTAAAAATACCGGTAATTTAAAACCCTTACCGTAAGTTACGGTAATATTGGTAATATACGGTAATATTACGGTAATTTTGGTATTTTTCTAAAAAATCAAGAATTTATACGAAAATTCTGAAAATAAATTATATTTTCAAATAAAGGGTTCTACAAACACGTACAATGAAAGGGGAAAAGTACAAAATCAAGTAATAAGAGTACAGAGAGTAAACGATACATAGTCATTAGCCATTATACAATAGGCACGTACGTACAGGTACGCACATATTCTACTTAAGTCCGGTCATTCTAACGACACTGAGAATGAAAGAGTCATGATCATGACTAAAAATTAGGGTGAGGGTGAGGAATTCTTCATCACCCAAATTCGGGTGATAAAGTGTTCCTCACCCAAAAATGGGTATTGATCATGACTCTTTCATTCTCAGTGGAGGGCGTGCTCTGCGAGACCTGGTAAGTCGGGCCTCGGTACCAGTAGCCGCGGCTGTGGTCGCCCTGGGGGGAACAGGCGCAGCCGCGGTGTCATGAGGAGGAGTAGGAACCCTTTGCTGATGCGGGAGAGGACGCGGTATTGGCCCTTGCTCCGCTTCGGGCTCACGCAGGGGCTCGTCCACCGGCACATGATCTTCCTCCTCTTCACTGTCTGATTCCGGCAGCCAGACCGGCCGCTTGTGACGAGGCGGGGGCAAGCAGCAGCCATATGGCAACACAGCAGGGCTCGCCCGACGCGCGGGAAGCTCAAATGCACTGCCGCAACGCCGCCGGAGCGGGATTTGCGCCTTAATATGCGTATACGCCAATATTACCAATATTACCAATGTTACCGCCTCACCGTAACTTACCGTAATTTACGCGTAAGTTACCGAATCTTACGGGTAATATTACCGGGCTTTAAATCCCTAATCCGGACCCAGAGGGCCAAATTTTGGCATTCAAAACTGAGCGCCACTGGAGTGGCAAGCAAACTTACCAATCGAATTGCAGTGCTTGTTGATTAATACAGCACTTCCTGACCTGGCGTAGGGGCAGGGACCGCCTTCACATTAGGGCCTTGCACTACTTGCGTAACACCTCTCAGGTGAAGTGGGTGACGTCACAGGCTAGCCTAACGAGTTTCTGAATCAAAGTGCAGTCTAAATTAAACATACGTACCAAGACAGCCTCTGCGCACGTATAGACGTCCCCATTCAAGTGAGAGTTCCTGCCGAGCCAGCACGCGGTTTTAGGACTTGTGTTGTTCTGTGACTTGCGGTTCAGGATTTCGTGAAACTTGTTTTACGGGCGGCCATTCACACAACGCTACTCTTCCCTGTCGCTCACTGAAAAAAAAGTCTTGTAACGTTAATTAGAATTCTGGTACCAAATACTAGACTGTCTGATAAAATATAACTCAACTAGAATTCTGGTAAAAAATACCAAACTGTCTAGTTGGTCTCAGTCTAGTAAAACTTACCAGATGTGTAGTTAACCTAACAATGCCACCAGCTCCCTTTTTAGTAACTTTTACCAAACATCTAGGTAGTTCATGTGCCAACAAAACTAAAGCAAGAAGTGAAAAAGAAAAATTTGGAGCTTTAATACGAACTGATATTTCCAATTTGTTAATTTATTGCTCCGACTCCGAACTTTGTTTTTATTTTTCCCTCTCCTCCCCGGACTTGAACCAGGGTCTTATGATTGGGAGACGGGCACGTTACCACTGTGCCACCACGTCACCTGAGGGTGAAGGGGATCCGCACCTGGTCACTCTCTTCGTCTCTGCATCAGGGAAATGCTCTCAGCGTTTCTTGAGGTCTCATGAATCCGAAAATAACGAAATCGGTCGCCACATACTTTTTGACACGTAAACATTTCAATTGAACTGAATTTTTCGAAGTTTTACGTATGGTACTAGTTACTGAACAGTTTAGTAAAATTTACCAGAATCCGTAACTAGACGTCTGGTAAATGTCACAACACCTGATCTGGTTGCTGCAACTGATCATCTGATAAGAGTTACTAGGATTCTCGTATCTGTTACTAGTGCTCGTTTAACTAGGATTGGTCTGGTACTTTTAACTAGACTTTTTTTTCAGTGCTCCTCATCGACTGTCAAAGAGTGCGAAAGATAGGCGTTGCGTTTGTTATGAGTGGATACAGACTTATTTACCAGGCGGATACATTACCAGTCAGCAGAGGCCATATTACAGTGAACCTTTCACTCCCAAAATCTTAAGTATAAACACGCTAAATGTTTATGTTCAATTTAGTGCGTTGTGTACAATTGAGCGCTAATTTGCAAAAATTTATTCATTTTTACGCATAATATTATGCAAATTCCACGTGTGCACAGAATACTGCAAGTTACGCGCTCAACACCTAAACATTTAGTGGGAATGAATTTTCGAAGATAAGCGCATTATGTTTGGTCGATTAACGAACCGTTGTATACAAATTCCCTCTTCCTTTGAATCCATGCTTATGCTTTGTGTTGAACTGTAGACTTCCGGTCAAGGATCGACGAAATTACTATGAACCCACTACTCAAGATGCCCTATATAGCGAACGCACGCCGATAGAATACTACAAGATCAAATGTGTGCTGAGTGCACAGCTGAAAACAACACATCTATACATGAGTGATTGACAGGTGTATACTTGGACAAGCGCACAGCTGAAGGAGTGGTCCTGTCAATGGGTGGGATAAAAGTGTGCTTGTAAGTGCGCTTTCACAGCTGTGTACTAATTCCAATATTGTAGGGTATGTATTTGTTTGTGCTGCCACGGCTCACCAGGGTAACTGGGTAAACATTCAGTTCGTATGAAGCGTCAGGTCCATTCGGTCCCTTGGATGATGACGCTTCATAGCAGATTTGCTACCAGTTGATGTGAACGTTACAGACTTCGCAAGTTGAGTAACGGATGCCTGAATGTGGCGTTGCAGCGGTGGGCGGTGGTCGAGGCGCCCGCACGCATCGTCCACCCTGCCGCCCAGCTCAGGCCTCTCTGTTCCTCCGTTCACGCTGCCTCTGCCTTCCGGGAGTGGGTCGCCTCACTCCGGGAGTGGGTCGCCTCACTCCGGGAGTGGGTCGCCTCACTCTAGGGCGCGGATTCGTGAGTTTGAACCGCCGGTTCCATTTCGTATCTTCCAACAGCCCTGCTTGAGTCGAGGGGGAATTCACTACCTAAAATGCTCAACCAACCATTACCTTTTTCAAAGTATTACATCTATTACGCCTATTACGTCTTCTATTACGGACCTTCAATTTTGACCCACAATGTCGCGTATTTCAAACGTTGTACGGTTTTAAAATTCAATAATGAGTTTCTCTTATTGGGAGCCGTTACAGTTACCGTAATACTGAACGTTAAGACCGAAAAACTAAAGAAAAACTAACTTCATGGCAAGAAAAGTAAAAACATGTCACTAAATTTTCCTGCCAACTGCTCATTTAACCAATTACATTACAGAACTATTACAGATCAATTACACACCGGACAACCAACCATTACCAGAGTGAATTCCCCCTCGGCTTGAGTAGAGAGCCCACAGCCAGGGACGCGGGCACGGACCCTGCTCCGATCACTGTAATTCAACAATGTGACGTCTGTCAATTTTGTCACGCTCGTTTGAATACGATGTTTCATTTGTTAGAATATCACGCGGCCGTCAAACGAGTGTGTCATGTTCGCCTGAACGTTGGTCCTTGTTAAAATGAACGTCACATAATTCAGTCTAACGAATATGACGTCACATTTGTTGAGTTACAAGGAAAGGTGATATTTGTGACACTAATGCATGTTTGTCATGGTAAATTTCGGTGTTTCAGGTTGTTGTCCTGTGTCGTGCTCTGCCCAAGGAGCTCTACCATGTCGTTGCCACGCAGCAAGGAAGCAGGGAGCGCGTCGTCCTCCAGTAACCTGCAGCGCACGGGCCCGTAAGTTACTCCACCCACTCCTTGAGCAACACTCTGGGTTCCGTTCTTTGGTAGCTTTTTAACCCCGAGGGGTGAATCACTCAGCGGTCTGGTGTACATGGGGTTATGAGTACGAGTGAGAGCACAGTCAAAAATCTAGTCGTTTAAGAATGAAAAATTAACGCAAAGTAAAATAATTTTCATCGCCGTTCACAAACAGCCAATCACTGTTTCCAAACGGAAAAAAAGTAATTCGGGAACAAAAATATACCGTTTGTATACGGAAAATGCGTGTTCCAAAACGAATTGGTAGAAAAATCCGTTCGAAAACAAGAGTTTTGTGTTCACAAACAAAAAAAAAATCATTGGCATAACTCTCTTATGTTATTACCTTTAACAAAGGGCAATGTTTTTAAAATTTGCGTCAATTTTTCCATTTGAAAATGATCTGAACACTTTTTTCTGAATTCGCGGATTTCACTGATTATGTTATAATAACTGATGCTATGACAATTTAAAATGGTCGTCCGGCCTTTTTTTGATCTTTACACACTCCCAAAGCATATTACAAATTCCGTGTTTCGCGACAAAAAGCAACAGCGTTTTGACTGCTTTGGGCTGAACCGCTCCGTTTGACAACGGAAATTTCTAACAGTGTACAAGTTCAAATGCATGCTTGGCAAGTACTCACTTACAAATGCACACGCGCAGCATAGAGTTACGAAGCCACGCATACAGATGTAAGTTTGTACTTGCCAAGCATGCATTTGGAAGTGCGTGCCTGACTAAGGATGTGTTTGTAAGTGTGTACTTGCAAGCATGCATTTGTATAAGTGGCTAAGTAGACAGTTAGGTTTGGAGTGTGTGCTTTGACTTTAAAATCGGATGAAAGGACTCGCGATAGGCATGTATGAATACTGTGCCTACCGGGAAAGTTGAAAGATTTAGACATAGGGTCAGTGACTATCAAAAGCTGTTCCGTGGCATCAGCGGTTCATTGGTTCATAGTTGTGAAGCCTGTGCATACGGCATTGGAAGCAAAATATGGGGTGTTCAGTTTTTCCCTTGTCCAGGTTTATTCCGCACTGACCCTAAGCCAGCTAGAAGGCACTCTAAGATGTGAATTCTATATTCTAATTATGTGTGGTCAAAAATTTTGGCCGGCCCGCTGAATCTTGAACGCATAGCCTACTTATGAGTACAATCAAAACGTATTTTAAATCCGTGATGCCGCATTTTTAGATCTTTGTTATATAAGAAATTTTCTTGAATTCAACATGTGCTACAGTGCCTTATTTTTGAGCTCCCAGATGGGTCTGAGATTGATGAGAAATTCCTGGAGAGGGTCAGCGCCACGCAGGCAGTAGCCACCCACTATGATTCGATTACATTCGTTACTTCGCGAGAATAGATACTTCTACCAGAGTTGCGAGTGAAGAAGAAGAATAACTAAAGTTGATAACAATTCTTCTGAAAAATCCCTAATTAGATAGTTTTATTGTTCCTACGGGTCCTTGAAATTAGTTAAAAGTATACATGGATGAAATTTATAATTTAAAACCGTCGAAACCTTCATTGAAGGATCATCATTGTTAAAAAAAATGTTGTAAATTAACATCATTTTTGCTGCTAATTTTGTTTGTAACGCATCTAGTTGTATAACAAACATGTTGTAGCACTCTGTGCTGTTTTCTGATGAATCGATTGTTTTAGAACCACACTTCCATCCAGTCGTCGATTTTGACTTGGCCACATTTGTGTTGGCCTTATCCGTTCCCACCCATTTCCCCCCCCCCCCAAAAAAAAAAATCCCTAAAGATGGCTTTCCAAAATTCATTTTGACAAAGCAATCCTTCCCAAAAGTAATTTCCCAATCCTAAATTTTCCAATCCATTGTTTCCAATTTTAAATTTTCCCAAAAGTTTTCCCAAAATTTTTGCAAGGTAGGGCTTGGCACGGGGCATTGTTGCGCGGCCCTCGAGTTGCGCGGCAGTGGTAGTGGAGGCCTGGCGTGCGGCAAAGGGGCCATGGACCCAGAAATCATTACATCTAGGCGTGGGGGAGCTAAATTATTGTATGATGGGCACATGTATCACCGGCGAGACACCAAAAGGGGCACAACTTACCGGAACTGCGCAAAAAGGGGGGAATGCAAAGCAACGGCCATAACTAAAGTCCTGGATCAAAAATTAGAAGTGACGAAGACAAAGCCGCACACCCATAAGAGAAGAAGTTGAAGCAGAAAAAACAGTTCAAAATTTAAAACGCATTGCCAGTGACCACCAGCTCTGCCAGTGCCAGAGCTGCCACCGGCTCAAATCCTGCGCACAGAGCTGCCGCGCGTTGCATCGGGTGTCCTGAGCCAGCTGCCAGAGAGAGAGGTCCCGAAGAAGGCAATGCGGCGAGAGAGGAACAAGGACCAGCCAAAAAATCCCGAAAAATCCCCTGTCATATTATGAATGTTTTCGGAATAGTCCGAAGCATTCTTACTTCTATGAATGATTCATAATTTTCTTTATGAGCTATTCACAATATTACGAATCATTCGTAATTTTATGAGTGTTTCATAATTTTGTTTTATGAGCTATCCGTGTACAGTATTATCAGGGGGCGGCAACGGCCTGGGGAGCGCGTGAAACCATGCGGTCGCTCCGATTCAGGGGTTTGGGCCTCCTTCGAGATCTTTAAAACTAGGGTGTAGTTTGAAAAACGCTTTACATAGATCGAAAGAGCATGAAATTTAGGGTAATATAGATGTATTGCCACTCCCAATTATGCAATATTTTTCCTTGAAAAATCATTGCGAAAACACAAAAAAGTACAATAAATCAAGAAATGAAGGAAAAACATGAGGGCATTCACCTTGATGTAAACGCTTCCTCTGTTTATCCAAGTTGCATTCAGAGTTTCAACTCGGGCAGTGCGCCTATGTTACCCTAAATTTTATGCTCTTTCGATCTGTGGTAAGCGTTTGACAAACGACGGCCTAGTTTAGAAGATCTCGGAGAAGGCCCAAACCCCTGCACCGAGCGACCGCATAGCTTCACGCGCTCCCCAGGCCGTTGCCGCCCCCTGGTATTATCCCGTACTAAAATCGTAAATTTACGAATAAACGATGAATAGTTCATTATTTTACGAATAACTCGTAGATTTTTGAGTCCTTTTCGGTCATTTTCAGACACTTTTTTCCAAAAAATTTACGATGGGTTCGTAGTCCTATAATTATGAACATTTCATAGAGCGTATTTTACGAAGCATTTGTAAACATTACGAGGAACTCATCATCAAATTTGTCGTAAAATTACGAAAACTTTCGTCGGTGATTGCTTAGGCGTTTTCATCTCACAATGCGTGAGTCCCACACCACGCCAATGATCATAACAGCGTTCGTTTTTCTTGGTGTGTCCAGGGAGGAGTGGTGCGTGGACTGCTGGTGCGAGCCGAGGGACGCATGCCGGGCGGGGAGGCACGCCCTGCAGGACTTCACCGGGGCCAGGCGGGGCGCGCTGGCCGAGGCCGAGGCCCTGCAGCGCGTGGTGGCGCGGGTGCGGGCGCGGCTGCACGCCCTGACGGAGGGCCGGGCGCGGGCCGGGCGCCGCCCCCTCAGCCTGCCCGTCCTGCAGGCCTTCTGCCCGGGCGGCGGCGACGACGGCTTCGAGTTCAGAGGAGGGGACGTCTCCATCACGCTGGCCGTCACCCAGACCCTCTCCGCCGAGGACAAGGAGACCATTTGCACGGCCCTCGAGGATCTGCAGCTCTCGTTCGACGACAAGGCCGGCGTCCTGAACAGCGAGTGCTGCCTGCACGGCGACGAGGAGGACCCCGACGCAGCGCCCCACAGGTAGGTCAATCAGAAGAGGGACGGGCGATGTCAACATTACAGTATCGCGATTGCGATTTAAAACATATCGCGATTTTTTGCGATTAATCGCAAAGCATACACGGTAGGCGCAAGCAACTGAAGGGTGAATTGATGGTGGAATTGAAGGGTGGGGATTGTGTCTAAATTTTGGTGAGAAATATTTCTCCGGACAAGGGGTAATCGACACTTCGAAGGACCCTAATCTAAAGATTGGTCGTTTCTCTATGAAGAATCTTATCTCAAACGCAAGCGACTTTGACTAAGTTTGGTCATTCAGGACGGCTATGAGAGTAAGCGGAACATATTTGTACAAGCTCTACTTGGTGTGTTTGGTCTTTCATCTTCAAGTTTGTGTAAACTTAACCACGAATTATTATGATTTGTAGCCGTCTCAAATGATAGGCGATAAGGTTGATAAGTGATAAGATTCTTGATACGGAAACGCTCAGATTAGACCTTTTGAACGGGACCCCTCGACATGACTGGGTACTGTCCGACACTTGCAAGTGAAGGACAAAATGTTTCACACCTGCTAGTGCGTACTTGTCCTACACTTGACTCAGCAGTGTAGCATTTGTGTTGTTTTGCTGCCAGCGCCGCCAGGGCGCGCGTTGTCGGCAAGCTGCGGGACTGCGAGGACGGCGAGGAGCTTCCGGCCGGGACGGTTCTGCTGGTCGACGGCAGCCTGCAGGTGCGCTTCAGGGCCGCGCGGCACGGCGGCGCCGGGCGCGCCAAGGTGTTCGGCCGCGTGACGGCCGGCCTGGACAGCCTGCAGGGCCGTGGCTGCCAGGGCGAGTGCTTCGGCATGGGACGCAGGGTCTGCTACTGCGTCTCGGGCATCATCTACGAGAACGCCACCTGGCTCAACCGCATCAAGTTCCAAGAGGCGTGACGGCGTGACGCCTGCAGACTCGCCAAATGTTGCTCATTTGTTTCTCTGGTCTGGTCTCATTTTACGCGTGTTGTCTTCGACTGATTGTCTTCGCCAGTATTTTTGCCTGAGTTGATTCGGTTGCTGATAATTGTGCTCAAATTTCACGTGCTGTAAAGAAATTTATGTTTTGTGTCCCTACTATGGTATTTTGTTTTGTTTGTGCTCACGTGCTGTATCATGCAAGTAAATAAATTAGTATCTGGTGTGGCTCCATAGCTATTTGGTTTGTTTCTTTGCCTTTGTTTCCAAAAAAATTTAATGTTCTGACGCATTTTGCCTTGTAGGCATCTCATTTTATATAAATTCCCCGGTCCTATGTCACTTATCTAAATTACATTCTTTGCATTCTAATCAATGTCCTTCAATGAAACAATAATCCCTTCGGACTCGACCTATCCTGTTAAAAATCCACTGTAAAATAACAACACAATCACCTACAAGAATGTTGTTAAATTACAACAGTGTTGTTCGGCTCCTGAACGGGAAATTCATCCACAGACAACTCGTTTGTTTCTTTACAACTTCCCTGTCTGGAAACAGTAATGTAATTCTGATTTAAAACAGTAATGTTGTCGTTCGACAGTTTTTCTGTTTAACAACAACCATTGTGCAATCCTTAAACAAAAATAGTTGTCAGATTACAAGGATGTTGTTAAATTACAACACTTTGAGGCGAACACAAATTTGGCAGAGACATGATCGAAGACGCGACAAAAGTATTGTTGTAACACAATCGAATCATCAGAAAACAACACCAAGGGCTACAACATGTTTGTTATATAACAAGATGTGTTGCTATCAAACTTTACAGCACAAGTGCTGTTAAATTACAACATTTTTTTTAACAGTGTATAAGGCCTAGCTTTGAACTATGACTGGCAACACTTATTTACGTTTTTTTTTATCAAAACATAGAAGTTTAGAGGTGTTGACCACAGCGAGAAAGACTTTTGTTTGACTCCTACACTCAATGTTGGGCATGCCCTGAAACTGGGCGCCTTTGTCGCCTGCCCCACTTTTTAGGGTCTCTATGGCTCCCAGTTTCTGGGCACCTTTGTCGCACAATCTTAGGGTCCACAAATCACCAAGCAACTTGCCTTCACCTTTGGCTTGGAAGCGCCAAAGGTGCCCCAAATGTAGGCACCTTGGTTGCTCAGAAAGTGGACACATTGGATGCCCCCATGCATGCTAGGGTGGAGCGGTGGATCTACAATCGAAATTTTTTCCACAGAAATGAGATCCTCAGGATATTGTAAGACTAGCGCCAAAGAAGCTTTGGCCGAGGCCGTCCCCTTCCCGCCCATCGGAGGCCTGAAAAATGGGTCTGCACGTCAAAAATGAAACTTTTTCGAGTACAGAGATTTAACCAGGGACAAATTAGACATGCCTTACATCGATTTTGGTACGAAATGGGTCTCCGAATGCTGTGATTTTTTTTTTTTTCAGAATTTTCTGTGAAGGTCTTTGGCCCGGGCGGAGGCCGTTTTTGTCGAAAAAGGGCGTCAAAATCGTCGTTTTAGCTGTATTTTGCGTTTTTTTTTTTGCTGTTTTCGGATGGAATTGTGCTGTCGATGATGTTCCACTCTTTCCTTTTTTACAGACAAGTTCTAGAGTAACATTTTGCATCCGCTTTAGACCGGATGCACAGAAAATTCTGAAAACAGATTCACAGCATTCGGAGACCCGTTCCGCACCAAAACCGAGATAGGGAATGTCCAATGTGTCCCTACTTGAATTTCTGTACTCGAAAAAGTTTCATTTTTGACGTGTAGACCCATTTTCGAGGCCTCCGATGGGCTAAAAGGGGGGCGCTAGTCTTGCAGTATCCTAGGATCTCATTTCTGTGAAAAAAAATTCGATTTTAGATCATCGCTCCACTCTAATGCATGCTCCATCATTGAAGAGGGCTAGTTGTGGGACGATTTGAAGACCCTGAGACTAGGTGACAAAGGTGCCTAGAAACAGGGCGCTATACGCAAAAAAAAATTCAATGTTTTTGAACACCTAAATTTTCACTCATTTGATTGTTTCTGTACAACCAATTTTTAACATTGTGTACGTGATTTTCTGACATAGGATTTGCAAGATACACAGAACACATAATATTAAATGATTTTATTACATCAAAAGAAAGACAGCGCTACACGTATCAACTGAACACAATTTAAAATAAAGAAGATGTGAACTAATACGTGTAACAAATACTGGAGCATCAAAAATGAAATAGATTAGTACTTGTAACAAAAACTGCTGCATCAAAAATGAACTAGTGCGAGTAAAAATACACCGGTACATCACAAATCGTCATAGTTTTAACATAACCTAAAAAACTAAAATAAAACATTCCTTATAACAAACCATTTCACCATAAAGCTACATTGTTATTTACTTTGGGACACCATTGATCTCTTGAGAAATGCCGTTTTAAGTAACACTGACAATAATGCAATTTCCTTTTCGACTAGAGATCCCAACAGCTTAATGAATGGACTAAAGCCAGGAGAAAATGACATTGCACCAATGTAGGATGTACTTTATGCAGCAAAATAAGAGGGGAAAAAAACAACCATGTAATATTTATCGGGACAATTAATCCTTCGACTTAACTAGAGTGGCAAGAAGTGCGTTCTTGTGGGTGCATTACCGAAGCAGTAGGATGGACAGGTAACTTAAGTGCGCTTTTTTGGCGACACTGCAAAAGAAAAAGACAATATTTAACCACTCAATTGTTAAGGTGGAAGTGCGTACACTTCCCAAGGTCAAGGTTTAAAAAACACTGAGTTTTAACGGGTTATTGGCGTACAAAAAAAGGGAGGGGCATCAAAATTGACTACGTGACTTGTATAAAGGCGCTAGGAGACCATTCTGAACTGATTGCACTGTAAATCAAATGGTGATACATCTCACCATCTGATGGGTGAGACAGAACTGTCTCATTGAAAAAGGGTGATACTAAAGTGTATCACCGAAAAAAGGTCGTACACGAATGTATCACCGAAAAAAGGTCGTACTCGAATGTATCACCGAAAAAGAGTGATACTTCCTCAGGAAAACAAGGGTCCATCTCACTGATGTCTGACCATTTTTCGGTGATACATTTGTGTACGACCTTTTTTTTTCGGTGATACATTCGTGTATGACTTTTTTTCGGTGAGACTTTTTGTATCACCGAAAATGGGTGAGACGTCTCACCCTTTGAATTGCAGTGTGAACCCAAGTCGACAGGGCGCTGGGAAACCACCATCCGAACTCAAAATCTAACGTCATATAGTCTGAGAACCGTGGCGCCCAAGCGCACAGTGGGCTCCAGGTAGGCTCGGAGCCCGGAGGAGACGGTCCAAAGCCCGGACGTGTTTTTAGCTACAGTCGCTAAATCGGACTAAAACAAAACATAGTCGCTAAACAAAGAATCCATCGGCAGAGTCACACGGTACACATAATTTGAAGCACATGCATAACAACGCATGTGCCAAACAGTGCGGGCGTAACTTTGCGTACAAAAAGTGCGTTGGGATCTCCTGTGTAGTGTGGCCTCTCCGCGGGCAAAAGAAAACATGTTCCTACATTACGTTTTCAAAATAAATAAAATGGTCTCGCAACAGAATTTTGGACAAAAACTAAATTTGCACGTCGAACCTAACCGTCTAAGTACGCACTCACTCTTAATGTCTTACAATGAAATTTGACCTTTGTTGTTCCTATGTTACAGTAAATTCGGTGCAAGCATATGACGAAGCAAAATTTCTTCAAAACGCGAATCTTTTCTGGGTTTTCATTGTAAGATACGAAGAAAAACCTTATCAATGCGAAAAAAAACTACCTTCGGGATATGCTTTGCGCCATTTCCTTCGCATTATGGAAAATTTCTTTGTAAGACATTCAAAGTGGAGACAGGCTTTGCACTGTACAGTATCCTCACCAAGCTTGTAGTAGGATCCGATGCGGACCACGGTAGGCAGCCCCCGGCCACCCTGCGTCCCGCGGCAGCGGTGCTCGTGCAGGGACAGGGCCCTCTCGCCGCAGCGCGGGCAGGTCGGGTAGCGACGCACGCAGCTCCGCTCGTGGCCGCGGGCGCAGTCCGGCGTGCTGAAGAAGCGGGAGCAGTGCTTGCAGACGTGGCTGCAACACAACCATTCGTTACACACTAAGTTACAATGTACTTCACTGGTAGCCAACCAATGTGACATCACATTCGTTTGAACGCGAGAACTGCGACGTCAGTTCGAACGTAAGAAACAGTGGAAATCATACTCAAAAGAATGTGGCACACCGCAACGCTTTGCCATACTACTTCGGCTGCGACACAAAATCAGCACGCCAACTGTCACAATAGTACAAATATGACACATGGTACCTTACCCATATGTGTCGTGTCATATCCTAACGAATGTGACACCCACATACTGTCACATTCGTTTGAATGTGACACGCCCGAAATGTCACATTCAAACGAACGTGTCATGCCTCCGGACACGCCGGAAGTGTCAGGTGACGGGGTGACATGAATCATAACGTCTGCCTAATTTATTTCTTTTGAAATTATTGCAAAAAGGACGTGTTTTAAATAGCACTCTTAATTACTATGAATTCTTTATGTGCATACACTACAAGATTAAATGTGTGCTCAGTACACACCTGTGGGAGCGTACTTGTAAGTTGTAAGTTGTAAAACTTACAACCACACATCTACAGGTGTATGCTTGGACAAGCACACAGCTGCAGGAGGTGAGCATTAAAATGGGCGGGATAAAAGTGTGCTTGGCCAAGCATTCACCTATAGATGTGTGTTTGTCCAAGCACACATCTAAAGAAGTGTGCTTGTAAGTACGCTTCCACACACACTAAAATACTATGTAGTTTTTTCGTGCATAGCTTTGCACGATATTGAGCATACGCGTCGAATGCACAGATTTGTGCGCAACAACGCACGTGGTGCTGCATAACAATGCACATTTTCATGCTTAGCTACGCACGAATTCGTGCATTTCCAAACGTATGCTCAATTTCGTTCAAAGCTATGCACAAACATCTACATAGCAATTTAGTGTGCACATTTTATCTTGTAGCGTAGCTTTGAACGAAATTGAGCATACGCGTGAAATGCACGAATTCGTGAGGAATTTCGCTCGATTTCGCACGGGCTAATCCAAACATTTCAAAACGTATGCTGAATTCCGTGCAAAGTTGAGTGCAAAAAAACAGTTATTTAGCGTTAACGGAAACGTCGAGGAACCCAACCACCGCAAAGTGGGCCAGAGGACCGGCGCAGGCGATCAAAACTTTGGACGCGTTTTTAACCCTGCAGTCACAAGACAGGACTCGAACCAAACGTACGGCCCCACAAATGGATTGCTCTCCGAACGAGGATTCCATTGGTTTGGTTCGAGTCCCAGTAGCGACTGTGGAGTTCAAAACCCGTTTTGAACTTTGACCGTTTGCCCCTTAGTGTTCGGACTCTTGAGGCATTCTGACCGGCTGGCTGACATGACTGGTGGACCAGCCAGCCGCCGGCTGAACATGCCTCCCTCGCACCGTCACAACACACCATGCGTCAGTCTCTGTCCCAGCTGTCAGCCGGCGGCCGGCTGCTTACCACACGGTAAAAGTGTCGCCTTGAAATCCAAGGGGATGCCTTGTTTTATTTTCCAAGGGGTTTGGGCGAATTTTCAAAGTTGTCCAAATTGACATTACTTGACAGAAATGGATTTGTTTCGACAGGACAAAAAATGTCGACATAAGTCATAAGTTTGGATGGCAAATTTAAAAGTTATTAAACTCTAAAAGTACAAAGTAGGCCTTTTTGGCTTTTTTTAAAATCAAATTTTTTAGTTAAATAACTTTTATATTTCATTTTATTTTATTTATTTTATATTTCATATATGTCATGTGTGGACATTTTTTGTTTGTCTTGTCGAGACAAATCTATTTCTGTTCAAAGGTTTTATTTTGAACAACTTTGAAAATTTACTCAAAGCCCTTGGAAATTAAAACAAGGCATCCCCTTGGATTTCAAGGCGGCACTTTTACCGTGCAGCCAGTCAGCCGAGATGCTCCAAAGTCCGCACACTGCTGCACTGGTCTTCTGGCTCACTGTGCACCGGTCCAAATACAACATGCTCATGCACGTACCTTGGGTGGTTGAAGAAGGAGTGCTGGTTGAGCTGCTGCAGGCTGGCGAAGCCCACGCGGCACAGGCAGCAGCGCTTGGCTCGCTCCGAGGGGCTCACGATGTGGCGCCGGGCCCGTGGCGGCGAGCGGCGCGGCACCACCTGCTCCGGCACGGCCTGCACCGCCGGCACGGCCTGGCGGGACAGGTTGGGGAAGGAGAGTGCAGGGTAAGAACAATGCACCCTCTTGTGGCCAACTGCAGACATCTCGACATCTCTTTTGACAGCGACCTCACTCTCAGATTTTCATTTTTAGTTTACATGACTGGACAAAGGATGGCCCAAAGTCAAGGTATCCGCTCCATAAGAGTGTAATTTTCTTCCCTACCCCTAGATCGGGTGCATTGTGACATAAAGTTACAGGAAAATCTGTTAACAACTTGTGCTCATTCTCCGTACCTAGAACCATTTTCCGCACCCTCTTTTACAGTACCCTCTGTGGGACTTGCAATTGTCTCTGGGTACCTCAATGGTCTGCGACCAGTGGTGCACTGGAGGCCATACGCGGCCATACGCCGTATGGCCCAGAACAATTTTTCGGCCGTGCGTATGGTCCAGAACATTTTTCCCGCCCATACGCCCATTGTTGGGTTTCCGTCAGATGTGTCTCCCCGGTTTGGCGAAGACAAGATTCGTCGCCTCTGCGCGCGTTTTGGGCTTGACGCCACGGAAGCGGTCATTGCAATGAGGGAGTTCGTTGATGATAATGAACAATTACCTGCTGCACTCGAGCCCTGAAAAGCTCTAATTCAGACCTTCTCAATCAGTTCAGCTGAGTGCGAGCGAGGTTTCAGCGCCATGAACATGATTTGTACTTCACTAAGGAATTCCTTGACTGTGTCTCATATCTCTAGTCTCCTATTTGTAAGTGTCAATGGACCACCCTTGTCTCGTTTGATGCAGAGAAGTATGCAAAGTTGTGGATGACTGAGCACCGATCAGCGAATGACACCCGGGTCAGAAAATGTACAGCAAGAAACCATGAAACAAAGTGTTCTGGAACTGGCAGTAAAATAAAAAATAAAAATATAAAAAAAATTACCCCCCCCCCCCCCCCCCCCGCTGACGACCGGAGCGTATGGTCCAGAACAAAGTTACCAGTGCACCGCAGACTGCGACGGGCATATGAGGAGAAAAATGTGAGTCGCGCGAAGTAAATATTGTAAAGTGGCGACGAAAAATGTTAGGTTTAGAGTGCGGAGGATCATAACAAAAAAATTAACTGACTTTTCCGTAAATTTAAGCGACAGAGTACACACACAGTTTATTACTATGTAGCTTTATTGTGCAAAGATTTGCACTGCATAGAGCATGTGGTCGAAAGTGCACTTTTTTTTTCAATCGCGGAAGTTAGATGGCGCATATAGTAGCATTTTTTATGATTCCAAATATAGACTCAGTTTAAAAAAAAAGAGAATATTTAGATAGCGCTACCGGGCTTTGTATTTTCGAAAAATTGTCATTTTCACCCAAATTCCAAAACTTTCACAGAAAAAAAAAATTCAACAAAAAAAAAAAAAAAAGAAATGGAAAGAAACACGATTTGGACCCACAAGTTTAGAACTACCACCTGTAAAACCAGAGAACATGTCGAAGTAACGAAAAGGCTCACCGTGTAGTAGGTAGTAGGTAAGAAAATGTAGGTAAGAAAATGCCAACCATTTAACACAAGATGATCATTTTCTTGAGTTCGACGTGTTCTCTGGTGTTGCCGGTGGTAGTACTAAACTTGTGGGTCCAATCATGTTTCTTTTTTCACTTTTTTAAAATTGTTTCTTTTTTTTTTTGTTGAAGTTTTTGAATGAGGGTGAATTTGACGATTTTTTCGAAACTTAAAAGCCCGGTAGCACCCTCTAAATATTTGTACCATTCAAAACCGGAAACATATTCGGAATCAGCATAAACATACCACAAAATGCGCCATCTAACCTTTGCGATTTCGAAAAAAAAGCGTGCTCTTGACCACCCCTAAGCATACGCGTGAAATGCCCGGGGGTGAAAATACTGTAGGTCCACGCTAAATTTCTTTGTAAATTTCTTGTACTTGGTCTCGCACAATTTTGCGCATACGCGCTTTTTGTACAAATTTACGAAATTTAAGAAAAAGTTCGCATGTTTAAGTGCGAGACCACGAACAAAATTGTATCAATGGACTCAGTGTGTGGTCACCTCCGCGCTGCTGGTGCCGTGGCGGCAGGCTGCCTCCCTGCTGCCCCGCTTTCCGCGCGGCCGGGCCTGCTCCGCCTGCGCCATCCGCTGCTGCACGCGCTCCCTCAGCGACTGCGGCGGCGCTGTGGACAGACAATCATGGAGCACAGTGGGCCAGGAGTGCCGCGCAGGCAGTCAAATCCCTAGACGCGATTTGAGCTCCATAGTAGCTTAACAGCACACTGAATGTTTTTAGTACAAATTTTGTACGAGACATCACAGATTTGTGTGCATGTGAACTTTTCGTAAAGTTTCGTACGAAATTTTGGACATACGGGAAAATATGTGCAGATATTCGTACGAGAATTGTACGAAAAGTTCATCTGTACAAAAAACTATGATGACTCGTACAAAACTGTACATATCAGTGTGAGGACTCGAAGCACCCCCCCCCCCCTGTGATGTTTTGTGCAAAATGTACAAAAACATCTCTTGTGTGGTTTTCCTGTGTTCCATATTCATCCTGGTAAAAACTTGCGTTTTCAAACTTGAAATACACACTAAACCCTTATGCACTTTTTTGTTCATAGTTATGAACGATTTAACAAATGCGTAAGCTGCTGCATGATATTATGCATAACAACATATTATTTATACATAGTTATGAATAAATTATGCCTAACAACGTATAATATTATGCATAACAAACGCATGTGAAAAATCGTACATAACTATGTACAAAAAAGTACATAAGGATTTGGTGTGTAAGAACAGGTTGGCTGACGTTACCTGTAACATTGGATGTCTCGCCAGCAGCGTTGTCCAAGGCGGCGGTCGCTGCCTGCTCCTCGGCGTGCTGGTCCTCCCGGCCGCCGTCCTCCAGCAGGTCCGCCTTGAGTGGCACCCGGGCCGGGAACACGTCGGACACGATCTGCTGCAGCTTCACCAGCACGGCTGCAACACCACGGCAGCAGTGGACCACGGTGCCAACACAACGACAACAAGCACCGTGCAAGGCCGCAGTGGCTGGGCTGTCTGCATGCAAGTACCACAACGGACTATAGACTACACTACTTTCCAAGCCATGCCACCATGAAGACCCACGAAAACATGTACGATCACAAAACGCTAACACGAGGTGCGATTTCGAATTCGGTACGCTGCGCATTTCAACATCGTCCTATATTGGCAATATGGCATTTCCTGCAAGAAAACAAAGCATACACGTATTAATGAACAAAACAATATAGAAGATGGCAGGGAATTACAGCTTTTCACAATTAAAACAAATTTCACAAGCGCAGTAGCAAACTTATTGAGGACCCTGCTGCTACTCGAAAACATCACGCACTCTTCACGAAAACTCGATTACAAGACAATCGTTTATTATCGTAAACTGGGATAACTTGAGACAGCAGGGGTAACATGAGACACTTCATCTTAATCAACTGCAAGTTTCATAAGATGACTGTTTCCTGTTTAACTGCATGTCCAAAAACAGTACCAACAAGAATAAAGCATTGGGTTTTGTCATACCCTTCTTAAAAAACAAGCACGTGGTTTGAAGTGTGTCTCAAGTTACCCCGGTTTACGGTTATAAATAAGAGACGAAACAAAATTGACATTTTACATTTGAAGAAAGTTGCATTTATCAACTGTGATAACATATTTTTCAAGCACACATTACATAACGATGTCGAGACCCTGCTGAAACATGACTTTATAAAATCCTGTGGACGGTAAAGATCTCTTTGAAGACAGTTCGATCCTCATTTGGACCTTTCGAAAGTGAATAAGAATTCGGCGCCCAAGAGTGTAAAAAAGATGACACGGCGAGCTGTCAACAATCACGTCTGTTACGTTAAGCATTGTAGTTTACAGCTTGGGCATACTTTTAGGACATCGTAACGCACACCAATGAAATTCTTCTAAATCCACAAGCTTAAAGTTCGATTCGTAGATGAGTTGGAGATGAAATCACTGTAAAAAAAAAAAAAAAAAAAAAAAAAAAAAAAACATTAAACATTAATCAAAGTGTCACGATAGTGCTTCAAAAGTAAGGGAGAGTGGGGTATTTCCGGACGGTTTTTCGTTTTCGCTCTTGAAGCTTCTAAGTGCGTCGTGGGCCAAATTTTATTAAAGGAGAGTTAAGTATGAACCTTTCCCCTTAAAATGATATACGTGAAAGCCAAATCTCATTATCGGTTAGGGAGATATAGGGGCTGAACTGAAGCACTGCACGTGTCCGGAATTACCCCAGCCTGGGGTAATTCCGGACGACCTATGGGGCAATCCCGGACGACCTTCAAATCTGACACCACGTGAGCTAAGTGTCGTTTGTTTTGATGTGAGGCATGTTTAGAGAAGGCGTACAAGGAGATTTGCTAGAAAATGCATGTTTGATTCTTACTCAAAGCCATTGTAAGAAAAGATTCTTTTGAATCCCCCACAGTGACACCACTGCCTTCAGTTGACCTTTTAACTTCGATACAACGCTAATTTTCGTTCTTTCTTTATCCTTCTTTATGGTGGTGAAGTATGTTCTCAATTTTGAACACACCATATTAAAATTATGCGGGAAATTCAAGAAAACAACACTTATTGTCCGGATTTACCCCAGTAAATACCTTCAAAGTCCAATTGTAAGAAAACGGCAAACATGCGACCACTCGCGAAACGCCAAAGTAAAGTCTTAGGACCATATAACATGATAAAATTTTAGTCATGGGACTGAAATTGACGTTAAGGTACGATATTTACATGGAAATACGAAGTTGAGATGTAGCTTTTGCCCATTTTTTATGGTACTCAAAATTCGTGGAGCGACCACAGTCAAACGGCTTGACCTCCGACCTTGGCGATTTGGAATTATCATTTTCAAGTGATCTGTTAGGCGGGCTTTTGACCTACCTTCCCTTAAACCCAGTGAAAATCAAAGTGTCCGGAAGTACCCCGTGTCCGGAATAACCCCACTCTACCTAACATCAGTTACTGGTGAGCTGACAGTGAACGAAACCCACACCACACAAACCGCTGTGCTTTCATACGTAAAAAAATAACGGCTATTCTCTTGGGTGCAGCTATTTTGGCTGTTCAACCCGCTCGAAAAATAAATCGGTCCCACGTCACGCACGGATACACTCTGAGCTCCTTTTGGACAGTATGTATCCGTAACACAAACAGTTTTGAGCAAACACAATTACGGATGGATTAAGCTTGTAATGTGGATGATTTTACCAGTAATACAGAGGTTTAAATGTCCATAACGTACGTCGTACTTTGTCATCCGCAAGGTGCGGACGAAGAAATCGTTGCATTACAGGTAAAATCGTCCGTATTACAAGCTAAATCCAACTGTAATTGCGTCGGCACGAAATTGTCTGTTTTCAGGGCAAAAGGTACCCGGAAGAATCCTACTGTTTGACTTGACGAGACTTTTTGGCGTAGAGTCTTTCCATTGGATTTCTCGTGTGCGCTGAATGATTGGGCCTCAAGGGCCAAAGAAAGGCAATGTGACATGACTGTGTAGGCGGTGACAAGGCCACGCTGTGGCCGGCCGAGTCCTGCGCAGGGCGGCCGCGCGGGCCTGGTGCTGCTTGCTGCACGCGCACAATGGGGGCCGCAGTCCCCTGCGAGGGCCGCCCCGACATGCCGTCCTGGACCGCGCTGCTCGCGCTGCTGGCCCTGCTGGCCGTGGCGGCCGCGGACGGCACCACCGAGGGCGTCGCTACGCTCACCATCACCAACGGAACGTCGCCCGTCACCGGCAGAGGCACGTGCTGCACGCGACGGGGAAAGCGAACATGGCCCTGCCAGTCGCCGCCGAGTCAACAACAAGAGGAATCGGAAAGCCAAGAACCAGTGGGCACGGTCCTACAGGTTCCTGGCTTAATTATTACTTTTATTTTCTACTCGGCGACGACTGGAAGGGTTTATTTCTGGAAGGACTGCACGTAATTTGCGCTTCTACAGAGTCACTCCACTACTCTGCAAACTCAACAGTTTACTTAGTACACTCTGTTCAGCGTGCACTCACAAGCACACTCCAGCTAGAGTGTGTACTCAGATGAGTACACTCTAATGAGAGTGTGCTCAGATGAGTACACACCTAAAGCACGCCAGACAGGATGTGCAACTGAAGGTGTGTTCTCACCTGAGTACACTCTCGCGGGAGTGTGCTCTTGAGTACACGCTAAACTGAGCACACTGTGGAGTTTGCTGAGTAGGGGATATACTCCGATTTTACAGACAGTGGTTCATTTAGAGGGCAATTGAATGCTTTTGCAAATGCAACAAACGCACTGGAAAAAAGCTCTAAACTATGGATGAAATCGTGCGTGCAGTGACACCATGTAACTTTGCGAACTTCCTACCTCTTTCTGATTTGATTCTGAAACTAAAACGCGAAAATTCTTTTAGGAAAAAACGTTTTTACTGGTTTCTGGCTAGATTACTCTTTATCTTACCTCGGCGCCGACTGGAAGGGTCTAAGCTGCCGTATGCGACGCACTTGACGTTTGTATCACTGTTAAAACATTGCGACTGCATTTAAGTCAAGAAAAGATAGGATTGCATTGCACACAAAAGTGGTTCGCATCACAAACAAAGTTATTGGAAAATGTGCAAACATTTAGTTCGTAACGTGCGAACCAAGTTCCCTTGCAACTTACAATGCTATCAAGACAAAGGTTTTGATGTCACAAAGAAATGTTTTGTAGGATACGGGCACCAAAACTTGCGTAATCTGGACACATGCATTTAGATCTCAATCCATCGATATTGGAATCTACGCGTAGCATAACGTTAACAGTTTCGCAATCTCTCACTCCTGCCGCTCGGCCACTTTGAGTCTGAGTTCGATGCTGCACAGTGGGCTGGAGGCGGTCCATATCCCCGACGCGTTCTGCGCCCCAGGGTTGCTAAATGGGACTCGATCAGAACGTGAGACCCCACCAATTGATTGCTCCCCGAACGAGGAATTCAGGGGTCACATGTTCGGTTCGAGTCCTGTTAAGCAACTCAGGAGCTCCAAGCGTGTAGAAATTTAGCCGCATCTGTAGGTCTTCTGGCCCTCCGCGTGCTGGTTGTGTGCCTGAGGAGCTGCTGTCTCTGGCCAGACTCATTTCTATGGAATCTTGGTTGAAGTTACTGACACTTTTGTCTGTGTTGCAGGTTTCGTGTGCAAGAACCTGTGTACGCTCAAGGGCTGCCACTGCTTAGACTGCCAGGAACCCACCTGCGTGTTTATTCCGCAGCAGTATCAATGCCAATGGTGCAGCTGCACCTGCTACCATGAAGTGCTGGGAGGAAAATAAATGGAAGGCCCACTGCATCGGCCAGATTTCAGTAATCATGTTCGCCTGAACCACATTGATGCATTGATAACTTAGCACTCATGTGCGATATCTGCAAGTTTCCAGAAAAAAAGAGACCTTGATTTCCTGACTTTTGGGATATAATAATGCACCAATAACTCAGAACCCATGTGTCACATCAGCCGTCTCCTATTCCACTTACGGCGTTCTCTTCTCTCTGCGGACCTACGTAGCTTGAAACTTGCGTACACAATTGATCTTTTAGAATAAGAGCGCAATAATGCCATCGACATATTTTCCTTCGAAACATTTTCTCTCACCCTTTCCTACTGTCAGAGCTGTTCAGTTAATCTATAGAAAAAACGAACATCGCCTCTCTGACGGCAAATGACGTACCACTTTAGACTTAGAAAGTAGCTTGTAATAACTTGTGGGCATACATAAGCTTGCAAAGAAGATACTTCGTAGATTGCGGACCATTTCTTCGTGTAACAAACTAAACGGTGTTGCCTTATATCTGCTCAAAATACACCGTAAAGTCTTAAGCCTTAGAAGAGGGTTCTGGTCATTTTAGTAGAGTACAAGTACAGGAAGGCATAAATAAAAACCATTGCATAGATGAACAAATTTTAACCGCTTGACTCACATGTTAGTGCCATGCAAGTAGGGTGTAATGGAGTAGCAAGATGACACCGTTCCGATTCGGTTTTGCTACCAGCGACCGTTACTTCGAACGGGACTGTGCCAACCTATTGGCGAGGCACTCTTTTGGACTCAAAGGCGTTCTCGTGTACTGCAACAGATGTTGAGCTCCCGATAGGCAGAGATCAAAATTAGGGCCCCACTTCTGTTTTACACGATAACTTTCTCCTCACTTGACCAAAAAGGTTCAAATTTGGCACAGAGACACCTCAAGGGGTGTCCTTACGATCCTTCGAGTGGCAGACCTGAAAGCTATCCGAAAGGGGGTAAACCACCCTCTCGAAAAAAAGGTGTCAAAATAAGGTTTAAAAAGGTCAAAAAGGGGGGCTTTAAAAATTCAATTTTGACTAAATGTATGCAGAGACAGTTTCACTGACCGTATGAGAAGCGATTTGCCAAGTTTCAACCCCCCTGTTCATACCCACCCCATACACCCAAAACAAGGGGTAACTTCTGATCGGGTAGTCGTAGAGCGACGGGACCGACGTCAGTTTGACGGGCGGTGGATGGAACATGGTGGGAGCCTACCATAACGCCAGTGTTGTCCCGTTTTGACACTTTCAGATGGAGAAAACTGTGTTTTTGGTCCACGATTTAACGCTGAGTTCAACAGCACTTCCCGACGTGTTCGGTCGGTAAATTTTCGGTTTCAACGCGAATTTAAGAGGCTCAACTCCATGTCTTCAAGTAGCCAGAAGCGCGAAGTCCAGCACTGACTCTTTCAACCTTAAAACCTGCGTCAAAAGTACCTCTGTAAGAGTTGGAGGCAATTTCAAAAAAAAAAAAAAAAAAAAGGAACGCCCTCTATTCACCCAAAACTGCTGTTTTTAAAGGTACAGAGAGGTCAAATGAGCCGTACTGGATCGTTTCCGGTTAGCTGGTACCACTTCCCGACGAAAGGCGGCGATTTTGAACATGTGTCATTTTCAAAATTGTGTTTAGGGGTCCTTTTGACGCAGGTTTTAAGGTTGAAAGAGTCAGTGCTGGACTTTGCGCTTCTGGCTACTTAAAGACATGGAGTTGAGCCTCTTAAATTCACGTTGAAACTGAAAATTTACCGACCGAACACGTCGGGAAGGGCTGTTGAACTCAGCGTTAAATCGTGGTCCAAAAACACAGTTTTCTCCATCTTAAAGTGTCAAAACGGGACAACACTGGCGTTATGGTAGGCTCCCACCATGTTCCATCCACCGCCCGTCAAACTGGCGCCGGTCCCGTCGCTCTACGACTACCCGATCAGAAGTTACCCCTTGTTTTGGGTGTATGGGGTGGGTATGAAAAGGGGGGTTGAAACTCGGCAAATCGCTTCTCATACGGTCAGTGAAACTGTCTCTGCATAAATTTAGTCAAAATTGAATTCTTAAAGCCCCCTTTTGACCTTTTTTTAAACCTTTTTTGACACCTTTTTTTTCGAGGGGATGGTTTACCCCCTTTGGGGTAGCTTTCAGGTTTGCCATTCCAAGAATCGTAAGAATACCCCTTGAGGTGTCTTTGTGCCAAATTTGAACTACTTTGGTCAAGTGAGGAGAAAGTTATCGTGTAAAACAGAAGTGGGCAGCTAATTTTGATGACCAGTGTATTAGAATTTAATTTTAAAAATAAGTTATTCTCTTCATAACTTTTATAACGCAGCCCCTTTAGGAGATACAAACCCTGAAACCTTCTAATTCAAATAAGTTACGGCACCCTGCCGATAGGCTGCGAAGGTTTAACGGATCTCAGATGTTAGAGACTGGCAGTTCAGCCATGTGCACCCGATTGGACAAATTAAAAGGTCGTGGTCCTTTCAGAGGTCACTTGGACTTGACCTGATGAAAACGATGAGCATTTACTTCCTAGAGAAGTACGCGTGCGCAGAACGACACGCAACGACGGCATGACGAACGAGCCGTTCGTCCTTCTGCAGCCACAGGTTGGAAAGAAAGTAGAAGTCTTCTGTATTCTTAGGCCATCTTAGCGTCGAATTGCCACAGAACTACCACGTACGTGGTGATGAAGCCCAGCACCTGCGTAACATGAACAACTCGATTACAGTAGCATGGAGAAAACTCAGCTCTCCATGAGTCCAGGCGGCGAGGCAATAACAACTACAGGATAAGACTTGGGATCACTTCGACGCGTCCTTATACAATGATCCTAACTCGCCCTGCACTGTGAAACCGAACGTGGCAACTCCGCACTTCAACGCTGAGGTGTGGAATTTTCAGTTTCCACGTTTGGAAGTTCAGAGTACGTGGTCTCCTCACTTCAAGTGTGGCGTTCACGTGGAGTGCTCCGCGTTTGCACCATGCCGAGACATAAGAGCTCCGTGAGCTACTCCACACCGCGAAGTGTGGAGTTGTCCACACTTGGTTTGACAGTGTGGAAACCTTACAGAGTATTTTGAGCATATGCAAGGCGCTAACTATTTAGTTAGATGAACGAGGAAGTAGTTCGTAAGTTGAACTTTGTTAAACTAAGTGTTCTCTTCGTAATCTTATGTCAGCTTGCTTATGACACAATTCAAGCTGATTTTGTTGGTAAACCCAAAATAGTTTGTAAGATTTTCAGATTGCTGTCAGTGCGAAACCGAGACAATCAATCCTACCTGTCAGTGCAGACCAAACTAACAGTCCGTGTCGATTCAGAACTATTCTAACTGCACATGAGGTAAAAATCGGTCTTTAATTTGAGTCCGTGACGCTCACACTCTACGTGGAATTTTCGCCGAAGAGGTAAAAAAAGTGTCATTCGTATTGAAAAAAGTAGACTTTTTGACTGCGCGATCCGCGAGGCCAGTTCACTCCACTGGGGTTGGAAAGTTTTGACTGCCTGTGTGTCAGCACTACTCCTCCCAAACGGCTCTGCCGATCGGGTCGAGACTTTGTAGGGTTGTTAGGAATGTCCTCGGGTCGCCAAACGCAAAATTTCAGCCATCTATCTCAATTCCTTTGGTTGTGCCAACGAATATACACAGAAGAAACTGCAGAAACAGCGCAACTTTATAGTGACTTCCCGTTTTCAAGACATTTTTACATAGTTCCGTATGTTATGGATGGTGCTAATGACCAAACTGGAATGAAACTCGATCCCGACCAAAGTTAAACTGCGTTGGGGGCTATCTCGACCCGAATTTTGAACCATAATCCTTCATCCTTCACCGCGTGGCGCACAACTCATTTCCTCAACAAACCTTTCAAAAGCTTGCCGAAGGCAAGGCCGAGGAAGGTGTAAACGCCAGGCGTGGATTGTCTTAACTAACGCCTGGCGCAGCATCGCGAAACCTGTTACGACAAGACACGGCCTGGCGTACACCCGCTTTGTTATTTCAGAGATATCGCGGTTCACTGATCTGCAGTGAAGGCAGTTCATAACCAGTTTCAGACACCTTGGGTGTTAGGTTAGTCCTCAATCCGCACCGGCAGTTAGGATCGTCTTGGATCGGCACTGAAAGTACGCATTGTTCTATTACGAGGCGTCGACTTTACGAGAAATGAATACGGACTTCAAAGTTAAATATAAACCTACGCTTTGGTGTCGGCAGTGGAGGCCTTAAGCTTCCGGCCCAGTGGTATACGCCAGATCCTGTCTTTTAACAGGCTTCGCGATGGTGCGCCAGTTATGACAATAGGGTACTTCGGAGATAACCCAGACCGGAAGTCAGCGACAGAACGGGAGAAACAAAAGAGCGTCGGGAGGCTGTGCCAAGCGGTGGTGGGGGTCGAAATCGGCGGGGTGGGGGTGAAGGCGGCGCGCGCATGCTGCCCCCACTCCGCCGATTTCGACCCCTACCACCGCTCAGCATAGCCCCCCGACGCTCTTTTGTTACTCGCGTTCTGTCGCTAACTTCCGGTCTGGGTTACCTCCGAAGTACCCAATCCACGCCTGGCGTTTACACTTTCGCGAACTGCGGAGCTCCCTGCTTCGGAAAGCTGTCTTAAGGGTTGTTCAGGCAATGACTAGCGCACCACGTAATGAACACTGCAAAAACCAAACGTTGTCTGGACCACACAAAGTGATGTGGTTAAGCGAGTGGCATTTTGACGGCATTAGTTGGTGTGATCTAGACCACGTTTGCTTTCTCAGTGAAGGGTCGAAGTAGATTATGTTATAAAATTCGGGTGGAGATAGCCCTTACGCGGTTTGAACTTTGGTCGGGGGTTGAAATTAATTTCATTTCCGTCACCAGCACCTACCAAAACATACTTAACTATGTAAAAATGTATTCAAAATGTAAACGTTGCACTTTTCCTGCCGTTTTTAAGTGATTTTCGTTTGTTTGGCTGGATTCATTAAGATAAGATGAATTTCTGCGTGTGGCGAGCCAAGGACATACCCAACAACTCTGATAAATCTCGCCCCGATCGGCCGGGCCTTTCGGGATGAATGGTGCGGTCAGACCGACAGACAGACAAAACTTTTCAACCATGCTAATCGCTCAGCCCACAACTCCTCATTTATTTAGCGCATCATTGTCGTCAACACATCCTATCCTTTTATTCGATAAAGAGTAATTTAGTCTTCTCTCACCACTTGGGAAACCAAAATATACGACAATCCTATAAATTACCAACGAATGTAATATTTAGAAGCCATGTTCACCTGAATATAACTGGGTATTTCAGCAAATCTTAAACGGGAGGAGTTAGAAGAGAACAAGTAAGTGCACAACTTCCGTCCCATGGCGGAAGAGGTCCCTGGGGGCTGTCATCATTACCCCCTCCACGGCGAGGGGGCGGAGGTTGTGCACTTTTCTTGTCTCCTTCTTACTTCCCTTTTGAGATTCGCTGAAATACCCTTCCGAGTCCATGCATGACTCCCGCTTTGCATAAGTTTTCCCAGCACTCCGCCAAGGGTAAAGGCCTCCACAACACTACTTGTCTGCCATTCAGCCAACAACGGACCTCTTTCATGGTAGTGGTGTTGAGGCAGAACAGTCCATGCACGCTGAAGCCGCCGCGCTGCCGCCTCAGCGACCAGACGAGCAGCTCAATCTGCACACAACGCGAACAAATACTTTAAATATATCACGGAGATTGACCAGTGCCTGAATCTAGCGGTCATACCAGTACCTCTTGTTTGGTTCCTGACGTCATCTGTGGTTGTTGAGCTAAGAATCCCATGAGATCGTTGCTGAGACGAGCGAGCTGCCAAGAAACACGAAAATTCCAGAATTAATTGGGCACGTCCACATTTTTCTGCACTCACCGAAAACTTAAATGTGTACTTGTGCACACTTTCTAACTTAGAGGGTGCAATCAGTACACCCAAGAGACAAGTGATGAAGAAAGCAGGGGATAAGAACATATAACTTATTTTTTTAAAAAAATTTCTACAACCAAAAAACTGTTAGCACGGAAAACTAACTGAACAAATGAGAGTTGTCAAAAGAAATTAGCCGAAAACTGAAGCCATCGTAACGACAAACGCACTTCAGACGACGGTATGGGCTTCCAGTTTTACCCCGGTCATGATCAAAAAGCCTGTTTGGCAATAAATTAGATGGCACATTTCCTACACTGGGAGAAGAAATAAAGGTTGTGGCTGTTTATTTTAATGCCCCTCTTTACTGACTCGAAAGAAGGTGTACCGTACCCAGGGATGCAGTGGTCACTGTACCTCACGAAATTTATTGTACCTTGGACATGGTTCAGACACTGCCTACTCTGCAAACTAAAGTGTGTACATAGTACACTATTATTAGAGCATGCCTCTAAGCACAGTCTTATTTACAGCATACTTGCTAGGCACACGCTAAAATAGTGTGTGCCTGGCATGTACACGCTAAATAAGAATGTGCCTACAAGTACACGCTAAAATACGTTGGATTAGTCCTATCTAAAAGCATGGGCCAGTTTAAGTGTACTTGCAGGTACACTCTTATTTGGCGTGTACATGCCAGGCACACTCTATTTTAGCGTGTGCCTAGCAAGTATGCCGTTAATATGAGTGTGCTCGGAAGCATGCTCAATAAGAGTGTACTGTGTACACACTTCAGTTTGCAGAGCAGACAAATTCGAACGAAATGCAGGCATGCTCTCAATTCGAGGGGTTACTCAAAATCTTAGGTGAGCGTTTCCGAATAAAGAATCTGATTTGAAACGCAAGCGAATAGGAAGCTTTGGAGAAGATTCAAACCGGAAGCCAGCAAGACTACGAGAGAATCGACAGAGCGTGGCGCGGTGGGGGCCGCTACCACTGGCCCGCCACTGCCCACCACGGCCGCGCCACGCTCTTCTGTTTCTCTTGTTGCCTTGCTCGCTTCCGGGTTGAATCTTCTCCGAAGTTTGATCATTTTAGACAGCTGAGCTGAAAATCAAAATAATTCGTGATTTCATTCACACAAACCTGAAGATGAAAGATCAAAAAACCAGAAGTGCTTGCAGAACTATGTTCCTCTTACTCTGTTATCCGTCCCAAATGACGGAACATTGTTAACTTCGCTTGCGTTTCAGATAAGGTTCTTTAAACGGATACGTTCAGATAACATCTCTCGCATATGACCGCTCGTATTGTTTGAGGCTGCGTACAGTTAATTGTACAAAGGAACTGGACGTTTACCTCGTTTTCGATCCCCTGCCCTGAGCAGCACACGCCGGCAAACCTGCCCCACACAAGGAGGCTATAGAGCATCGGGATGTAGCTTAGCCAGGTCGGCGAGTCCCGGACGGTGTAGATTATCCCGTGCGACGCCGACAGGGAGGCGACGTACAGCGTGTAGCAGGTCTGCAGGCAATGCCCGAACGGCCAGACTCATCACGGGGTAGGGTGGGGCACATAGTGCTACATTGGGAGCAATATTAATGAATCCGAATAACTAAATAGGCATACTGCATATTAGGGGCCGTCGTCATTCGGCACTTTTCGATTTCGACATCGTAATAGCACTCAAAAGTTTCGTTTTTTAATGCTGATTCCGGATATGACTTCGATTTTGCGATCGGACATCATCTTCGTTGGGCTACCAGCCGATTTAAGCAAAAATGTGTCTTTTTCCGCTTTTTAACCGTTTTTGAGCTACAAAATGGACCCGGGGCTTTCCGGGCTGTAGTTGCACGACAGGTTGGTCTTCCCTAACACCAAAATCAACGATTTGAGGCATGGGAAGGTGTGCAGACACACGCACGTGCGACCCACACTTCAAAATTGACGCATTTAAGGTTAAAAACAGCATTTTTTTGGACCTTTTAACGGTGTTTGACGGGACCTGTGAGGGCCTACAATTTCGGTAACGCGTGTAAAAGTGGCCAAGTAGTGTCCCGGGGTCGGGGCAACCCAGCGCTGGAACCGCCGAATGCTCATGGAGGCAGGGGAAGGGGTGGGGGAGCCAGTAGCGTACTGCTTTTTCGCCCAAAATTTGGCGCGCCGCACGACGACTGTGCGCTGCTGCTTTTAAACTGGCAAATTTTGGGCGGAAAATCAGTACGCTACTGGCTCCCCCACCCCTTCCCCTACCTCCATGAGCATTCGGCGGTTCCAGCGCTGGGTTGCCCCGACCCCGGGACACTACTTGGCCACTTTTACACGCGTTACCGAAATTGTAGGCCCTCACAGGTCCCGTCAAACACAGTTAAAAGGTCCAAAAAAATGCTGTTTTTAACCTTAAATGCGTCAATTTTGAAGTGTGGGTCGCACGTGCGTGTGTCTGCACACCTTCCCATGCCTCAAATCGTTGACTTTGGTGTTAGGGAAGACCAACCTGTCGTGCAACTACAGCCCGGAAAGCCCCGGGTCCATTTTGTAGCTCAAAAACGGTTAAAAAGCGGAAAAAGGCACATTTTTGCTTAAATCGGCTGGTAGCCCAACGAAGATGGTGTCCGATCGCAAAATCGAAGTCATATCCGGAATCAGCATTAAAAAACAAAACTTTTGAGTGCTATTACGATGTCGAAATCGAAAAGTGCCGAATGACGACGGCCCCTAACCATGGCCAGATGCATGAGTGCGAAAATAGCGTTCAGCTTGATGGTCATGTCGTGCAAGAACTGCTGCCGCACCCTGAAGGACCGCCATGCCTCCACTGCAATGAAACAAGCAATACTGACATAAGTAGCTTGTATATTAAAAGTACTTTATGGCTAAGCGATTAGCGAAGCCAGTTACTCCACTGGGGTTGAAAAGTTTTGAGTGTGTGTGTGTGCGTACTACTCCTCCCAAACGGCTCGGCCGATCAGGGCGAGATTTTGCAGGGTTGTTAGGTATGTCTTTGGCTTGCCACACACCAAAATTCAGCTTTCTATCTCAATTAATTTAGTCGTACCATCGAAAAAACATATTTTTTTTAGGTGATTTTGCATTTAAAAGACATTTTTACATAGTTTCGTATGTTTTCGAAGGTGCTGATGACGAAAATAAAATTAATTTCGACCCCCAACCCAAGTTTTAACCACGTAGGGCCTAACTCGATCCGAATTTTCTGACATAATCTTCTTCAACCCTTGATCACGTGGTGCACTACTCATTTCCTCAACTAACCTTGAAACAGCTCGCCGAAGGCAAGCAGGGAGCGCCGCAGGCCAAGGTAGGTGTAAACGCCAGGCGTGGATTGTAGTAACTGGTGCAGCATCGCAAAGCCTTTTACGACAAGATACGGTCTAGCGTACACCTACTTTGTAACAGCTTGTTTAACAATGGAACGGATGCTCAAGAACACTCTTAAAACGCGTTGTAAGGTAAACTGTTGACCAAGATAGCGTTCCCTAAGAAAGGCAAAAGCCAGTTAAGTGCGGTGCGATGATGTGTTAGGTTGGCCGTGCGGAGGGATACAGCTCCTCTAGCGTGAATACGTGTTGCCATGGTGTTGCAACGAAAAACATGTTCATGGTCACGGTAAAAAATCTCGCCCCACCATAATAAGATATTTGAGTGCAGGGGGTGGCAAGGCGAAGGAGTGCGTGAAGCCGTGCGCGAGCGAGGTGCAGGGGTTCGCACTTCTTAATGGAGACTAGGCCGGTGTTTGCCAAACGCTTTGCACTTATCAAAAGAGCATGAAATTTAGGGTGCAGCAGGCCCAGTGGCCTGCCTAAATCCCCTCAATCCAGCCCACACAAGGGATGCAATTTTTACATTGAGATGGTTCGGCTGAGATTTTTCCTAAACTTTCGATTTCTCATGTTTTTTGGTGCAAACCCTTCCATTTTTATGAGTAAAACAGCAAGTATGGAGGGAGGCAACAAGCCTTATGCACCCTTCATTTCATGCTCTTTCCATCTGTGCAAACCGTTCTAAAAACAAATGTCTAGTTTTCATAATCTCGAAGTGCGTACACTCTAAATGTCTTACGAAGAAGTTTCCCTTATTACGAAGGAAATGGCGCAAGAATAATACGAAGGTGGTTTTTCTTCGTATTGCGAGGGGTTTTTATTGTATCTTACAATGAAAAAGCTGAAAAGATTTGTATTACGAAGAAGTGTTGCATCGTATTATGCTTACGCTGAATTCACTGTAACATACGAACAATATGGGTCAAATTTCATTGTAAGCCATTTAGAGTGTAACCCCTGTAACGAAGGCTCGAGCATGGCTTCGCGATCTCCTTGGACATTGCCACAACCCTGTCAAGGGTCACCACAGGACGATGGCACTCTGCAAACTGAAGTGTGTACATAGTACACTCTTATTAGAGCATGCGTCCGAGCACACTCTTATTTACAGCATACTTGCTAGGCACACGCTAAAATAGAGTGTGCCTGGCACTGGCATGTACACGCTAAATAAGAGTGTACCTGCAAGTACACTTAAACTAGCCCATGCTTTTAGATAGGACTAATCCAATGTATTTTAGCTTGTACTTGTAGGCACACTCTTATTTGGCGTGTACATGCCAGGCAAACACTATTTAAGCGTGTGCCTAGCAAGTGTGCTGTAAATAAGAGTGTGCTTAGAAGCATGCTCTAATAAGAGTGTACTATGTACACACTTTGGTTTGCAGAGCAGTTGAAACTCGGGAAGGTTTTGAGCAGTCTGATCCTCGGGCACAGCCTTATCTCATAATCTGTGTTGTGACGTATTGACTTGAAAAACAGACAAAATTAAAGACCAGACGAAAAACTTGTAAGGAAGTAACACTGCCTTACCCGCATAATTGTATGGCTGTTCAATCCTGCTGGAGAAGACTTGATGGCTGAATGCAGAATGCATCTTCTTCAAGATGTACGAAACACAAGGAAAACAAAGGCATGAAAAACTACGCCCTTGAAGATGTAACTTTCTCATACGCCCTCTCAGGGCGTCTTATGGAAACGCATTCGCAAGGGCATTCAAATTTTGCCTAGACGTCCCGGTCGATATCTTATTCACGCTCCTTCCTGCACTCCAGTCATTGCGGACACAGGGTTGGCGTGGCGGATAGTTAGGCCGTAATGCGGGTGCAACTTTGATTGTATTATATTGTGCGTATTACACAACTTTTAAGGCCTTGCGGACGGAAACCATCCTTTGAATTACGGTCAAAATCATCTGTAATCGGGGGGGCCTCCACTTAAACATCCTGTGTGCGCTTGGAGGAGACAATCCCACAATCTTGCCGTAGAAACGCCCGAAAGTAGGCAAAAAGCGCGACAAAATCGAACAGAATTTCAAACAATCAGACACGCTGTGTACAGCAACATTCTGAGTGAGGGACCCCTTCCCTTGGGACGGCATGGTTTAGGCTACGCAGGTGGCTTGTGCAGCAAACACAATGATGAGTGGGACAGGAGTGGGACAGGTTGAAAAAAAAGGTAGAGAGAGAGAGAGAGAGAATAAGGAATTATATATCTTTTTTTCTGATATGTTCTTATTCTTATCTTAGAATGATAACAGCTTAGCCCTATCCTGGGATGAAAAAAAAAATTGTTTTCGGACAGTCTAACATCAGACAGTATATGAGGTTGTGGGGCAGTTGCTGATGTCGCAAGGTTATGCAAACTCTTTGGCCGCAAGGTTTCTGATGTTTATGAGGATCAAGGAGAGTCTGATGTCTCCCTCCGTATGCAAAGTCTTCCAGCCAAAGAGTTAAGAATCATTCTAAAGTTCGAATCTTTTTGGAGTTTTCATTGGAAGGTACATGAAGGTACAAAAGAGAATGTATGTTATACGAGGAAAAACTGCCTTCGTATTATGCTTGCGGCATTTCTTTGGTATTATTGCGAATTTCTTGGTAAGACGCTTCGAGAGCAGCGTGGATTACCGGAAGTTGCTCGGCATTACAAAGCCTGCACTGTGGCTCAAAGACACGGAGACGTCAGTTAATTTTTTGGCCATGATTCTTTGTACCCTAAACCCGACATTTTCCTTCACAATATTCTCTTTACAATATTCACTGTGCGACTCAGTCTTCCCCGCATGCCCCTCGCCATGCCGTCGCAGACCATTGGGTTCACGGAGGCGACTGCTAGTCCCACAGAGAAGACAGCAAGTCCTACGGAGTATTGTAAAAACGCCCAAAGTAGAAAGGCGGTACGAATGGATCAAAATAGGCGGTATTAAATTTACCGCCTTTGGAAAGGCAGTATAGTTTGTACTGCCTTATAAAGGCGGTATTAAATTTACCGCCTTTGGAAAGGCAGTATAGTTTGTACTGCCTTATAAAGGCGGTGCAAAATAAAGTGCGGAGAAAAAATAATGCAGAGGTCTTAAGTGGCGGCTATAAATTATACAGCCAATGCAGATGCAACGTATTTTGTATCGTCATTCCAGGAGACAAATCTCAATACCGCCAGCATCGAAAGCAACCAGCAATCTTCGTTCAACTAACCACCACTTACCTGAAGTGCATAGGTGTGTATTGCTGCGCTGCCTATGGAACCAAGAGTAGGAACGGCTGATCCCCACACGCAGACATTAATGACTTTTAAAATCATTAAATTATGGTGAACACACTATTTTGTTTAAGAAAATGTGTCATGTTATTCTCAAAATAGAAAGACATTCAGATAAAACAATTATAAGAAGTTCCTTTAATTCTGTCCTCTGTAATGGTTTTCCAGTGCTTGATGGAGGGAGGTAAGTCGACTCGCCGCTATGTTGTGATATTGTAGGCGCAACGAGGCGTGTCAACCTATGCAACACACTTCCGCGTACCCTTTGCCTCCTTTGAGTCATGGTTTGACTGTTGTTTTGGAGTTCCAAACCGGTTTCAAAAGTTTTGAAACTAATTAAACATTCTAAGCACAAATAAACAACAAAAAAGCAAACTAAAACAATAACGAGTGTCAAATGATGACGTCAAACCGTCTGCCTGTTTTAGGTTTGTTCCTTCACGGTAAAAGTCTTACAGTGACATTTCAGCTATGTTACGAAGGAAATGGAGCAAACATAATACAAAGGTGTTTCTCTCCATAATACGAATCTTTTTGGGATTCTCACTGTAACATACAGAGAAAAACCTTCATAATACGAAGGAAAAGTACGTTCGTATTATAAAGGAGGAAAATGGCACCTTCATAATACAAACGTACTTTTTCTTCGTATTATAAAGGTTTTTCTTTGTATGTTACAGTGAAAATCCTTAAAAGATTCGTATTATGGAGAGAAACACCTTCGTCTTATGTTTGCTCCATTTCCTTCGGAACATAGCTGAAATGTCACTGTAAGACTTTTACTGTGTTGAAATATGTTGGCACTCCTGATTGTGTTTGTTTGCTTCCTTGTTGTTTATTTGTGCTTTATTTTCTAGCATGATTACGTGTATCCGTAAGAAGTTTACAGTGTGGTGGTTAATTAAACTAAGATTGCTTGTTGCTTTCTATGTTCTGGCGGTATCGAGATTTGTCTCCTGGAATGACGATACGAAATTAATATTTTTAATCCGCATTAGCGGTATAAATTATTACCGCTGTTTAAGACCTCTACATTATATTTTTTTCCGAACTTCATTTTGTACCGCCTTTATAAGACAGTACAAACGACACCGCCTTCCCAAAAGCGGTATCCACCATGACCGCCTTCGTTTGTGGAAATGTTACCGCCTTTCAATTTTGTGTGAAGGGTACGGAAAATCAGCACAAGTTGTTTACACATTTCTTTGTAACTTTTTGCCACAGTGTGTTACGAGACGCTGTGTAGCGTTCATCCACGTCCTTTGACTCGTGCGATATTTCCCTCTTTGCAGCGCAGCTTCGCCGGTGCAAGGCATTCGTACGACACAGGGAGGCATCGTTAACGTGCATGGAGTAACGCACAGCCTACCAGGGACGCCGCAGGGCGATGGAGTGGCGTCTGCCTGCTGATGAGCGCCGCACACTCCGTCCGCATGTCCGCTACCAGCGCCGACAGCAGCGCCGCGGGACCCACGAACAAGACTTCCGTCATCTGCACGGTCAAAACAGTTCACAAACTGTAGCAACGCTGAGTAAAGTACGCGTGCACGTTCTGGATGTTCGCTCGGATTCCAGGCAGACATGACGGGGGGGTCGGCGATACAGGGTCGGGAGAAGCGCCGGGGGAGGGAAAGGGGGGGGGGGGCTACCCACAGGGGTATTACCGCAAAAGTTGCGATGTATTGTGTGAGGAGTAGGTAAAGTGGGTTACGCTTTTAGCAAGATTAGGGCTCGAAGACCCAATTTTGATCGAGTTCCGTGGACAGAAGACCCACAATCATTGTCTTTGTGTACTGGAGAGCAGCAGACCGTTTTATTTTCTAAATTTCCACTGATATACTATGTTTTGGACGGTTTCAATCCAAAAGCAGGGATGAGAAATAAATATCTGCGACCCCTTGATCCAAAAAATCTATGGCCTGGCATTTGTTTATTTCTTCGTACAATGTTTCTCAACAACAGATGTAAAAATTTTGGTACGAATTTTCTGGTTGTAGCTGGGACAACGCCCCTTCGTTGCGCTACTTTGGATGAATTGGTAATTGTTTGCCACTGGACACAAAATTTTGCTACAAAATGACTGACCGATGGGCCTCTTTGCCATGCCAAGTAACAATTTCTGCCCTGCGGTCAAGGAAAGGATGCTGGCTGAGCCAATTGAGTGGCATTTCAAAACACACTTTAACGTCTTGCTTCGGAAATTAAATAAGGTGCACTTTGTACAGTAAAACAAGGGATCAAACGATCTACTGTAGTGACGATCGGCGAGCGTAGCGAGCCGCAACCCCTGGTGTCCATTTTCAAATTTAGGTTTAGCTGCTATTTGGTTAGGAGGTATTTAATGAAAATGAGCAAATAGGAGAATAAAATCCCGACTCACAGCGGGCGCAGCGAGCCACAAGCCACGCCTTTTCCTTAATATGAACCCCACTTCTCAAACACTTTGTGCAGATTCAGACCCGACACACTAGAGTGGTTCGTTTTTCCTTCATGTTCAAATTTTGGAGTTGGGTAACTTTCATTCGGTTCCGCTTTCCATATGATGAATTTTGGCACCTCAGCCGGCAAAATCGGCCCAGCGGAAAAGGTCGCGAAAGGGGCTTAAGTGCGCCTTAACAGCCCTTAATGACTCAACGTCTAAGTATCGATGTAGGACCTTCGCCATATTGTAAATATAGTGATTTTGACGCCCATGGGTCAAAAATTTTGACCGTTTTGCCGTATCTTTACTCCTTCAGGGCGAAAAAAGCGAAAACGTGGTCTAAAATAGTGTTTTGAGCTAAATAGGATGTTTTTGCAACGTTTTCGCTTTTTTCGCCCTGAAGGAGTAAAGATACGGCAAAACGGTCAAAATTTTGACCTTTAGGCGTCAAAATCACTATATTTACAATATGGCGAAGGTCCTACATCGATACTTAGACGTTGAGTCATTAAGGGCTGTTAAGGCGCACTTAAGCCCCTTTCGCGACCTTTTCCGCTGGGCCGATTTTGCCGGCTGAGGTGCCAAAATTCATCATATAGAAAGCGGAACCGAATGAAAGTTACCCAACTCCAAATTTTGAACATGAAGGAAAAACGAACCACTCTACCGACACACACTTTACTTTTGGTTCCTTTCTCCCCATTTTCTTCTATTTCTCCATTTTCTTTCATCTCTCCCTTTTCCCTTCCATTTTCTGTAATTTAGGTCGGGCTGAGGGGGGATCGCGACCCCCAAAACCCCCCCTGGATCCGCGCCTGATTCCAGGGGCGTGGCGTCACGTTCGTTGGAGCCAGAACTGGTTGACAGGCGCGGGGTGTACACTGTAAAATTCTTACGGACACACGTTATCTGTATCAGACAATTTGTGCAGAGGTAATTACGGATGGATTTTGTTTGTAATGCGGAGGATTTTATCCGTATTACAAACATTTTCGTATCTGTAACATATACAAACAGACATCCGTAAGGTGTGGACGTTAAAATCTTCGTTATACGGATAAAATCATCCGTATTTAGAAATTTAGTAAGCACACATTTGATCTTCAAGTGTACTGAAATCAACATAAACATGTAGTGTGCAAGTATAATAATCGTTTGTACAGTTCCACCTCTAAATACGAAATTTCAAAGATATGCTCCCGGCCAACTTCTGATTTTCGGTCCAGATCTGCTCCGAAATACCCTATTGCGAAGCCAGTTACAAGTCCTGTAGTGTACTTGCCTCTGTCAACAAGTCCAACGAGGATCCAAAATAATTCACCAGCAGAGGGACGCTGAATTCATCTCCAAACTCGCCTTGGTTCCATGAAATGTATACCCACAATTCACCCCCAAATAGGAGAGCGACTATCTGAAAGAGACATATTACAGATTTGAAAGGCATCCCGACGCATTTCAAAGATTCCCAAGGTGAAGCCATAGACCATCCCAGTCGTCGGCGATTTAAGAGCATCAAGAATCACAAGACCGGATATTGAGCCGACAACTTCACCTCTCACACCATTTCAATTGTTTTCAATGCACAGTCTAAGAGTTTCCCGAAGCATCACTCTTACGAAAGCAATCTATCATGTTTCAAACACCTGTAGGCCAAGGAAGAAACGATTTCGTCAACGTCTCTCATTTACAACGCGGGATCGCAACCGACTCCCATTCCAACACTGAACTTCAGAGGGTGAGACATCAGACCAATTTTTGGCAATACAAAAAATATGACCGGAAAAAAGGTCATACACAAATGTATGATCGAAGAAAAGGTCATACATAAGCGAGCCTGGCCCTTGTTTATATAGGGGATAGGTCAGCCTTCATAGATGATACAGAAAGGTATCACCCTTTTTACAGTTGAGTACGGTATGACCTTTTCTTCGGTCATACATTTGTGCATGACCTTTTCATCGGTCATACATTTTAGTATCATCCCTTAAAGGGTTAGATATCTCACCTTTCTCTTTTCAGAGAAGCTTTTTGAATTTGTGCTTTGTTTCGTTTGTAAGTCAAGGACGACTAGCATGGTCTACACTCTAAAAGAAAAATGAGATATTTTGTATCATTAATTATGCAGGATTTTATACCACCTGCATTGGTTAGAAAAATTTGTACTAGGGGTACAGAATTTTGTAATAGATGTGCCGGTTTCAGAAAAATGTATCATTAGGAAGTCGTTACAGAAATTTGTTACACGAACACAATTATGTTCGTATCATATCTGATACAGAACATTGTAAGTTGTAACTAAATTTTTAGCAGAGATCTAAAAAGAGTGTTTTAACGGCAAAACACAGCAGTGCCCATAGAAAAGTTAATCTTTGAGTTTTCATCTGCTTAGACTGTTCAGGCCCACTGTTCAGGCCGCGACGTCGTGTCTCACCGCAGCGGTCCGGAGCAGGGACGCCCAGGCGTCGCGGGACGGAGGGTGTCTGCGGCAGTAGAGCGCCGCGCACCGCGCCAAGTCGCACAGGGTGTAGCGCCTCACGGTGCAAGTCCATCGGTCAACCGCCAAGCGCAGCAGCCACAGGGCGGACAAGAAGTCCAAGAACCCTTGTAAAACGGAAAATATATGGTCACTGTATTGACAAAATATATTGTGCAACATGTATTGGTGAAATATGTGGAAAAGATAATTTAGGAAGATAGTTTTCCGATATAAGAAATATGTGGAAAATATATAAATTTCATACATTGCTCTCTATATATAAGCAATATGGTGTGAATAGCCCTATGAAGTCGGGTAACAACTCCAAGACTTCCTTTACTATTTAAAAGAATGCAATCTTCGCTTTGACAGGACTTCCGCTATTCTGGCGAATTTCGTCGCCTTCTTGAACTTTTCGCGCTACGCCCAAATAAGACGTTTAAAATTTCCTAACTGTTCCAGTTTCCTTGTTTATCAGGATTTCTCAAAATTTCTCGGAGACTTAAACACATAGAAAAGGACCTCTCCCCTGATCAATATATGGCGTCAATATATTTTACAAGATAAACTGATCTTGAGACATATAGCCGCCTTTCAAAATAGAGTGCCAACATTTCAAGAAAAGGTACTTGAAAAGTCTGCCCTCCTAACCCTGCCTCATCCCCCGCCAGGGCATGCATGTGGAGGGAAGGGGGCGGAGAGCACCACGACAGGTGCCGTGTAAGATATTGGGATATATATTGGGACATATGGCGCATACATATGTTGCCAAGATAATATTATATGGGGAAACATATTCTCAATATATTATCGGGCACCCAGACATATATCTATATCTATATAGGGGGTATTTTTAACAGTGTTCTAAACGTTACGGAACTAAGCAGCGTTCCCTCGAGTAAACTGTTAGTGCTTGAATGAAATTTTAAGGTTAAATTCCTTGACGAGACCTGGGTCGCTGATGCGGCCCTGAAGCAAGAAGGTGGCGGTGCCGGCAGAGAACACGGCCACCGCCACAGGGTAGGCGGCCTTGGCCGGCCAGGGCCGCAGAGCGCTCCCCAGCGAGCCCCCCACCGGCAGCACCGCCACGTAGCGCAGCAGCCAGACCAACAGCCGCCACAGCCAGAGCGACGCGACCGGCACCAAGTCCATTCCTGTCAAAAAAATTGTTGTCGTTTAGCAGTGAATATTTTGTAAGCTTTTGGGTGAAGCGAAGCAACGCACAGTGGCCGATTAGACCCGATTTCGATCAATCAATCGAAAATTGACAATGGTCGCACTGACATTCTGATGGCGGCTTTTCAACCTTACATGGTTAGTTTATAATGTCCCGGGTCCGATATCGTTGATCGCCGGGTCCATGGCGTCAGTGGTTATCACTCCTTAAAGGTATATGAGCATGAATGCAAGGTAGTTGTACGCCAGACCGTGTCTTGTCGTAACAGGCTTCGCAATGCTGCGCCAGTTTCGACAATCTACGCCTGGCGTTACACGTACCTTGGCCTGCGGCGCTCCCTGCTTGCCTTCGGCAAGCTGTTTCAAGGTTTATTGAGGCAATGAGTAGTGCACCAGGGTCGTTAAAGTTAATAGAGCATTCCAGTCGTCGCCGATCGAAGAACAAGAACAAAACCGGAAGCCGGGTAGAAAGAGAGTAAGTAGCGAGCCCGGTTAAAGGGAGAAATGTTGAGAAATATGTTTTGTTCCTTTGCCAAAAAGCGTTTGGAAGAGACGAAATTGCTTTTGAAAGAGGTGCGCTTCGGCATACTCTTCAAACTAATGCACTCGTACAGGTCTGTGAGGTTATGTTGCCGGTGCCATTTCCGGTTTTGTTCTTCCTCTTATTCTTCGGTCGGCGACGACTAGAATGCTCTATTCCGAAATTATCGGCGATAATCGGATAACGATAAGTTAATTTTATCGTTAACGTTAACTTGATGACGATAGCGGCTTCAGCAAAGTAATCAAGTTATCGTTAACACGGCCCAATTTAACTTATCGATCGATAAGTTAACTTTCTTTGTGACAGTAGATAAAAACGCTCATCAATTCGTTCGACATTTTGTGAATCCCGCGCCGTCCGGCCCAGTGTTGCGAAGTCGGGATGAGCGTTTTTCCCGCACGGAGCGGCAAAATTTCCCATAACGGGAAAAAATTCCCATATTTGCTAATAAAGTATTTTAAGATACCAAAACACCTAGAAACACATTATTTATCATTAAAACATGATTTATCGGCAACAATGTACCTAATAATCGTTTTATTACGACATACAATAAACTAAGGACCACTTTGGAGAGCAGCAGTTAATGTGTGCAGTGGGTAGCTCCGGCTGACGACCGTGGCCAGTTTCTGGAAGGCTGTGGACTGTTGTTCTCCCGTGTTGCCAGCTCGCTGTACGTTCTACGCGGGTAAAGTGTGTGCGTTTAAATTTGAAGAAGGGGTAGCGGTGAACCCGAGGTAAGTCAGTTTTGACTTCATGAACTTTGCGAATAAAGTGTGCCTATTCAGACTTCACGGTTAGTGCACGATGGCAGCGTTCTAACCTGTTCTAACCTCTCCGCGTCTGTGTTCTATCGGGCAGGTGCAGGGTCAGTATCAAAATGGACTTCAATGACGAAGATGATTATTTCGCGGATGATCCTGATGAAGATGAACGGGATGACGATGAAGAGCCCCAAGCAAAGAGAGGGCGACGAGATTCCACCCCGGTTAAGTCGAGAAGGATGAGAGGAGAGTTGTCTTTGAGCGAGAAGAAGTCTCTTCAAAAACCCAAGACATTTCAGAATAAGTGTCTGGAGGATGATTCTTTCAAAGGTTGGTTACGGAAAGTTCCCGGGGATCCGACCAAAGCGAGGTGCGAGGTGCACATGCTGCGACGTAACTCTGACTGCTGGAAAGAGCGAACTAGAAAAACACCAAAATGGTAAGAAACACTTGAAAACAGTTAAAGAAATTAAATCCAACAAAACCCTGGTTTCTATGATGGATAGCCCTGCTAAGAGACACGGAGACAACGTGAAAAGGGCCGAGATTCAGTTTGCAGCATTTTTCGCTGTCACTAATGTGGCGTTTCTGGCTGCGGACAAGCTCTTGGGGGTACAAAAGAAGGCATTCCCAGACTCTAAAATAGTGCAAGACATGAAATTAGGACGAGATAAGTGTAGTGCTATTGTGAAAAACGTAATAGCTGCAGTAGAGACCGAAGAACTGGTAGAAGAATTGCGACAAACTTCGTTTACAATCCTCTTGGATGAAAGCACTGATGCGGGGAACGACAAGGGCATGTGCATCCTTACAATCCACATCAGTAAGCGGACAGGAAAGCCGACACTTGGACTCCTGGAACTGTTGAGGCTTGATCCTAAAAACTGCTCGTCGGAGAAGCTGTGGGGAGCGTTCGAAGAGTGCCTGGGCAGACATCAAATACCTGTAACGAACGTGACTGCAATGGCATGTGACAGCGCTGCGGTGTTCGTCGGCAGTAACAATTCTTTCTGGACCCGACTGAAGGCTGCATGTCCGTGGGCCGTTCTGCTTCCTTGCGTATGCCACTCTGTTGCCAAAGTGTCAAAGAATGCAGGTGCTAAAATGCCACCGCATGTAGAAGAGCACTTGAGACTCGTCTCAAGTTATATGAATGACAGCCCGAAAAGAAGTGCTGAACTGAAGGAGTTCCAGGATTTTTATGAAGAAGAG